>VZQC01010259.1:45639-270677 GCA_009823505.1 Rhizomys pruinosus
TCCTTGTTTATGGAGTATGGACTTGTCTACTTTTCAATTTTGTTGCTATATTGGATATTGGAAGCCAAAGCACTCTTCTCTTCTTGTTCTGAAGGTTCTCCAAGAAAAAAGAGTCCACTTGGATTCTCACCGATGGCGGGGGGGGGGATGATATGCTTGATCTAGCCCACGCCCCTGCAACCTGCCCAAAGGTGCAGCTGCTCTGGCCCTGTCCCAACTCTCTGGACCCTCTGGCCCAGCACCCGGGTCCCTCACAAAAGGCCTCAGGCCCGAAAATAACCCAGCTCCAAAGCTACTTGCCCAGGTGACTTCTATGTTTGACTTCTAACAGCTGTAGTAGTAGGTAAATTAAATCAGCTTATAATTCTTGATTCTTATCCTTTGGGGGATTTCTTGTTTCTGTTTTTCTGTTGTTGTTGTTGTTGTTCTGTTTTCTTTGTTTTCTTTTTCTAAAACTTGGTCTCCTGTTATTCTTAGCTGGCCTGCAACTGGCTATATATACCAGGTTTGCCTGGGTCACACAGAGATCTGCCTGTCTCTGTTTCCTGAGTGTAGGGATTAAAGGCATGTTTGACCATAGCTGGTAACTTCTATTTTAATGGCACAATCTTAAAAATAATTTCTATTAAAATATCTGTTCCATTAAGATGTGCAGTGTCCCTTTAATGTGCTCAGTTTCTTCTTAACAACTGCATGCGGACCTTCTTTGTCTTTCAGATTGTTGCTTTGAGGTAGTAAATTCAGGAAAAGCCACTAGAATGTTTTCTTTTTCATCTTTTATTGAAGTTTTGTGCATTTCACATATCACTTCTTAGTTCAATCCAGACTCATTTCGCTCTCCATGCTCCCTGCCCCTCCCAAGTCCATGCAGTCTGCCATACATGTCCTATTTATTACACTTCTGAGTCTTTTCAGATTTTTTCAAAGCAGAAGAATTTTTGCTGGGGGGTGGGGATGGACTCTTCTGCTTCAGTGAGTTCCCTGTCCCAGTTCTTTTGTTGTTGTTGTCTCTCCATTTAAGACTTTTGATTCTCTATGTGTTCAAATCTACAAAGCGATAGAGACAGAGAAAGCACGACTGTCACACCTCTTATCTCAAAGCTTTCAGAGTTCTAGGGTGCAGAGTACACACAAAACGTAATATAAACTGTTCTTATTTTTCTTGGTTCCAGTTCTTTTTTGATCCAATTCTAATTCATCTTATGTGTTGTCATGAAAGATTTTGTTCTAGATTGTTACTTTCACCTTTTACTAATGTCACGGAATGATTTAATAAATAAATAAACAAATAATCTTAATAATGTCTAAATTTAAATCAGTAACAAAAATCACTTTAAAAAGCAATTCTCGGGGCAGGAGAGATGGCCTAGCCATTAAGAGCACCGACTGCTCTTACAGAGGACCCGGGTTCGATCCCCAGCACCCACATGGCGGCTGAGAACCATCTGTAACTCCAATTCCAGGAGAACTGCAGTTCCAGGGGAATCCGACGCCCTCTTCTGACCTCCAGGGCATTGCATGACATGCATGCAGACAATACATTCATATACATTAAATAAATAAATAAATAAATAAATAAATAAATAAATAAATAAATAGTTTAAAAAAAAGGAATTCTCACCCTGGGTGGTGGTGCATGCCTTTGATCTGAGCACTTGGGAGGCAGAGGCAAGTAGATCTTTGTGAGTTCAAGACCAGCCTGGTCTACATAGCAAGCTCCAGGACAGCCAGAGTTACAGGGAGACCCTATCTCAAAAAGAAAAACAAAACAAAACAATTCTCGTGACCATGCAGGAGAGGGACCCCAGAGCACAGGGGCAGGATTGATGGTTGTTTGGGCTTGTCAAGGAGGAACCTTCTAGCACTTCCTCGGGGGAAAACATGACATCTTTTAGCAAAAAATTAATTAATTAATTAATAAAGAAAGAAAGATAGAAAGAAAGAAAATCCTCCAACTCAGGAAATCCTCCAACTCAGGTGATATATATATATCACCTGAGTTGGAGGATTTTCCTTCAACTCGATATATATATATATATCGAGTTGAAGGGAAAAATGGAATTTCCATGTCAAAGTAAAAAGGAGTTGGAATAGTGCACAGCATTGGATGATTCCTGATTTTAATGGGAATACTTCAGCTTTCTCTCCATTTAGAATTATGGTGGCTGTGGGGTTGTTTGGTATGGCACTGATTATGTTGAGATATGTTCCCTGCAGTCCAATTCCCTATACGGCTTTTGTTTTTGTCACAAATGCACATTTGATTTGTCAGAGGCCTCTTCTGCATCTATTGAGATGATAATGTGATTTTTTTTGTTTCTAAGTCCATTTAGATGATTTATTATGTTTACTGACTTTTGTATATTGAAACATATCTTGAATAAAACCAACTAGATCATGAAAGAAAAAAAGAAATTCTCAAATTCTTGATAATTCTCTAGATTACTTTCCATATATATAAAACTCTTTGTAATGTCTTCAGTTATTTATTTTGTAGAAGAGTATCACATATGCACATTCAACTCAGTCATTTAATAGTCTCCTTTTGTTATTTGTTAAATAATATAATCTTACCAGAATCTCACAGGGCACATTGTGTCACCAGTGATATAAAATTTACAAGTAATTTGAAGGAAAAATTATATTGCACACTGTCAACAACAGTAGTATGGATAATTTGTTTTGAAATGCAAAAGTGCAAAGCTTTAAATCACTAATTTTTAAATTAAATAACAAAATTTTTCATGCTTGTAACAAAACATACAGAAGAATCAACCAGATGTTTCTTACCATTAGAAATTGAATTTACAACAGCATTTCATGACAAAGCATTAATGATTGCCAACAGTTAACTGTAATGTGAAAAAAATTTTTAAATCACTTCTTTTTTTAATCATCTTTTATTCCTTATAATTTTCCCACCATTCACATGTATTTTATTGTTAATATGCTACTATGGAGACCCAGATACAGTAATTTTTAGTAATTAGAAATTGTATAATGTAGTTTCAGAGCCAGGACTTAAATCAGGCAACTTGACATCTAGGTTAATTCAGGCAAATAAGGATTTCTCAAGAAAATAGTAAAAGTACAGCAAAAAGAAACTATGTTATAAGTCCTTCTGTGATTTCAGAAAGTGGAAACAAAACCAAATTCTTAAATGTTGAAGCATTTCAAGTACTAAATAAATACGTGTTGCTTATCAGTTCAGTTTATTCCTATGAAATACTCTTAACTTCACAGTTTAACAATATTTGACTCATACTAAAGCATTTACCATAGCAGACCCATACTTCAGATGTTATTTAGTTTTCCAATCTTTGACTGGAAGAAAGCTTCCCACAAAGAATGGTAATTCCTTCATCAAGAAGGTGGTGACTGGAGAACACACCAACACTCACAAGCCCATGTGTGGAGTAGGTTTCAAGAAGCAAGTCCCTTTTTCACTCAAAGAAATCCAGATATTTTCTATGAAAGAAATGGGGACTTCACATGAATGAACACACATGCAAAAATTCTCAACAAAACAATTACAAATCACATACAAATGCACATCAAAAAGATCATCCATCATAATCAAGTTGGATTCATATCAGAGACACAGTGATGGTTCAACATACACAAATCAATAAATACCATAAAACACATAATTGGACTGAAAGACGAAAATCACACAATCATCTCAATTGATGTAGAAAATGCCTTTGACAAGATTCATCATCACTTCATGTTTAAAGTTCTAGAGGGAATTGGACTGAAGGGAATATTCCTAAATATAATCAAAGCCATATACAACAAACCACTGTCAACATCATCCTAAATGGAGAAAAATAAGAAGCATTCCCTTTAAAGGCAGGAACTCTGCAAGGCTGCCCCCTTATTGCCACTCCTATTCAATATAGTGCTTGAAATGCTTGCTATGGCAATAAGAAAAGAAAGGGAAATTAAAGGAGTACAAATTGGAAAAGATGAAGTCAAACTATCCCTCTTTGCAGATGATATGATAGTTTATCCGAGGGATGTTAAAAATTCCACCAGAAAACTCCTAGAAACTATTAAGAGTTTCAGTAAAGTGGCAGGATACAAAATTAATCTAGAAATATCAGTAGCCTTTCTTTACACCAACATGAGCAGCTGGAGAAGGGATATAAGGAGACTTTCCCACTCACGATAGCCTCAAAAAAAAAATACCTAACCAAAGACACTAAAGATCTCTACAACAAAAATTTTAAACCCCTGAAGAAAGATATTGAAAATGACATCAAAAGATGGAAAAACCTTCCATGCTCATGGATTGGAAAAATCAATATAGTAAAAAGTCCATTCTACAGAAAATAATATACAGGGGGATTTCTCAAGACCACCTGAAGCACAGGTAGGAGCTGGGTGCTTCAGCCAGGCTGCTTGTTTGATTTGATTTAATTGTCTTTGGCTTGATTGACTTTTGCGGCTGTGGGGGCAGAGTTGTCCTCCCAGCTGTATAAAAGGTGGGTTTGTGTGAGTCTGAAGATGGGGGAATTCTCAAGACCACCTGAAGCACAGGTACCGGGGTGCAGGCTAAACAGTGACACCCCCCCCCAATTGGGATTGCCGAAGGAGTGTCCAAGTAGATTCTTAGAAGAAACTTCAGAACAGAAAGGGAAAAGTGAGTTCGACTTCCAATAGAAAGCTTAAAGCATAGACAAGTCAACACTGCATAAGCAAAGAGAAAAGGAGTAAAACAAATCAATCAAACAAACAATGAAGACATCTGAAGGAGCCAAGCAAAGTAAGCCTTCAACACAATGACGAGGAATTTGGGATTCACATTGGAATACAGGCAAAGAGAAAACCATATGCCAGGGACACAAAGAAGAGACAACATGGGAAAAGTGCAGGATAATTCCACACGAAGCTCTACCAACCCTGTGGAAGATTCCTACAGTGGGATCCCCCTGGGGATTGCACAGGACACAGATATTAGAAGTACAACTGTGAACATACTTAAAGAAGTACAAAATTATAAAGAGCAAACCAAAGAATTTATTAAAAAGATTGAAAAACTCAAGAAAGACCTAGAGAGAGAGAATGACAAACTCCGGAAGGAAGTGGAAACACTGAAAGATCCCATGTTGAAAAAGATAAGGAAACCAATCAGCAAAGAAAAGAGCTACAGGAAGAATTGAGAAGCTCCCAAAAGAAGTGGAAATGCTAAAGAAATCAGAAGAGGAAATGAAAGAGGAAATCAAACACAAATACAATTAAGAGGAAAGGAATGGAAAAAGTCTCAGAAGCAGAATGGAGGAAGCAGAACAAAGAATATCAGACCTGGAAGATAACACAGAAAAACTAAAAACCTCAAGTAAAGATTATGAAAAATTTTAAAATACACAAAAGTTGAACAACCAGGAACTGTGGGACACTATGAAAAGATCAATCCTCTGTATCATAGGAATAGAGGAAGGAGAAGAATCCCAAGAGAATGGTATTGATCAGATCTTTAACAGTAGAGGAAATTTTCCCCAAACTAAACAAAAACAAACAAATACAAATACAAGAAGCACATAGAACTCCAAACAAACAAGATCAGAAAAGAAACTCTCCATGCCATATCATAGTTAAAATGCTAGAGGCCCAAAACAAATACAAAATTCTAAAAGCCACAAGAGAAAAACAAGTGACCTTTAAGGGGAAACCTATCAGAATTACAACTGACTTCTCAGTGCAGACTATGAAAGCAGGAAGAATGTGGAGCAAAGCATTCCCAGTATTAAAGGATTGTAGATGCCAACCCAGGTTACTATACCCAGCAAAAATGTCGATTATAATTGAAGGAGAGAGAAAAATCTTCCATGACATAAACAAGATGAAAGAATACATGTCCGGAAAACCAACCCTTCAGAGAATACTTGAATCAACTCAAAGGACAGAAGAAAGGAGCAACTATCCCCAGGCACCTAGAAAGAGAAATCAATAAAAGCATAACTGCAGAAATAGAAACCTAAACCAAAAATGCAAATGGATAAGGTGAAAGGAAGAACACAAACCTATCATTCATAACCTTCAATATTAATGGACTAAACTCCCCAATCAAAAGACATAGACTGGGGTATTGGATTAGGAAACAGAACCCATCCATATGCTGTCTACAAGAAAAACATCTTAACTTCCAGGATATGCACCACCTTAAAATGAAAAAATATTCCAAGCAAATGGTACAAAAAAGAAAACAGGTGTTGCTATTTTAATATCACACAAATAGATTTCAAACTAAAAGAAATCAGAAGAGACAAAGAAGGCCATTACATTTTTATCAAAGGAACAATTGTCCATGAAGACTTCACAATCATGAATATATATGCACCAAACTCTGGTGCACCAAACTTTATAAAGACAATTCTCCAGAACCACAAGGCACAGATTAACCCCAGTACACTCATAGTAGGGGACTTCAATACCCAATTCAACCCTTTTGACAGGTCAACAGGACAATGCATAAACAGAGAGACATCTGAACAGAATGATATGATACACCAAATAGATCTCATAGGCATCTACCAAATATTCCACCAGAGAATACACTTTCTATTCAGCACCTCACAGAACATTCTCCAAATTCAACCACATACTGGGACACAGAAGAAAGCTCCACATATACAAAAAGATTGAAATAATTTCATGCATTCTATCAGTTCACAACGCAATAAAGCTCACTATCAACACCAGGATAAGCCCTAATATCTACAAGAACACATGGAGACCAAACAACACACTCTTGAATAATGAATGGGTCAAGGTAGAAAAAATGAAAGAAATAAAAGCATTCCTGGAACAAAACCTATGGGATACTTTAAAAGCAGTCCTAAAAGGTAAGTTTATAGCCCTGGGTGCCTACATTAGAAAAACAGAAGGAGCTCAAGTGAACAATCTAGCACTGCAGCTAAATGCACTTGGGAGGCAACAACAGATGAACCCTAATTGCAACAGACAGGAAGAAATCACAAAAATCAGAGCAGAAATCAATGAAATAGAAACAAAGAAAACCATACAATAAAAATCAACGAATCCAAAAGTTGGTTCCTTGAAAAAATAAACAAGATAGACAGTCCTCTAGCCCAGTTAACCAAAAGAAAGAAGGAACAACTCCAAATCAATACAATCCAAGATAAAAAGGGAAATATCACAACAGACAAGGAAAAGATCCAGAAAATTATACAGGAATCCTTCAAAAACCTATACTCTACCAAGTTTGAAACCTAGAAGAAATGGATGAATATCTGAAATCCTGGGAATCACCAAAGCTCAACCAAGAAGAGATCGACAGCTTAAACAGACCCACAATGTATGAAAAAATTGAAGATGTAATAAGAAACCTCCCAACTAAAGAAAGGCTAGGCCCAGACGGTTTCATGGCAGAATTCTATAAAACATTTCAAAAAGACTTACAACCATTATTACTGAAATTGTTTAGAAGGAAACAAACAGAGGGAATTCTCCTAAATTCCGTCTATGAAGCCAGTATCAATTTAATTCCAAAACCAGGCAAAGATAGAACCAAAAAGGAGAACTATAGACCCATCTCACTAATGAACACAGATGCCAAAATTCTAAATAGGGTACTGGCAAATCACATACAGACCCACATCAAGAAGATCATCCATCATGATCAAGTTGGATTCATATCAGAGATGCAGGGATGGTTCAACATATGAAAATCAATAAATATTAGTATCATGAAACATATAAATGGAATGAAAGACAAAAACCACACCAACATCTCAATTGATACAGAAAAAGCCTTTGACAAAATCCAGCATTCTTTCCTGCTTAAAGTCCTAGAGGGAAATGGATTGTCGGGATCATTCCTCTATGTAGTGAAAGCCATATACAGGAAGCCCACAGCCAATATCATCCTAAATGGGGAAATGACAGAAGCATTCCCTTTAAAGGTAGGAACTTGGCAAGGCTGCCACCTGTCACCACTCTTCAATATAGTGTTTGAAACACTTCCTAGGGCAATAAGGCAAGAAAAGGAAATTAAAGGAAAAGATAAAGTCAAGCTATCCCTTTTTGCTGATGATATGATTATGGGATGCTAAAACCTCCACCAGAAAACTCCTAGACACGATTAAGAGCTTCAGTAAAGTGGCAGGATGCAAAATTAACCTAGAAAAACCAGTAGCCTTTCTTTACACCAACAACAAGCAACTGAAGAAGGAATTCAAGGAGACCTTCCCACTCATGATAGCCTCAAAAACAATAAAATACCTAGGAACAAACCTAATCAAAGACACCAAAGATCTCTACAACAGAATTTTTAAACACTTGAAGAAAGAAATTGAAGAAGACATCAGAAAATGGAAAAAAAATTCCCATGCTCTTGGACTAGGAAAATTAATATAGTAAAAATGTCCATTCTACAAAACTCTTGTATAGATTTAGTGCAATCCCAATTAAAATCTCCAACTTTCTTCACAGGCTTAGAAAAAAAGTCTTTAATTTCATTTGGAAAAACAAAAGACCCCGAATAGCCAAAACAACCCTGAGTGAAAACAGCAATACAGGAGGATCTCTATTCCAGACTTCAAACTATACTACAGGGCTATAGTCATAAAAACAGCTTGGTACTGGCAAAAATAACAGACCTGTTGACCAATGGAACAAAACTGAAGATCCAAACTTAAGCACATACAATTTAACCACATATTTGACAAGGGGGCCAAGAAGACACAATGGAGGAAAGACAGCATCTTCAGCAAGTGGTATTGACAAAACTGGATCACCACCTGTAGAAGAATGAAATTTAACCTCTACCTTTTGCCCTGTACAAAAGTCAATTCCAGATTGGTTAAAGACCTCAACGTGAAACCCCAAACTCTTAAGGTGATAGAAGAAAATTTGGCAGCAGACTATAAGACATAGGCACAGGAAAAATCTTCCTAAATCAGACAGCAGCTGCGCAAGAATTAAGGTCGACAATTGACAAATGGGACCTCATTAAACTCAAAAGCTTCTGTACATCAAAAGAAACAATCAATGAAGTGAAGAGAAATCCCACAGAGTGGGAGGAAACCTTCACCCCAGATACATCTGACAAAGCATTGATTTCCAGAATATATAAACTACTCAAAAAACAAAGAAGAAAACAAATGACCCACTCAATAGATGGAGCAAAGAGCTGAACAGAGACTTTACACGTGAGTAATTAGAGATGGCTGAAAAACATCTTAAAAAGTTTTAAAAGTTACTAATAATTAAGGAAATGAAAATTAAAACCACTTTAAGAAATCATCTCACTCTGATAAGACTGGCTATGTTCAAGAAAACAAATGATACCAAGTGCTGGAGAGGTTGTGGGGAAAGGGGAACATTCATCCATTGCTGGTGGGAATGCAAACTTGTACAGCCACTATGGAAAGTAGTGTATAGAACCCTTGGAAAACTCAAAATGAGCTTGCCATTTGACCCAGTCATAGCACTTCTGGGTATATACCCACAAGACTCATCTTACTGCAGAAATAAATGCACAGCTATATTTATTGCAGCTCTGTTCACAATAGCAAAAAGCTGGAACCAACCCAAATGCCCCTCAACTGAGGAGCAGATAGAGAAAATGTGGTACATCTACACAAAGGAGTTCTATGCAGCAGTAAAAAAAAAGACAACATCATGAACTTTGCAGGTAAATGTATGGAATTGGAAGATATTATATTAAGTGAAGTAACACAGTCCCAGAAAAACAAATGACAAATGGTATCCCTCATCTGTGGATGCTAGGGCCAATAACATAGTTGTAAACATTTCATGTTGAGAGTGATGCATCTTGGAAGAACAACACCAACAACAGAAAAGACTGCATCAAAGACCTGACTGAAAGGGTGAATCTGGTGGGGGGGGGGTTGGGATGGGGACATGGGTCTAGATTCGATTTGTAACATAATCTTGTACAAAAAGTATGTAAAATTAAAATTGAAAAAAAGAATGTTCTAGAGGGCAGGCAGGCATGGTGGTGCACACCTTTAATCCCAGAATTTAAGAGAGGCAGGCAGATCTCTGTGAGTTCCAGGACAGTTGGGGCTATAGGGAGACCCTGTTTCAAAAAAAAAAAAAAGAAAGAAAAGACTTTCTAAATCAAGCAGCAGCTGTGAAGAAAATATGGTCAACAGCTGCCAAGTGGAACCTCATCAAACTCAAAAGCTTCTGTACATTAATTACCATGTTTGAAACTAATTGGTAAGTTAATTCTAGGACTCACTAAGGGATCCACATTACAATATCACAGCTTCTTTCAGGTAGAAAGCAATATAACAATAATGTTGCTCAGCTTGCCTCTCAATTAGGGGATTTGGTCCTAGGGGAAAAAGTGTGAACTCCTAAACATATATCAGAATTAGCATACAGTTTATTCCTGGAGGACATAATTCTGGTATATATATGATGTTTATATAGTCATATTTTGAAACAGTACAATAGGGAGGGAACCGCAATAACATAAGGACTGGGCCAAAGTACAGACTGCTCAAATCATACCTTAGCAGAGAAAAACTTTAAAAAGACTGAGAGAAAGATGCAGGGCATGTATGGCAGAATGCATGACCTGGGGTGGGGTGGGGGAAAAGTAAAGGGAAATATGTCTAAATTAAACTGAAAATATCTGAAATACACAAAACATCAATAAAATTATTATTTTTTAAAAAGTTTCTGTACATCAAAAGAAACAATTAAAGAAGTGAAGAGAAAACCCAGAGTGGGAGGAAACCTTCACCACTGATATATCTGACAGAACATTAAGATCCAGAATATATAAACTACTCAAAAAAACAAAGAAGAAAATAAATGACTCAATCAAAAGATGCAGTAAAGAGCTGAACAGAGACTTCAATAGTGAGGAAGTAAATATGGCTGAGAAACATCTTAAAAAGTGTTCAACATCGTTAATAATTAAGGAAATGCAAATTAAAACCACTCTAAGATATCATCTCACTCCAATAAGACTCGCTAAGATCAAGAAAACAAAAGCCACCAAATGCTGGAGAGGTTGTGGGTAAAGGGGAACACTCATCCACTGCTGGTGGGAATTTAAATTCATATAATCACTTTGGAAATCAGTTCTCCTTTTACGGGAGACCCCTTAAGAGACTCAAAATGAGCCTACCACCTGGTCCAGCCATACCACTCCTGGGTATATACCCACAAGACTTATCCTACCATAAAGGTATATGCACCTCTATGTTTATTGCAGCTCTCTTCACAATAGCTAAGATCTGGAACCAACTCAAATGCCTGTCAGTTGATGAGTGGACAATGAAAGTATGGTACATCTACATAATGGAGTTCTATGCAGTGCTAAAGAAAGATGACATCAAGAACTTTCCAGGTAAATGGATGGAACTCAAATCCATTATGCTAAGTGAAATAACACAGCCCAAGAAAAACAAATGGGGAATAGTTTCCCTCATTTGTGGATGCTAGTACCAAATCCCCAATTTGAAAGGCAAGCTGGGTGTTATTGTTACATTTCTTTCTTTTTTCTTTTTCTTTTTTCTTTTTTTTTTTTTTTGGTGTTTTTTTTTCAGGGTCTCCTTGTAGGCCCAGCTGTCCTGGAACTCACTCTGTAGACCAGGCTGGCCTTGAACTCACAAATACCCACCTACTTCTGCCTCCCAAGTGCTAGGATTAAAGGCATGCACCATCACACCCGGCTTGTGTTATATTTATTTCTATCTGAAAGCAACTGTGATATTACAATGTGAATCTCTTAATGGGCCCTATAATTGACTTACCACGTACTTTCAGACATGGATATTAATGAATATGAGTGGAAGGTTTATATTCATATTTTAGAGTAATATATAATTAAAGAAAAAATGTGAACTTCTAAACAGACTTTGTAGTTAGCATACAGTTTATTCCTGGAGTACATAATTCTGGTACATATATGACATTTATGTAGGCATATTTTGGAGTAATACAAATGGGAGGGAACCACAACAACATAAGGATTGGGTCAAAGAACGGATTGATACAGTTAAATTCTTCCCCAAACAATAAATCTCTACAGAGGAAAACTTTAAAAAGACTGAGAGAAAGATGCAGGGCATGTATGCCAGAATGCATGAACTGGGGTGGGCTGGGGGGTGGGGGGGAAGGGAAAGGTGAATATGTCTAAATTGAACTGAAAAATGTCTGAAATACACGAAACATCAATAAAAGTATCATACTGAAAAAAGAAAAATCTAGTCAATGTGGGTCAGAACTGACTGTCAAATTCACAAAACTGTAATATTAGAAAAAAGCTAGCCTACCATCACGGTTAATATCTTTCTACAGTTTTTATGTTCTCATATGAAAGATTTCAGCACTTTTGGAAGTTTTCATTTATGCTTTTTGCTTTTGTGCTTGCTGCTCATTTTCTAGAAAACTTTTTTGACTAAATGAATTATTAGATTTCATAATCATGCATATGTACTTCTTGGAAAATTACCCAAAGACTTGGATCAATTACATTATTGATTATGTGTAGCTGATATATTCTTCCAAAATTCTAAATTTTTTTACATATGGACTCTTGTATTCCTTAGCATCTAAACCTATCACAGGACTGTATCTAGAGCACCATAGTACTAAATACTCTATTTCAAGGAATCTAAAGTGCCTTCTGATGGGAGGTGCACCAAATGCAGCCCTAAGAAAGACAAAACAATAACTTCAACAGTTAGAATAATTTCTCACTCCTGTGTAAGGTTTGTGTGCATTCCTGAAAATTCTTCATATCAAATCTTCCTTTTTCCAAATTCCATTCAGCTTAGACACAACAGTATCTGGGTTTCCCACACCATTGACAGTTTGCCACTGCCCCGCCTTTCCTTAAAGATCTGCTGAAGACTTCTTAGAGTTTTTCCTCAAGTTGTTGGCATACATTCTCTATGATTTTAGGCATAACATCTTTGATCTTTATCTTTATGGATCAAGGACTCACATGCTTTTTTCAATTAGTATGAAATTTAGTCATGAAAATTTCAACAGTTTCCAGTTTTCCAGTTGTCTCCTGGGGGAAGTTTGTGAAATTACCAAGCAACTAAAATTAAATATTTATCTTACATTTATTTTTCTAGATTTAATAATTAATCATTTAAAACAGGAAATTTGAAGCCAGGCACGGTGACACATGCCTTTAATCCTAGCACTTGGGAGGCAGAGTCAGGCAGGTCTTTGTGAGTTCAAATAGAGAAAGTTCCAGGACAGCTGGGGCCACAAGGAGACCCTGTCTCGAAAAGACCAAAGAAAAAATCCAAAAACAAAAACAAAAATACCCAGGAAATCTGAAAGATATTTACAATAAATACTTACTCCTATACCCAGTATGTAGATTACATAATTAATACTTTATAAATTACTTATTATATGTTTATTCATCAATATTTCCCTAGGCATATATGGACTTGAATTACTTTGGATGAATTATAAAATTACTTGACAACAACAATACACAGCCTTACAAAGACTTCAGGACAAATATAGTTACCTAGAATTAGTGTTTCTCTGGAAATGCTATTTACTAACAATGAATAACACTGATATTTAATGAAAATACAAGAATAGTTTTATAAGAGCAAACATCTGTGAGGGCTGGAGAGATGGCCTAGCGGTTAAGAGTGCCGACCGCTCTCACAGAGGACCCGGGTTCGATCCCCAGCACCCACATGGCGGCTGAGAACAATCTGAAACTCCAATTCCAGGAGACCTCCAGTTCCAGGGGAATCCGAGACCCTCTTCTGACCTCCGCAGCATTGCACGGCACGCGTGCACACACTTGCATGCAGACAATACATTCATACACATACAGAAATGAAATTAAAAAAAATGAAAAAAAAAGAGCAAACATCTGTGAAAACCAAATTCATATTTACGTATGGAATATTTTGGTCACCCGGAAACTTCTTGCATAATTCATAGTAAGTCACTGAACCAGGTCCCCAAAAGAGAAATGTTATTTTACTGTTAGTTTCTGTGATTTCTAGAACTTCTCAATAAGTGAAGGCATGCAAAACATTTCTTTTGCTATACCCATTCTCTTTTTCACCCACTATTTTTGGGATCCCATCCAAGTTTCACATGTATTTAAAAGTTCATTCTCTTTATTATCATTCCATTTTATGGGTATGTCATTTTTTTCTACTTTTACTGAGTGTTACTTAGATATTTCCAGAAATGTTAGTCATTATAAACTTAAGTTATGTTAATATTCATGTAGATATCTTTTAGGGAACATGTTTTAAATTTTATAGGATAAATAATTAAAATTCATATTTTTAGATTATTGTAAATATGTATTGGTTTTATAATATACTCTAAGATAATTTAAAAATAATTGTGATATTTTTGAAGTCCATCCAACAATATTGAAGTGTTCTACTTTTTACATACTCTTGATTTAAATATTTGTTTTTAGTGAAGTGATTTAGACTAATGAAGTGGTTTTTCCCTGTGATTTTAGTGTAACTTCTGTACTAGCTTATGATGCTGCATACACTTTCACCTTCATGGACTTATCAATTATTTTTATGTGTATATTTGAAAATCATATATTCAAATTGTTGCCTACTTTCATAAGTTGTCTATCATCTCATATTCTTTTTGAATTGTAGAAAAATTTATTGGACCTCCTCAATACCAATGAGAACATATTTTATGAATATTTCAATATTTTCAATGTCACCTGAGGTTTGCATAGTCTCTTCCTGAACAAAATGTTTTAATGCAAAAAACTGATAACTTTTCTTTTAGGGTATTTGCTTTTTATATCCTAAGAAACTTTAGCTTACTGACAAGTTGCAAAGATACTTCTCTAATTTATACTCTAAAAATTCTACATTATTAAGTTGAACTGTTTGAGTACTTTGCCTTATCGCAAATTAGTTTTATGTTTAATAGAGAATGCACTTGTATTCAATTTTCTTTTCACAACACACAGCCATTTCTACCACTATTTGTTTAAATGAAATGTCTCTCCGCTCATGTTTTGCTTCGTTCATCATGTAGAAAGTATTTTCAAAAGTTGTCCTGGGCATTAAAAATTACATGCTGAAAAAGTTTTGACTTTTATTTTCTTCCAAGCACGTTTTTTTATCAATTTTATCGAGGGATTTAACTTGGCCGCACTTAAATTTCAAGTTCCTGTATTTCCCTCAGTGAATGATGGCTAAATCTTCTATCAGTTAATTTAGCCTTCTCCTAGCTACTTTATGCCTTTCCTGTGCATACACATCAGGGGTCAGCAATGTGGGATGAGTTCCTAAATCTTTTCGAGGTGTTTGGGTCTATTGAAAATGACTTTTTCCCTGGCATTCATCTGTAGCCATCCAGAAAATTTGGGTTTGATCACTGACATGTGTTTTTTCTCCTTGAGCCAAAAAGTGTTTTCCACAAAACCTGTAGCAAGCTATCACAGATCTGTCCCAAGATAAATTCTGAAAGAATGGAAAACCCCTCAAATGTCATTCTCTTTTTGAGAGTATTGCTTTGGCCATCTGCCTGTCTCCCGCTCTCCAGTCTTCAGGCAGTTCATTTATATTTGTGCACAGAGCTTGTGATTATTAAATGTCTTGTTGGTTCAAATGAAGCTACAAAACATAGCCATAGGGGAACTCCCATATTCACATTTTATAACTATTTTTATATAACAATTTGTTCCATAATTTAAAACATTGTGATACAGAGTCACTTTTTTCAATGCATATTCTTATTGAAATTGCATGTTATAATTTTTAATTTATTAAAGACATCTTTTTATCTTAATTTCACATGTAATTATATATTTTATTGAACTTTTGAGTATTTCACACAAAACATCTTTTTAAATATTTTTATTGAAGTTTTGTGCATTTGATACATTTCTTAGTCTAGATTCATTCCCCTTCCTATGCCCCCACCCCACCTGAATAATGCATTCTGCCCTACATGTCTTGCATCTTTTTTCTCAGGCTTTTTAAAAGTTTTCTATGTAGAGGTTTATTGTTTGGGGCAGAAGATTATTGTTTCAGTCAGTTCTTTGACCCAGTCTTTTTGTTTCTGTTGTTCCCTCCAATTTGTATTGCTCCTCATATAACAAAATTATGATGTCTGTAAACTGTATGCTAATTTCAAAACATGTTTAGGAATTCACCTTCATACCTCCTTCCCCACTGTCAGCCCCCTATAAGCCCCCCACACTGGATTTTGTGCATTCTGTCATTTATGTTAAAGCCTATCAAGTCAAGTTAGTGTCCACTGATATCCCTTAGTGAAAGTTCATCCACTGGGGTCTAGTCAGCCTATCTAGAGTCACTCCCTTAAAGAAGATCAACTCTCTGTCACCCAGTAGTAGTCAGCTGCCCAATAGTTCTTTGACTAAGATTGGGGCCTGCTGTCCATTTCAACTGTTCTATGCTGGGTTTTTGTCTGTTTGAGTTTGCATGGGTCTTGTACTTGCTGACACCATTGTTGTAAATTCATATGAGCAAGGTCCCAGGGTCTATCAGCTTCTATTTCCAAATGGTCATGTCCCTCCTCCCCTGGCGCTTACAATATTTCTCCTCCCTATTCTATAATGGCCCCTGAGCCCTGGGTGAGTGAAGTTTAATATAGGAGTCTTGTCCCAGGACCCATACTCTTCAGACTCATATTCTCTACAATTTGGCCCATTTGTAGCCATTTGTATCCATTGCCCTGTCCTGTATAATGAAGCTTCCCTTATGAGAGTTGAGAGATACATTAGTATTCTCTCTACCCCTTGTTCCACTATGTTCTGCAAGCCTTAGGTTCAGAGTTTCCATTGGAAATATGTCACTTAGAGTTGGGTATTTCTCACACACACATATTTTCTGTGTGTGAACAGTGGGATCTCTGTAATAATCTCCATCTGTTCAAAAGAAGCTTCTTTGATGAGTGGTGACTAACATACTTGTCTGTAAACATAAGGATTCATATTTAGTATGTACTCAGAAATTACATTTGTCTAAGGATGTTACTGTCTTGGGGTTTTCTCTAAGATCTTTGGCCATGTGTATTTGATTATGTACAGAGTACCACACATGAGTCCCCTCCCATGTAGTAGGCTTTACATCCAACTGGATACCTGTTGATTGATACAAGTATAAAAGTGCTACTATTTCCTCAACAAAGTTTGCTGTGCTGGTCATTGTTATGGTTATTAGGCCTTTAAGCTGGGGTTCGACCATCTTGAATTTCTCCCTTAGCATATTGCATAGTATACTCTAAAATTATGAGTGCTAGCTTCCAGAAAGTTGGCTTCCAGTTCAGTTCCAGCTCCATTTGCTCCAAATCCTGTGTCTGATGTACGTCCTGTCTTCAGCAATAAGGTCTTACCTTCAAGTTCTGGCAGATAATCAAGGGCTATGGCACTAGTCTGTGTAATTTGGGGAGGACCCTGACCAACAACTTAAAGGAAGGTATCTCTAGTCTGGCACTGTGCTTCTTGTTATATAGCCTTCAGTTATACAAATTAATTTTTGTTGTGTTTTTGAGACAGGGTCTCCCAATAGCTTGAACTGGCCTGGGATTAGCTATATAGACCAGGTTGGCTTCATACTCTCAGAGATCTTCCTGCCTCTTACTCCTGGATGTTGGGATTAAAGACCTATGCCATTGAGCCAGCTCCAGAGTCACTTCTTGATAAGATTTGTGAAGATTTCATTTAAACACTAATGGAAAATATTAAACTAACATAAAATGAACTATAAAGATAAAAGTTATTAAGAGAAAGAATAAGATGTACTTTCTGTCTGAATTGATGTTACTGCTAAATATAAAAAGCCAAGGAGAAAAATGACTCATTTTCTTTTTTTGTTTTAGTTTTTTTTTTAGTTTTATTNATCTCCTCCTGGAATCTTAAGGCTCTCTGGAATAAAGCATGTTAACAATGTATTGTTCCTCTGGCTCTGGAAATCTGTTCCCTGCATTGCCCCCTCCAGGTCCCCACGCCTGACCCCTGTACACTGTCCTTACTTGCTCCTCTTTGTGTAACACTTTGATCTGCCTTGCCAGGTTCCTCTTTGCTGCCTCACCCCTCTTCCTTCAAGTCTCAGCTTCAATGGCACCTCCTCTGGGAAATCTTCCTTGATTTCCTTCACACCTATAGCCCCAAACTAGATAGGCACCCTGATTGGGGCTCTCACCATCTGTGAGTGCCAATTTTATTGCCTGGCTTCCACTCCAGGAGTATGTGCTTAGTCGTATTCGTTCTAATAATCCTTGTATTTAGCAGAGGGTCTAGTTCATATGGACAGGGGACTGAGTAAGTCAAAGTGGCTATTTGCTGGCACACCCTTAAACTAAGGCTAGGAGGAATCAGGGGCTTAGAGGGAGGCAGGCCCATGGGGAGACTCTTGATACAGAGCCAATAGCAGTTCTTCCTCTGGGTGAGCTTCTTTTCCATGAGTCATCTGGCCCCAGTACAGGACCAGTAAGAGCTCCCGGCACCCATGAGCTCGTTTCATCTGGGTGGGCTGTGTGGGCAGAAAGGGACCACTATCACCTAGCATGATGTAAACACACACACATTAATGCAACATGAACTTATTTGGCTCTAAACCATGGATGAAGTTGGACAATGAGACCTATTTCCAAACCTTTACCTATAGACAAAAGCCTTCTGGTTCTTGTTCCTTCAGCTGATAGATCACGCGCCCTAACATGCTATTTGTTATGCTTATTTGCAGTTGTTTATTGGAGTTCTTCAAAGGCCCAGACCAGACTTACAAGATTTTACTCATCTCCTGGGCCTCCTCTGGTGGCACAGAGCCTGTCACACACTAGGGGACCATCAGACTTTCCTGCATGACTAGCCCAGATTTGTTCTGTTTTGCTATTGGATGTTATCCAGGAGTGGTAGTGATGAACTACTGCTAGAGTCCCTTTTGGATGGCAGAAGCTCTGCCCACCATGCTCTCAGTGTTGCCCAAAATTCCTTTCTGGGGACACTGGCACCACAGACTAGTAGTAACAGTCCATGATGCAATGTTACTGTGGCAAAGTGTGATGCAAGGGCTTTCCTGCAACACCCAGCAAGGAGGAAGCCATGCCAGAGGAGACAGGGTGGATGTTCTTGGTTTGGGGCCAGGACTTTAAGAGTTTGCATTTCAGGGAGTCTAACTGGGAGTTGTTTGTTTCTGTGAATTTCGCAAACCTGCATGAACTCTTCAGAATGGAACTCAAAACCAGGGCCTCCCTCTCCCTCTCCAGAACAGATGTTCACCTGGGCCCAAAGTCTTGCCCTTTGGCTTTGCCAGGAGGTAACTGAATAAGTGATATGGATTCAGGAAGGAAGCTGCTCTCAAACATGCCCCACCCACTGAGCTATAATTTCTTTGCCCAAAGAAATGAGGTGTGTTAGGCTTGGTTTCCTGGGAAGCACAGTCTGAGTCAGAGATTGGCATGCAAGGAGTTTCTTGGGACCGCCCTCAGCAGCCTCCTGTGTAAGGGAGGGAGGGCAGCAGGATAGGGCAGGGAGAAGAGGTTGAAGTGTAGTGCTGTTGTGACAGGGCCTCAGCCGCATCACCCAGGAGCTCCAGAGCTGAGCTGTCTGTAGAACTGCCCTCAGACAAAGGAGCTGGGCTCTAGTACTGCCTCCCATCCAAAGGAAGGAGGTGAGACCTTGGGCGATAGGCTCCTGTCAGCTTAGAGTAGATCCTGGAGAAGGACTTAGCAGCTGAAAGTCCTGGGGCCGACGGAGATGGTATGTAAAGAGGTCATCTGAACATCACAACATCCAGCACCAGAAATGCAAATATACTTGAGGAAAGCAACAGGCTGCTTTGCAGATACCGAGGAGGCTGCTACAGAGCTTTTTGATAAGGCTTGGATAAGCATCATGGAAGTGGGTCTGACATGAAGTTGATATGAACAGAGCCATGGTCTGGGATGAGAAGAGGCTGTGCAGAGTGGGTAGGGAAGGGAAGTGGAGCCCCGGACTCCACTTAGCTCACCCTGGATGTCCCCTGCTACAGAGCTCTGCTAGCAATGCCCTTGTTTGGTCCACTAATCCTCCAAAGACTATCTTGCCTTCTGCACGGCCTTGCACAAAAGCTTGCTGCGGTTTCTGCTCTCTTCTCCCTTGAAAAATGAGAACTGAATTCAGCAGTGCCTTTTGTAGGCTTCATTTTTCAGGGGGAAAAGGGCAAAATGCACTGTATCTATAGTTGTAGCAGGGAAAATCCAGATAAAATAGCTCTTTGTTGATTTGAAATAAGCTTGAAATCATTATCAGACTCACAGTCTGGAAGGGTTCGACCCACACATTTTACACCTAGGAAACTGAGTCAGAAGGGGGAAGTGATCTACACCAAGGCACCCCAGTCATTAATATCAAAGGAACAAATGGGCCCAAAGCACTGAACCCCAAGTCCAGAGCTCATTCGTAATGCCTGGCTTCTATAAAACCATCCAGGTTTGCTTACATTCTTCAAAGCAACCCTGAGGACCCGGGGAGTTGCTCAGTGGGTAGGAGCACTTGCTCTGCAAGCATGAGGACCTGAGTTCAAATCCCCAGCACTCACTTAACCTGCTAGGCATGGCTATGCATGCTTGTAAGCCCAGCATTGGGGGCGCGGGTGGGTAGACACAGGCAGATCCCAAGACCTATCTGGCCAACCAGCCCAATGTGTGTATTCTCGAGTTGAAAGAATATCATTTGACCACAATTGCTATCTAAATTTTAGTCTCTCTCTGTCTCTCTCTCTCTCTCTCTCTCTCTCTCTCTCTCTCTCTCTCCCCCTCTACACACACACACACACACACACACATAACTTAAATAAAAGCAGACACTTAAATTTTTCTGTGAGAACTTCTGGTTCTGATATATTTGGAATGGAGTTATACTACACTTTTTCAGTTTACGACCTTAAAGAAGTCTTCATTCCAATCCCCATGGAACTGAATGCAATTTTCTATCTTGAACTTATAACAGTGAGTAAACCTATTCAATAATAAATACAATAAAAGAAAAAGTGTTCCATTTTGAAAGACCTTAGTGAGTCTTGGTTCCCGCATGCTAAAATATGTTTCAGCATTTATATGTGTCCCTAAATTGTTTAAGTAACATTATCCAACTCTGATTTATGGTCCTGCCTTGGATTCCATTACCTAGATTAGGTAAACTATATAATAAATGCTTTAACTGTATTCTCCAACAGGATTCTTAGATAAGAAGATGTTACTAAGAAATGTTAGGATAAAATCTACTTTTCACCTATCTCTACAGTTACTGAAAGTTCATATCCATTCTCCATGGGTTAATAACATGAATTAAATTAGTTAACATGCCATTTTCAATAATCAAGATATGCTCATTTTATTAAATTTTATCATTTCCTAGTACAACCTATATTATAGTTGATGATGTCCCTTAGTCATACTTTGACAGAGGTCAGGTGTGACAAAAAATACATCAGAGTGCCAGGCAATGGAAACTTCCCTTCAGGTTGTTGTTCAAGAGGCTCCCCAAATAATGCAGGCTATTGCCACAGCCCTTGATTGCCTCCAGAAACTTGAAGTTAAGACTGTATTTCTGAAGTTTTGACATACTTCACACACAGGACTTGGAGTAATTGAGCTGGAACTAACCTGGAAGTCTCTTCCCAAATACTATCCATCACAGTGTCAGAAGATATTATATAATCCACCAAGGGAGAAAACAAAGCAATGGTCCTAACCCAACTGTGCAATCTATGAACCACAACAGTAATCAGCTCACCAAATTATGTCCATGGAGGTAGTAGTGACACTTTTATCTTTTGGGTCATCAATAGCTGTCTAATTGGACTTAGGACCCACTCAATGGGAGGTGATTCATGAATAGAACTCAGAGAAGACTCTACCTCTATCACTTCCCCATACTAATGCAAATTTTTATTATGTTCTAAATAGGTATCCTTACATTTACAGACAGGTATATCTCTCACCACTCATCAAAGAAGCCTATTTTTTCAACACATGGAGACTATTACAAAGTTCCACATCTGATCAAATTAGAGAATAAGTGACTGTGAGGAGCCCAGGCCTAAAAGATACATCTACAATGAAACCTCTATATCTAAGTCTCAGGGGTAGAAAAAAAATGAAGAGCCAGAGAGACAAGACACTTGAGGCCAGTTAATATATTCTAGAGATTATAGGGAGTCTAAACCAATGAATTGTAGTCTAAAAAGATCTACAAAATGACAAAACTGGTTGACATGTTGGGTTGATGGGGGACATTTTCAGCATCTCACCTCCAGATGAAGAGATATAGCCAATGAACAGATGCTGAGGGAGGAAGAATCAGTTTCTTCCAAGATTAGCTAATCCTAAGGAAGCAACCCTAAACCCCATGACCAAGACAATTTATAGAAAACCATTTTCTTGGCATCTAGATTGCAGAAAAGAAATTTCCCAGTGTTTAATCATACCAAACCTCCTTATTTCTCTTTAAAATAATAAGAAATGACAAAGTTCCATTTTTTTCCTTCTCTAGAGAAGAGAAAATTAATAGTCCATGCCCTTCTGTCCTTTACCTCACCAGATCTCTTTAATCTAAACTTCAATGCTTTAGAACACTGAAACCCTGCATCTTTGAAAATAACTGTAAGGAGATTTCCTTTACAAGGTCTAAAAAGTTTAAAATCTAGGCATCTGAGGTATTAGCTTTAAATTTGCTAATCTTTAATCATGGTTTACATGAAATTTTGTGATCAGTCTTGAGAATATTTAAACAAAAATATTGAAAATTTGAAACAAAAGATATATTGAAGGGGTACATATGCTTTCTTCTCAAATCATTTAAAACTAATTCATAATGCACTTGGTCATCAGATTTTTCCATAATTTTTTATCTGCTTGTAAGTAACATATAAATAATACAACTTACCCTGAAATGTATAACAGATTAACTTCCTTATACATCTAGAAATCTTGCAGCACAGAAACTCTTGCACTGTGAATCCAGAAATTGTAATCAGTGTCAAAGGTATGTACTAAATACATGTCCTCAATATTTAGGTAAATTTATTATTTTTTAACTTACAAAAAAGTATATTTGCCTTGACTAAATTAACATAGGTCTCCTCTCTACATGAATATGATTTCTAAAATATTAGTTGTATTTGGATCTTTGTTACTTTGATAATGTGTTCTTTTCTATGTGAGTGTACTTTTATTCATTACCTAAAATGACTCAGAACTTATTATGAAATTGGAAAAAAGTAATGAATTTAGTATTATGTCTTATGAATCTTTATTATAAATCACTGGTGAGAAAATTGAATATGAGCAAAATAATGGAAAAAAATACCCTCAAGCAAGCAACATTCTCTAGGAAAGTATTTTCCCTATTCAAAGCTATCAAAATGAAACATTGATAGATATATGAAATAGAGATAAAAGCAGATATGATAGATTGTATTCATTGTAATTTGACAGAGATGAGAGGATCATCTAAGAAATACACCACTGAGATGTATTGAGAGAAGAGGAAAGTAGGAGACAGGTGTTATCATGGGTCAAATGGGAAAAGGGGGTATGTTAACTGGGGAGGGAGAAGAGAAGGATATACAGTGGGACAGAGAGGAGAGAGAGATTGTTTAGGTGGTATAAAAAACCAAAGCTCACTTACAAATACACATAATACAGATGAGTACATTTGTTTGTATCTGAAGGCCATATAGCAACAATCACAGTGCCAGGCAATGGAAACTTCCCTTCAAGTTGTTGTCTGAGGATATTTCCAGAAAGGGAAAACTCACCTGAATGTGTACAGAACCATTCCATAACATGGGTTTTTGGATTGAGTAAAACTTACAAAATACTGGAAAAAGGTAACTTCAGAAAGACATTGCCTAATAATTTAGGAATTATGGCACACACTTACAATACCATCAGTAAGGATAATGCAGGAAGGTAGTAAATTCAAAGACTGCCTGGGATAGACTCTGATAAATAATGAGACCCTGAATCAAGTAATAAAGGGACAATAGTAACAAAAAGATGAATCTGGGAAAGATTATGACAGCCAGGAAACCAAACGTGCACCCCAGTGTGTGTAAGGAGGTATCATTGGAAAGTCCTGCCTCAAAGCATGAAAAAGAGCCCTACCATATGTCAAAAATTTGTGTTTTTACCTTCATCCTGTAAATACATACATTACATGGACCACATCCTCCTAGCCCACCCTTCTCCCTGTGAACTTAAAGTTCTCCTTCGTGATTTGATTTCTTCTTTACAGTCCCTCAACCTCCATATTTTGCCGGACGAGGCACAATTTACACAGCCCTATCAGTTTCTAGGCTTCTACATCTCTAAATCTATCAACCCCCTTAACCCTCACATCCACCTCAAGGACAAGTACTCCCTCAATGATCTCCAAAAACTCTGTGGCAATATCAATTGGCTTAAACCCTTTTCTCCCAATAACCCCTGCCAGATTGGACCCCGTGTTTTCCCTTTTAAAGGGAAGGCGATCCCCCTCTGAGATAATTGACATCACTCCCCAGACGAGGTCTGTAATTGATGAGATCAATGGCCACCTGTTCGCCCTATCCACAGGCCGTTTTCAACCCGATAAACCTGTGGCTGGCCTTATACTGGGAACTGTGGGAGAGGGGGAGTCTTTGAGGCGATTTGGCAAAACGGTCCTCTTTTCTGGCTTCACCCCTCACGAAGTGACTGCCACACGATTACTCCCTTTGTTGAGACCCTCCTCCTGCTTGCGTTCGAAGGTCAATCCTATTGCAACCAGATCTACCATACCGAGCCTGATAGGATTGTCCTGCCACTCGCTATCTCCAAAATTAACTTCCTATGGAGAGACAGTCCCTTATTTCAAACCCTTATTTGGAGTTACCCTGGTATCTTGACAACCATTTTCCATGTGATTAGAGATGGCAGGTCCTTCCATTGCTTACCATTGATTTCCAATCGTACTCCTTCCCTAAACCCCAGCCCATCCCCCATGCTCCCACTGTCTTCAAGGACACCAACGAAAACAACTTTGGGTTTATTTTCCACTCTGATAGTGACTCTATTTGCTTTCTCGGCCCTAATTCTGGATCTGTCCAACTTGGCAAGCTCCCTGTGATCGCCCAAGCCCTCTCCTTGGCAAAAGACACCCCTTTGAATATTTTCTCTGGCAGCAGTGCAGTGCAGGCTCTCTAGTCCCTCCCTTCCTCCAACCATAAATGCCTCCAATTCCCCTTTGGATGTCACTCTGTTCAAGGATCTCCTGGAGCACCTTACCTACATCCTTGGTTCATTGAACACATTTGCTCCCATACAGGCCTGTGGGGTGCCATTACTGAGAGCAATGCTAGGGTTGACTCCTTTGCCTTATCTGCCCACCTACACCCCCTGGAACAGGCTCGTGCACTGCATTAGCATTNTCTTTTCCTTCTGTCTTTCTTCTGGGCGCTTTCCTGGCTTCATTTTCAACCCCGCCGAATGACGCCCCTGCCACAAACGATACTGTACTCCCTTTGTTGAGACCACCTCCTGCTGCGGGGGCGGTCGAAGGTAAATGAATCCTAGTGCCAAAAAACCAGATCTACCATACAGAGCCTGACAGGATTGTCCTGCCACACCCTATCTCCAAAATTAGTTTCCTAAGGAGAGATAGTCCCTTATTTCAAACCCTTATTTGGAGTTACCCTGGTATCTTGACAACCATTTTCCATGTGAATTAGAGGATGAGCAAGGGTCCTTCCATGCGTACCATTGATTTCAATCGGACTACCTTCACTAAACCCCAGCCTCCCCACCCCCGGCCCCATCCCAATGCTCCCAAACTGTTTTTTTTCGCAGGGACAACAAACGAAAACAACTTTGGTTTTGTTCTGCCACTCTGACTGACTCTATTTGCTTGCTTCCTACGGGGCGCCTAATTCCGAAATTGTCTTTCTGGATCTGTCCAACTTGAGAAGCTCCCTGTGAAACGCCCAATCCCGCTCCCCTCCCTTTTCAAAAACACCCTTTGATATTTTCTCTTGTCATCATGGTAATCAAGTGGTGCAGTGCAGGCTCTCTAGTCCCTCCCTTCCTCCAACCATAAATGCCTCCAATTCCCCTTTGGATGTCACTCTGTTCAAGGATCTCCTGGAGCACCTTACCTACATCCTTGGTTCATTGAACACATTTGCTCCCATACAGGCCTGTGGGGTGCCATTACTGAGAGCAATGCTAGGGTTGACTCCTTTGCCTTATCTGCCCACCTACACCCCCTGGAACAGGCTCGTGCACTGCATTAGCATTTCCATCTTTCCCCACAGTCTCTACATTGTCTATACCCTGAGCTCTCTCTCTTCCGATATAAACATCTCTCCCACTCCTGCTTGGCATGTGTCCCACAAGCCCTTCTGGGACCCCTCCAGCATTCCAGGGTAAACCCTTGCAGTCTCACCCCCAACTCTTCATGGCAAATGGATGTCAAGCACATTCCAGCTTTTGGTAAATTCAAATATGTCCATGTAACTGTGGATACCTTCTCCAAGCTTACCCATGCTGTCTCCTTATCGGGTGAAACCACCTGTCATGCCATCAAAGCACTAAAATTGGCCATGCTGCTCGTGGGAGTTCCTTGGAGACTCAAAAGTGACAACAGCTTGGCCTATACCTCTGGCCCCATCAACACCTTTCTTTCCTCCTGGAACATTAAACACGCCACTGGAATTCCATATAATCCTCAGGGACAGGCCATCATTGAGTGATCTAATCGCTCCATTAAGGACACCTTTCCAGACTCAGGCCTTTCCCCTCCCCTTCGGATCCCCAACTCCTCCCTACAGTGACCCTCTTTACACTAAACTTCCTTGCATTCGACCAGCATGGAATTTCACCAGAGTACAAGCATTAGGGCTCTTTCCCTGCTCCACTCCTGTCCTGTCAGATGGAAGGAACCTCTGTCCTCACAGTCGAGGGGCCTTAATCCCCTATTAAACCAAGGCTGAGGCTTTGCTTGTATCTTTTCAGAATCCTCCAGGAAGCTGCTATGAGTGCCCTCAAGAAACATGCGACCCTCTTTGAACATGGACACTTGACCCCGTGGCAGCTGTGGCTACAGGAGAAGAAAGGTATCCAACCTTTTCCAGATTTCAAGGCGGTAACTATGACTTGTGTTTATGGTAACTGTTCTTCCATGTGTCCTGCTAGTCTTGCATCCAAGTTTTTGTGTGTGTTTGTAATTCAGTCATTGTAATCGTCTCGTGTTGGTTCTGTCAAACAAAGTCGCCACGCGTGTCCAACCTTTATGTCCACAGAATCATTCATTTTGGCATCTCAGGCTAGATACTCACAAAAACACTTTAAAGTATGGATATTCAAAAATGCATTTAAAGGCCTAAAATTTGGATAGCATAGACATATTTTTTATCAAATGCTTCACAACAGTTGGTAATTGTTTATAGGAGTCAGCCTCTGAGTTGACTATTTAACAGATTCTGTTTTCCAGACAACTTATGTGTGTTTGAGTCTCTCTAACCTCAATTCAGCTTGTGGGTAGGAACCTATTTGGAGGGTGTAAGTGCCTTAAGCCCTCATATTTAGTGAGATCTTATTCAGACATGCCTGATCAGAAACATAAACATTTTAATGGTATAACCTAGGTACCCTAAAAATACCTTTAAATATCTATTATTCTACAAAACTACTACTTGTTTATACATACGTGCTCAACTAAAATCCTAGGCAGTAAAATCTAAAAACCATCATATGATCAGTCTATTTTAATGCAAAATTATGTGTGTTTGGATAACTGTTTTTAAGTTTTACTTATTTTGGATCTGAAGCCCTGATATTTCATTTGGCATCCAAACTCTCTCCCAGCACTCGGGAGACAGAGGCATGCATATATCTATGCAGTTTGCATTTGGCTCTCTGCCATTCATGACTCACAGGGGAAAACCCCAATGCCTCTACTCCCACCCAGATAAACTGTTCCTAGCCTCTTCTCTCAGTGGCTGGTTAGTCAGTGACAGGTAAGATCCTGCTGACCATGACAACCTAAGACAGGCACAGTCAAATGTCGGAATGCTAGAAATGGGGCCAACAGTGTCTGAGCTATGCACTTAGGCTCCCACTACTGCTGTGTCCCTCTTTAAGATTTTGGATGTGTTCTCCCTTTTTTTTTTGTTATTTTTTTTTTTTGTCTTCTCGAGACGGGGTCTGCCCTGTAAGCCCCAGCTGTGCTGGAACCACCTGTAGACCAGGCTTGGTGGCCCTTGAACTCAACAAAAAGATCCACCTGCATCTGCCTCTCCAAGTGTCTAGGATTAAAGGCAGGAGCACACCATGGCCTAGGCTACACAAAAGACACAAAAAAAAAAAAAAATGTTGGTCCTCATAACTGTGGTGACTTGAACTCAAGAAAAAGAAAGGGGGGTTGCTGGAAATGTAGAGTCTTACCCACCTACCACCTTGCCTGTTGAACTGCTATAACCTGTTCATGAATTTGACCTACATGGGAAGAAGCAGGTGGAAAAAAGAGAGGGATGCGATTTTATCCTTAAAAACCAACTGCAGGTAGGCGACAAGTGGGAGAAAGAGTGCTCGTGGTGAGGATTCAGAAAAATAGCCAGAGGGTCACGGTGGGCCGTAGGGGAGCAATGTGGGGAATAGAACATTGACCAAGAAGAGTGGCCAGTGGAACGTCCCCAAGAATGGAATGTAAGTGCAATGCATGCCTTAAGATCCACACGATCCTATGGGGCAGTAAACATCCCTCGGAGGTGTAGGTGAGCTTCTAATGACCTATTAAAAATGCATTTCAGATCCCTTAAGGACTGGAATACTCACTCTAGGGTAATGCGTAGGTGCGTACAACACATAAACATGCCTTTATCCCAGCTCCTTGTGATTAAACGGATCACTGGCTGTAGAGATGGTGGTGCTCTGACCCATTTAATCACATCTACTGGAGGCCATAGGCAGGGCCCGGAGAAAGCGAAACCTAGGGACAACACATGACACTCAGTCGAAGGACCTGAGGGCCAATGGAAATTACAAGCACGATGAGATCAGACAGGTGAGGCCTGGCAGGTTCCGCGTAGTGACAGGGTGAAAATGAAAGGATTAGGGGTATAGAGATATATCAATATATATATATATACCCCTATTTTCCCCTAAATAAATGAGTCCACAGCAGGTTGCTATCTGCTTGCTTTCACCTAACTCCTGGTGTCTATGTTGACTCTGCGTTTCTCACCCCCACTTCTTGGCCGTGACCTGAAGCCCTCTGGCTGGACCTGAGAACAACTTTTTGTGATTGTTTTTTTACCTGGATGCATAGTCTCCCTATATTAAGATCAGATGATTAGAAACTTTAACTCTCTATGAAACTTGATTTCTTCTGCCACAGAAGATAACACACACAAGTTCTGAAGTTTAGGACATCAATATCTTTGAAGATAGGAGGAGCCTACCTATTGCAGATCCAAATCTCTCCACATCTTTACTTAAGTGCTCTGTCCTTAGAAATATAGGTAGGCCACAGGTGGTTTCTGTTTGGGCCAGACAGTCTAATTTTCATATCCTCTACAATATTCCAGGACACCAGGTTATTAAAACCAGACACATTTTGGTTTCTGAAATATGTTTTGAGTATAGTCATAAACTCAACAGGTACTAAGCTGAAATGCAGAGACAGGGAAACACATCACATGATTTGTTTGGGATTTGAACCATATACAAAATCAGAAAAATTTGTTGTACAATTGTGTTGTAAAACCATGCAGATAATTTTAATATAAAGGGTCTTACAGTGCTCTTACTTTCAACTAACTTCAGTTTCATTGTCCTTGATCTGATTTATTTTCAGCAGCTTTTTATCCAAATTTTCCTTTGAATTCATTCATTTTTTTCTTCCCCAGGAGAATATAAAAATATTATTCCCGACAGTGGTTTGTATTCCTCAAGAAATTTAGTATGAGAAAATTAATAGTGTTTGTGTTCCATAATAATTTACATCAGATATTGAGACCATTTTTTTTCTTTTCCCTAAACACTGAATCTTACACTTTTATCCATGGTCACAATTCCCTCATCTTCTCCATCTCAGGAGATAGACCCAACACTCCTGCAAGGCTCTCTCTCTGGTGTGCTCTTAATGACAGTTTGGTTCTCTTTTATGGAGACAAACTCGCTGTTGGCTCCTTTCATTTTCACTATTCTCCACCAGATTTTATACATAGGAATGCAAGGCTCATTGAATAATTTTAAGAGAGGAATATAGAATTAGACATGCTTTGTGTTGAATTTGTACAGTAGTTTTCAAGCGTTCAGTTATACAGCAATTGCTTCTTATAATTTTATATTACTTTATTATTTCCTTGAAATTAAGTTTTAAATAAAACTATTGCTTACTTAAGGGCAATAATTGTATGCAATGTATGAAACATAATATTTGAGTCATAAAATGCTTTGTAGTTTGTCACTTTCTTTTCCTGTCAATGGTCAAGGTTCAGATTATTTACTTGAAATGTTTAGGTTATTTGCCAGTGTGTAGGATCTGGGGTACATTGTGATCCACACTGTATGTAATACCTACTTAAGTAGTATCAGAGTTACAATTACTAATTTCATTTACTATGATATTAAATATCCTTGCTAAGTTCTCAAAAAGAATAGTGCATAACTTTCCTTTACCTTATAAAATATTTACATTTCCCACATAATTGAGTGTAAATTGAATTTTGCAAAATCTTTTGTGGGCACTCTCAAAAAATTGTAAGCAATTTCCACCTACAAAATGAAGTACATAAATGTTGAAAAGTCATGCAGGATATAAACAAAACAATTATTTGTGTAGCATTATCTCCTGCACTGTAGAATTGCTGGCATACTGAGGTATGGGGCCTGAAACCTAGCTGCATCAGAGTGTCTCTTTCATATATTCTAGGAACCAATGATTTACATAATTTCTAAATAGACAATATTGTTCTTTTAAAAAAATAAAAACTAGATATTTCTATGGAAGGATTCAAAGAATGTGGGAAAAATTAGTATAATTTCTGAAATTAAATTCCAGTAAGAAGAGAATGTGTTGTGATCCCACAAGTAGAGGAGTGGTAGCCAGGATATGACTATCAAGATGCCTTCTCTCCAGGATGGCCACAGACATAAGTTGTTCTTCTAATCCAACACCTCAACCTCTAGCTGCACACCTAAGTAGTTGGAATGTCCGCACATTTTGCTCTGAATCTTGCCTGGCTATTTTATGAGAGTCTCTCCCTACCATGTAAAGAAATAAATGTCTGTCTTTAGAGTGGGGACACTAAAGTGATTAAATTGAGATGCTGGATATTGTTCTTTTTTCATAATGATTAAAAATTCCTTGAAACTGGGAAAAGTTTTATTTAATCTTTGTAATCACACCAGCAAACTGTAAATTCTTAGCATATTCTGGCAAAAAGACAAAAATATCTGAAGTTCTGTGTGCTTGTGTGTGTTTCTTTGTTTTTGTTTGTTTGTTTGTTTGTTTGTTTGTTTTTGAGACATAGTCTGCCAGTAGTACCAGGTAACTTAGCTTGGAACTTGCTATGTAGACCAGGCTGGCCTTAAACTCACAGAGATCACCCTGCTTATCTTCCTGAGTGCTTATATTAAAGGTGTGCTCCACCACACTCAGCACTGTTTACTTTTAATGTTTTTATTTATTTATTATTTTTATTTTATGCATAAGAGTGTGTTGCCTGAATCCAAGTGCACCCATGCTGTACAATGCCCACAGAGGTCAGAAGAGGACATCAGATCCCCTCAACTGGAGTGAAGGACAGTTGTTAGCTGCCATGTGGATGATGAGCATTGAACCCAGGTTGTCTGTAAGAGCAGGCAGTGCTGAGTCATATCTACATCCCCAGTGTGTAGCCTAAGCTCACCTCAAACTCCAGATCCTACTGAATCTTCCTCTTCCTCTTCAGCATATCCTATCAGTATGCACCGCCATACTGGCATGATTTTAGACATAAGAAGAACATGCTATATAAGTTCTGTCCTTTGACCAATTTCTAAATTTATTCTATGTTACTGCAAACTATGACATACAATAGATCTCTAAAGTTTAATCATCTTATTTAATCAAAAGCAGCAAGTTTCCATTTCTCTTCCGATACACTCAGAATACCAGTCTACTCTCTTGTTTGATTAAGTTAGCTTTTTTAGGAACATCATATAAGGGGCTGGAGAGATCGCCTAGTTGTTAAGAGAGCTGACGGCTCTTGCAGAGGACCCGGGTTCGATCCCCAGCACGCACATGGCAGCTGAGAACCGTCTGTAACTCCTATTCCAGGAGAACTCCAGTTCCAGGGGAATCCGACGCCCTCTTCTGACCTCCGTGGCATTGCACGACACAGGTGAACAGACCTACATGCAGACAATACATTCATACACATACATAAATAAATAAAATAAAATAAATAAAATTTTAAAAAGTAACATCATATAAATGAAGTTTCCAATGTCTGACTTGTCATTGGCTCATTTCCTTTAGTACAATGTCCATAAAATTTATCCATACTATAGGGTTCAATATTTTTTTTTAAAGAATGAGTAGTATTTTAAAATATTATGTGACATATTTTCTTAAGTGATTTCATTAATCTGTCAAGTCCATTAAAGTTGTTTCATGTCTTGGATATTTTAAATAATGTAGTCAAAAGTTGAATACTCATTGCTCATACTTTGTTTCATATATATATATATTCATATATATTTACAATATCTTATGAGTCTAGTGTTCTAGAATTTTTCTAAATCCAAACATCAAATTTATTTGTATACAACATATGCATACTTCATGAAACCGAACAATAATGATCTGTCGGAATTTGTAGGTAAAATTTTGGCCACTTTAAATATGCAATTTAACTAATAATTGTTTAACAAAGATGTAATTCATTACATCCTTAGTCTTTTTCTTCTATAGTCATCTTTTATGCAGGCATGGTTTGCATATTTAGAATTGTTGAAGCTTTTGTGCCTAAGCATTGTGCTAAGTACTTTTGAGTGAACTAGTAAGTTCATAGTGATATAGTAAAACTAATTATTAGCCAAAATGAACAGTAAAGTACCTAATGTCTGAAATTTGCTCCTGCCTTGTCACCTTTGAAGTGACTATTTTGATTTTGACCAACACAATAAGTGACTGAGATAATACTACTGATTTTTTACATTGACTCTAGGGTGCATTTTGAAACTGAAACTAGTGTGTATTTTCTTTTTCTGTGCATAGTGGTAGAAGTGACTACATCAAGATGAATGACAAATGTGGAGTTACATTTTATTTTTAGTGTAGTATCCTATGCTACAAACTGTGCAAATAAATCAGAAGAATTAGCTGTGTCACAGAAAAACCACACAGACATCAGTTTTAAGTCTATTGAGCAAATCTGAGTATGAATGTTTCATGCATGCCACGCATATGTGGGCAGCCTCGGCAGCTACGGGTTTGTTGAAGTGCTATACAGTGGAAAATATGAACACTGTAAGACAAAAAAATAAGCAAATACAAAACTGAAAGCTCTTGATAGACCACAGGAATGTTTAAGTAGAAAAACAGCCATGCCTCTACTTTCACCAGTTGTGTGAATTTGCCTTAGGCTGAGCCAGAGCCTATGCTGCCAATTCATCATTAAGAGAATGCTGGGCATGCATCTTTGCAGCCAAGAATGCGGGAGAGTCAGGAAGGGAACATCTGAATACCTGGGTACTTTTGGCAAGCAAACAGATTAGGTACAACTTTACTCTAAACTTTGCTTAATGAATAAATGAAGAACTGATTCATTTGTCCTTGTGCACAGGAATAAAAGTTTTATTTTTTTATTTAATTTTTATTGATGCTTTGTGCATTTCATACATCATTTTCCAATTCAGATCAGACATATTTCCCTTTCCCTTACCCCCACCCCCACCCCATCTCAGATCATGCATTCTGCCATAACTGTCCTGCATCTTTCTCTCAGTTTTTGTTTTTTCATTTTTTAGCTATAAGTGATAATCCATGAGTACAAGCATCCTTTGTGCAAAACCAATTTGCAGGCTGTTGTGCCCAAACCCCCACAGCCCCACCATCCAGTGGGGGAGGGGGTGACAGGTTGTTTGTTCAATCAAGTTGATCAAATGAGTGTCCAGACTACATTGCTGTAGTTTCACCATTCACCCCAATCGCAGCCTTTACATTCTACCATGCCCCCTCTTCCATAGATTGTTCCCTAGGCTTAGAAAAGGGGCACAGGTGGATGAGAAGTAAAACAGTCCACTCTCTCTGGAGCTGTTGACTTGGACTCTGGTCAATTAGGAACAAAAGTGTTAAATGAACCTCAACACAAGTTAATGAATAGAATAGGTTTCCGCTCAGAGAAATGTAGAACAGAGAAGTTATTTATTACATTAAAGCAGTAAGGAAAGGTTAAATTATCTTTATAGCTCCATTTAAAAATCATTGAACAAATACTACTAGGTGATATTATAGCTCCTTAGTAAATTTATCTTAATAAATACCACTAGTCTTAAAGATTTCATAATGTACAAATAAACCAAAGTGTATCAAATTCTGTATTTGTTCTCATCTGTGGCCAGAGAAAGAAAACAAAGGGATGATATGTTTCTAATATTGGAGGACAAAATAAAGACCTCACAGGACAGGAACAACATTAAAAGGCAGTCTTTTTTTACTGGGAATGTCACAGAAGCCCCCTCTGAAGTGGTGTGTGAGTTTAAATGTGCTCATTCATTTATGAGACAAGTCCCACATGCTAGGAATCATATAAACAAATCTGCAGTATTTGTGAAGAGATATATAAGACTCCCATCATCATTAGCTTGTAGTGGTGGTAGAAAAGGAGGAAGAGAATAAAAACATGTTCAGAAAACAAGGTAATATAAGTATGTGATATATAACATAAAAAAGTGCACAGATAAAGCAGATCGGAAGAGATGCTGGAAAGTTGACATTTACATATGGTGTTCAGGAAGGAAGGACAATAAGGAGAGAATACTTGAATATAAATTTAAAAGAAACAATGTGTGATAGTTCTTGGAGACATATAAAATATTGATTACCCTAAATAGGACACCCTGATAGAGCAATGAAATGATTCCACTCAAGTCCAGTTCAGTAAACCACTAAGTGTATTATAAAGTGTTACAGCTACCAAGTGTTCTATCCCAGAATGCATGACAACTAAGGAAAGCTGCATCCCTAGAGCTCCCTGGACCACCTGCAACTGATCCTCCAAATTTCTACTACTTTGGGGAAAAATTGTGAATCCTCTAACTTCCAAGTTGTGTCTGCCTCACTAGTCTTGTAAGTTTCATTTACTCCTTCCAGGATGCAATGTTTCAAAGGAAATAGAAGACGAGAGCAGTAAGAAGACAGGAACTGAGATGGATGAGAATTCTGGATACAAACATGTAAGCTTTGGGTTTCTTTGCTTTGTAATGAATGAAGGAATAGAGGCAAATGCATCTGGAGCAAAGATGAAAATTGCCAAAAGGTAAAATGTGATTTCACAAAGGCAATAGGAATCCAAGCTACATGAGGTTGTAAAAGGCATTGTAAGGTCTCTGGCTCAGTTCTGAATATAGGTCCATGAGAGTCTGTCATGGTGATTTTTGCCCTACAAGTCAGTTTTGTACAGCTTGAAAGACAGAGTTATTCCTGAGAAGACTAGACCCTTTCTACCTCTCCCAAATGACCTCCAAAATCTTCCCCCTCAAATCTTTATCCTTCTCTGAAAACGTGTGTGCCATTTTAGTAAAACAAAATCATGTAAGTCAATAGCTGATCATCCTGGGTGACACTCAGCCATTAATGCAACTTGCACTTGTCCACATATCAAATACCACTCCAATACTGACCATAATTTGGGTCTGGTTTGAAATGTAGGTGTCACTTTTGGTTTACTATCTCTCTCAATTAGATGGTGATACAATTCATTGCTCTCCTTCCTAGGCACTCAGTGTAATTTCTATGGACCATGAGTCCTAATGTTATAGAAGTTAACCAAAGACTAGCCTGGCTCATCATGGAGACTCAAACCATACTCGGAATGTAGAAGTTATTCTTCATTGTACATGGGCCTCAGTCTGAGCTAACTGGCTCCAGAGAAAATGGGGCCTGGACCAGAACCAGGTTTTTATAGGATTTTTGACATGATCCCTTGACAGACCTCATATTGGTGGGTTAGAAACCTCCAGCATGGAAGTACATGTGCTCCCAAGGCCACTGTTGGAAATTTAATTAGTCAGCATTTTTACAAAAAAGCAGATATTTCTGACAAGTATGGGCTTGTGACAGTTGCCAATAATATGCTAATGTCAGTACAATCTTTGATATGTTAACACCTAAGACACACAGTACAGGTACTTTCTCAAAGACCACAGCAAAAGAGATCATTCAAGGTGCTCACAGGCTGTCATTTTGGGGGTTGTCTGCCTTGTCTTATCTCAGCTTCAGACTGAGCTGAGTGGCCTTTATGATTTGAGTACAAGTTGAAGCTTTCAAAGTTCTAAATGTTATTTCTACTTATATTAACAAGCAAATTTCTTATAAATAATACATAAAATCATTGGGTCTAGAGAGATGACTCAATGGTTAAGAGTACCAGCTGTTCTTACAGAAGATCCAAGATCAAATTCAAGAACCCACATGGTAGCTAACAACCATTCATAACTCAAGTTCCAGGGGATCTGATATTCTTCCATCCTCCACAAGCACTGCATGACACAGGGGCACTTGCATACATGCAGGCTTAACATACCTACAGATAAAATAGAAATTAAAAAAATGAGTACATAAAGTCCTCATCAAATAAATTTGTTGGTACTTACTAACCTCCCATACAGAAGAAAGCTATACTGAGGTCATGGTTCATTAGCTCTACATTAGGTTAATTTTCTTTTTTTTAACAATTTTAGCATCACTTGGGAAATCATTAGAAATTCAGAACACAGTCTTCATCAGAAAGCACTGAAATCAGAATCTGCATTTTAACCAAGATCTCAGGTGGTTTATTTGCATATTCAAGACTGAGATGCATTTTTCTCCATCTTGCCTCAACCCACTTGTTTTTCTGCCAGTCAATATATAATTGTCCAAGTGTTTCACACACACAAAAACACACAGACAGACAGACACACACACACACACACACACACACACACCACCACCACCACCACCCACACATTTCATAGACAGAAGTAAGTATGAACCACGGAAAAAAAAAGAAACTCAGTAGACTTCTCATGCAAATCTGATCTACACTAATACCCATATTTTTAAAATAGAAAAACAATTTGTAAAATTATTTATGGAGCCAAAAATCTATCACACTAATTCTGTGTAATGTGATAATAATATAATTATTTCTAACTCATTTTTGAAACTTTTTCAAGTTTCTCCAAAGAATACTAAAAACTGAAATTTTCTCTTCTTCTAGCTTGGGTATATGATGGGGTCATCATATGTTTGACATAAGAAAAGCATTCAAATTTTATAGAAAGAATGTGTGGCGGGATATATGTATATCAGAGTTTTTAAAAAATGAATGTTGTTTTTTACTACTTGTTTTACTTTAGTGTGCAGATGACAAGTAATATACTTTGGAGATCACAATTTCTTTCCCGACATAAGTATGTGTATTTGTACATAAACATTAAACACATAGTATTACATACAATGTCATATCCAACAAAAATAATAAACATCAGAACCATATGTAATTATGCCCATATAATTTCTACAGTTGCCAAGAAACACCCTTAGAAACCACAACATCACTACCAAGGGACCAAATAAATATTTCACAGAACATTTTCCCCTTTAAGTTCATGGCAAAGAACAATTTGTAATTCTGATTCAAACATTTGTTTCAAAGTGAACATGCTGCAGAAATAGATTCTTGGATTGATGTCCTTTTTTTGTTCAAAGCCAATTTTTTATTGAAGCTCTGTGCATTTCGTACAAAATTACAAACCCAATCTAGACCCGGGCCCCTCTCTCTACCCCCCACCCTACCAGAGCTCATGCATTCTGCCAAAATTTTTTTCATTTTTTTCTCAGTCTCTCTCAGAATTCTCAATGTAGAAGTTTACTGTTTCTAGAAGTTGACCGTTTCAGTCAGTTCTTTGATGCAGTCTTTCTGTTGTTGTTGTTATTGTTGTTGTTGTTATTCCTTCTAATATGCATCATTCCAAAATATGCACATATGCATGCCACATATATCATAAGTTTTAGCATCTTCAGCTTATGATTTTTTTTTATTAGGCTGAAAGATGTCATGTTTGAAGTCTCCTCCTTGGCAAACCCAATCCACCATCAGTTCTGCCCTTGTGTTCCACACTGGGGTTTTCCCTTCCCATGGTCACCAAATGAGGTCCAGTAAGCACCACATCCTGTCTTGATCTTCCTGTACTGGCCTCCATGATACAGCCTGGGTAGTCCAACAATGGTAGTCTATACTGTGAAGAGGGTGAAACCCAGGACTAGTTCAGCCCACAAGTTGGATATCTCAGCAATCACCATTTGGCATTGAAGATTTGGGGGATTCATGAAGAGACATGAGTCTTCAGTCCATACTGGAATGTTGAAAAGCTGTGTCTCATGTCTTTGAAGGATGGCAAAAGCAGTGGGAGCCACAGGGTAGCTGTACTTGCCAGTAAGACAGGCAAAATAACTGTGTGCTCCTTTTTTTTTTTTTTTTCACTTTTTGTCTTTTTACTAAAATCTCAAGTTTTATATATAAAGTGCAATTTCTCAGGACTTACTATTTATATATTTCTAGTTATATTTTCTTTTTGGATGTTTAAGGCCACACAGCCCAGATTAACCAAGATTTTTGTTTTCTCAAGGTCAGTTGAGGTTCTGGTCCTCAAGGGTCACTCGGGGTTTTGGGGGGATGGGGGAGCCCCTGGTTCCTTTTGGCTTTTCAATCACAAGTTCCATCCTCTCGAGGACAAAGTCAGGTCTTGCTAGACCAGGCATCCCTTTTTGAAACATGAACATACTTTCCTCTTTATAGACCGGACACTGGCTAAAGTCCCATTAGTGGATCTCCAAGACCTCCCTGCACAAGAAGTCTGGTGACTCACATTTGCAGGACATTTCAAGAGATGCCCCCATACATAGTCTCCTGGGACTTAGTTGACCTCTAAGGGCAGGGAACAAAGTTATCACTTAAGCCCCTTGGCCAAATTGGTATGGCCTTAAGTATGGTCCTTGAGCACCCAGAATGGCTATGCTATACCAGCCTGATAATTTTAACTACGCTATAATATTTTAGAAAAGGCCTGGACAAAAGCTCAAGTACCCTTGTATAAGAAATACTAAGAAGCACTCCCATAAAATAATACTGTGGATTAATGTCATTGGTTGATGAAACATTAAATATATTTGCAATGCCTCACATTTTTGTATGTACTGACACCCTGTGGAAAAACTAGTTTTTCTACTCAATATCTAATACTGAATTTAAAGATATTTCTTCACCGTCAAAATCCATGTTCCATGACATGAAATGAAAATTAAGTAGAGGGGCTGGAGAGATGGCTCAGAGGTTAAGAGCACCTACTGCTCTTGCAGAAGATCCAGGTTCAATTCCCAGCACCTACATGCAACTAAGGACTGTCTTTAACTCCAGTTCCAGGGGAATTCAATGCCCTGCTCTGACCTCTGTGGCATTGCATGACACAGGTGCACCAACCTATATTCAGACAGTACACTCATACACATAAAAAATAAAAAAATAAAGAAAATTAAGTAGAAAATTATAAGGTCAATTTGTAAAATTACATTAAGCCCAATTCCATAATGCACATTCATGGTTGTCCCTCATAGATCAGTAGTGTACCAAGTCTTAGTAAGAGAAGGCATTCATTGAGGAGCCAAAGTACAACACTTTAAAGGGAAACACCAAAATGCTGTCACAAATTCAACAAACACGATAAAAACAATTAAATGGCATGCACCTTCTATTAAAGACTTGAGCCTGGTGTGGTGGCACACACCTTTAATCCCAGCACTCAGGAGGCAGAGGCGGGGGATCTCTGTGAGTTCAAGCTAGCTGGTCTACATAGGGAGTTCCAGGACAGCAGGGGCTGCAGGAAGACCCTGTCTCACAAAGACCAAAAAAAAAAAAGTCTTGAAAAAATATTGTCACTTAAAATATCTTCCAGTTTTGAAGATGTTAATTAACAGCAGTTCAGAGTATGCTCTACTTCATTACAGAATTCTCATGTACACTATTTAATTTCTAAGTCTCTATAATTCTTTGTTGAGAATAGAAAAGTTTTTAGGGCTGCTCCTCGGAGTTATAAATTGTTGTTTGCCATGAACTTAAAGGGGAAAATGTTATGTGAAATATTTATCTGTTCCCTTGGTAGCAAACACATTCTTTAGTCCTTTATTGACATGTCTTCTACTTAGAAATGTGCATGACTGAAATACTCTTTGTCTAGTCCTGTACATAAATACATAGGGGGGTAAGGACTTGGAACATCAGGAAAATACGCATTGAGAATATGTCTTATTGGAAAATTTAAAATTCAGAAAATAAATGAAACTATGCTTCACTTTTAGGACCAAAGAAATTACTATTTAGGGGCCCAGACAATTGCAGACTCCCAGAGTGCCTGGATCCAGCCTGTACACGGTGGTGAGCTTTCCGAATCCCAGATCAAATGGTGCCCATTCCACTACAATGAGACCAAGTCTGGCCTTTCCCACTATTCCAGGGCCAGGCTTAGTTGTGGGGATGGTTCGATATGCATAAGTCAATAAATGTAATAAATAATAGAAATGGACTCAAAGACAAAAATCCCATCGTCATCTCAAGAGATTAAGAAAAGCCTTTGATCAAATTCACCATGCATTCATAATAAAAAGGAAATTGGACTGGAGGGAACATAGCTCAACATAACTAAGATATATACAGCAAACCCACAGCCAGCATCATTCCAAATGGGAAAAAAGCTAAGTGGAAGCATTCTCATCATCATTAGAAACCAGTCACAGATGGCCACTATCTTCACTCCTTTTTATATAGTGCTTGAAATTCTTCCTGTAGCAATAAACCAAGAGAAGCAAATATAGTAATAATTGGAAAAGAAGACATAAAAGTATCTCTTTTTGCAAATAATATAATACTATACCTCAGAGATCCCCAATATTCTACCAGAAAACTCTTAGAACTGATTAACACTCTCAGTAAAGTGGTAGATTATAAAATTAATATACAAACCACAAGAGAAAGAGTACATGGAAATCCTAGCATTCACAATAGCCTGAGAAAATATTTTGGAATAAACATGATGAAATACATCAAAGATATCTGCAATTAAAATTTTACACCTTTAAAGAAAGAGATTGAGGAAGTCACCAGGTGATGGAAGGACCCACCATGCTCAAGGAGTGGAAGAATTATATTGTAAAAAACACCAGCCTATACCAAGAGCAATATATAGATTCAGTGCAACTCCATTTGAAATCCCCATGACATTCTTCACAGAATTAGAAAAAGAATCCTAAAATCCATAGGGAAACACAAAAGTCCTTGGATAGCCAAAGCAACCCTGAGCACATAGGGCAATGCTGGGGTGGTTACTATACCATATTTCAAACTATGTTACAGAGCTATAGTCATTAGAATATCCTGGTAATGCCACAAAATAGGCATATAGGTGAATGGAACATACTCGAAAACTCAAACATGAGTGTGCACAATTTCAGACACCTAATATTTGACAAAGGTGCCAAGAACCCACTATGGAAGAAAGATAGCATCTTCAACAAATGATGCTGGTAAAACTGGATTTCCACTTGTAGAAGATTGAAAATAGACTCATCTTTCACCTGGTACAAAAGTCAACTCCAGATGGATCAATGTGAATTCTAAAATTCTATAACTGTGAGAAAAAAATTGACAGTAACGTGAAAGACATACTTGGACAAAAGGACTCTCTAAATTAGATGTCATTTATCAGGAATTAAGGTCCACAATCAAGAAGATGGACCTTAGTAAATTAAAAATCTTGTGTACAGCAAAAGAAACAATCAAGAAATTGAAGAGAAAATCAACAGAGTGGGATAAAGTCTTCACCAATGACACACCTGGCAGAGATTTAACATCCAGAATATATAAAATCACAAAAAAAGTCAGCCAGGCGTGGTGGCACACACCTTTAATCTTAGCACTTGGGAGGCAGAGGCAGGCGGATCTTTGTGAGTTCAAGGCCAGCCTGGTCTACAGAGTGAGTTCCAGGACAACTGGGGCTACAAGGAGACCCTGTCTCGAAAAGACAAAAAAAAAAAAATCCCCAAAAAATAAGATCAAGGAAACAAATGATTCAATTAAAAAAAAAAAAAAAAAAATCCAAAAAATAGGGAATCAATGATGAAAGATGGCTCAGCAAGTTAAGAACACAACAACTGCTCTTGCAGAGGACCTGGGTTCGATTCCCAGCACCCACATGGTGGCTAAGAACCATCTTTAACTCCAGTTCCAGGGGAATCATGCCTTTTCTTCCCTCCTCGGCATTGCATGACAGGGGTTGCACAACCTACATGCCAGATAGTATATTCAACACATAAAAAAAGATGTGCTAAAATCCAAATGATCTCAAAAAAGAAAAAAATAAAAACATTTTAAAAATATTCAACAATGTTAGGATTAGGAACATGTCAATTAAAAGCACCTTAATATTTCATCTGCCCATCCCCCACTCAAGAAAACAAGTGATACCAAGTGCTGGAAAGGGTGTGCTACTGGGATTGCAAATTCATGCAATCCTTATGGAAACTAGTGTGGAGAACTCTTAGTGAACTAATAATGGACCTACAATATCACTGAGCTATATACCCAAGGATTCCATCCTATTGCAGAGATAATTTTTTTAATAATTTTTTTGATGGTTTGTGCATTTCGTACATCATTTTCAATTCAGATCAGGCATATTTCCCTTTCCTTCCCCCCCTCCCCCACCCCATCCAGATCATGTATTCTGCCATAACTGTCCTGCATCTTTCAGGTTTTTTTTTTTTCATTTTTAGCTATAAGTGATAATCCATGAGTATAAGCATCCTTTGTGCAAAACCAATCTACAGACTGTTGTGCCCAAACCCCCACAGTCCCACCATTCAGTGGGGGGTGACAGGTTGTTTGTTCAATCAAGTTGATCAAATGAGTGTCCAGACTACATCGCTGTAGTTTCACCGTTCACCCCAATCGCAGCCTTTACATTCTACCACACCCCCTCTTCCGCAGATTGTTCCCTAGGCTTAGAAAAGGGGCACAGATTAATTTTACAAGTCACATCTGTTGCTGCCTTTTTCACGTTAGATAAGGGATGGGAGCAACCTAAGTGTCCTCAACCTGATAAGTGGATAATAAAAATGTGGTACAATGGAGTTCTCCTCAGTGGTTAAGAAAGATGAAATAATGAATTTGAAAGTAAATGGATAGAACTAGAAACTGTTATACTACGTGAAGTAACACAGACTCAGAAAATCAAACAGCCTAAGTTCTCCCACATTTGTGGACCATAGCACCAAATCCTTATGGGGGAATATATATCCTGATATTACAGCAGGTACCAGGAAAATGGAAAGTAACCAGGGAGGTAAAGGGAAAAAAATGAACCTGATAGCAAACAACAGGAGGAGACACATGTTACTAAGGGAGAAATGTGTAAAACGGTGGTATTTAAACGTGAGGGGGACAGGAAGGGTTCTACAAGGAACTATGGATATAAAGGGAAAGAAGGAACTCATCGGAGATGGGACCATGGCAGAAAGGAATTATCAAAGGAGAAATGGGGATACTTTAAATGGGGAGGGAGTAGATGGAAGGTTATACAAGGAAAGAAGAGAAATAAATAATGCCTAAGGAATTATATTAATCTAAGAACCTACTAAAATATACACATCCAATACCTCTATATGAGTCTATATAACAAGAAATAGTGTCAGATAGATCAGAGAAACCTTCATTTCAGTTGTTGGCCAGGCTAAACTAAAGGACTCACAAAGTTATACAGGCAATTGCCACAGTCTTTGGTTGCCTCCCAGAACTTGAAGGTAAAACCCTATTACTGAAAATAGAACATACTTTGGACACAGGATTTGGAGCTGGAACTGACCTGGAAGGTACTTCACCTGAAAGCTAGCTCTCATAGCTTTGGAGAACACTACACAAGGTATTAAGCCAAAATATAAATGAATGGTCCAACTCTAGCTTTAAGGCCTAATAACAACATCAATGCCTGAAGAGCAAACAACACTGGTGCAGTAGTAGTACTTTTATCTTAGGGTAATAAACAGCTACCTAATTGGACTGCCTACTTATGGGAGGAAACTCATGTGTGGTTCTGTAAACCTAGCCAAATGTATATGTGAGGGTGTGTCTGATCTGGGCTTAGGTGTGTGTGTGTGTGTGAGCTAACATTCCAGCCAGCCTGTTCCAGAGACACAAGTGAGGGTCACAGGACCTCTCTTTTTATGCCCACAAGTTGGGATGACATGATGATACAAAGGTCTGGGACTGGCTGCTAGGAGGTGATGTCATGCTGCCTATATAATGAAATGTTGCATTTGAATAAAGCAGCATTCTTGTACTTGGAATTGCACCCTGTCTGTTACTGAAGTGCTTCCATATGGGTACTTTCTCCATGGCCTGTTCCACCATGAGACTGACTCCTTATAACACACATGGCTGAAGAGGTCAGAGATATTAGAGAAACTCCAAGCCTGTCACAGCCATAGACAAATGTAATTTTACCATGTGCAAAATATGGATCTTAAATTTATAGACAAGTATCCCAATCATCACCTACCAAGGAAGCTTCTTTTTCAACAGAGATTATTACATAGTTCCACAACTGTCATCCACAGATATTGTCTGTGAATTGCTCAGGCCTAAAGCGGCACATCTGTGATGCAAGCTCTATAGCTGAGCCCCATGGAACATACAACGAGGGATAAAGAGAGCATTAATGTTTCCTTCAATTCTCATCAATGAAACTCCCTTATGCAACAAAGAGTAGGGAACACAAAAGATCACAACTGGACAAAACATAGAGAATAAGAATCTGCAGAGTGTGGGTTCCTGGACAGGGCTCAAATATTATAATCCACCCACGTATGGTACAGGGACTATTGTGGAAGAGGGGGCAGAAAGATTGTAAGAACCATGGAGGAGGTGCATGACAATATGGAAACAGAGAACTACAGTAGCCTGGAAACCTGCTCATATGAACCTACAGCAATGGTGTCAGCATGCACACTACCTATGTAAACTCAGACAAAAACAAACAAACAAACAAACAAACAAACAAACCAGCAAAGACCTGGAGAAATTGGCAATATGCTCCAATCTTAGTTGAAGAATTATTGGCTGCTGATTGCTACTGAGTGAAGAAAACTTGATGTTAAAGGGAATGATTCTAGATAGGCTGACTAGACCTCAGTGGATGAATTTGCACTGAGGGATATCTGGGGACCCTAACTTGACATGGTAGGCCTTAACGCAAATGGCAGAATGTATGAAATCCAGTGGGTGAAGACGGCTATGAGAAAGTTCCAGTGTGGAAAGGGATATAAAGTTGATTAAGATATTCTGTATTAAAAACACAAAAATTCAATAAAAAATTTAAAAATAAATTACTAGTCATATTTACATTAAACTGACTTAATTTTAACAGAGAATATCAGGCTCTTAATACACCGGTATTATAGATGAAATTCTAATGAAAATTAGATTGAATAATTCAGAAGAAAAATAACTTCTGAATTATCTTGGTCAAAGAAATATGAGCTCTATCTGTTTGCTCAAACAGTATGGAGTCTGGAGTATTAAGAAATATAGTAATCAATACTAATGATCATCATCAGTTCTAAAAATTACTATCAAATCTTTCTTCAAAATTGTGTAATTACAACACCAGAACTCTATAAATTTGAGTCATTGATAAACAAGATGCTGTTTCTTGAGGGTGGGGGATATTCATTAAGTAAGTTCAAATATTTTAATATATTTTAAAAAGAAAACTGTTAGTGGCATGCACATCTTTTTGTTCTATTTCAATAATTTCCATACTTATTCTCATAAAGGAACTACTTGTATTATCTAATTGAATTTTGGTATGCAAAAGTTCATCCCTGATGGTTCTCATCCATTGCAGCAATAGATAAATAGATTTTGCATTTATAGATTCTAATAGTCTAAATATGTGAATTTACATTTAATGTCAAAAACTTCACATTTACATGATCACTTAAAGAGGGAAATTAAAATGATAAAGAAATTGGCAATATATGAAGACTGCTTAAAACTGGAGAGTATTTCAATGTAGAAGTAGTTGAAGACTTAGATAAATTAGATACTGTTAAACATACAGCATAAAATGGAAGTTATTTTAGATCATATAATTAGTTCAGAGATCAGCCGTGTTAACCACGGAATGTAAGCAGGCTCTCATGCCAGTGACCTGTGGTAAACAGAATCATTTCAATAAGAGAAAATATAACTCATGTCAAAAATGTCTGCAATTATTATTTCCTACACCCTCTTATGTCATGTTTATTCTTACCAGTATTTCGTAGAGGAATGCTCCATATATGGTTATTTCAGGATTCTGCTTTGAAATAAAGAAATAAAGTGGTGCTGAAATGTTAGTGCTATTTAGATGAAACATTAAAAGTTATTTTTCTAGATTTTATCCTATGTGATGGGATTTCCTGTAATTTCATTTACTTCCATAATTTTTGATATTTTCAAATATCTATAATGTATATAAATTACTTTTTTCATTCAAAAAATTGAAAAATATACCAAATGGGAATTTTAGTTAAGTGGTATTAATACAATAATGATAAAGGCTATCTACATCACTTGACATGTTCAGGTGGTAAATTAATTTACTAAGCTTACAATTTGTGTATTTTCATTATTATTAATATTTTTCCTTAAGAGTTTTGGGGTATTTTTCTCAGAAGCATAATAAAATATTTTATAGTCAGTTTATTCTACTTTACTGACATCACAGGATTTACGTTTATTGAGGTTATATAGACTAAGGAGAGTTTAGGGGAGAAGGGAAGAAAATAAAGTGTCTTTGGAGGGGAAGAAAATATGCCAAAGTCTATGTGTTGGAGCTGATGAAGTCAGGATCTCATGTCTTATTAGATCTGAGAATATTTGGCAAAGTGAAATAATCTTGTGCATCTGAGTTTAAGTAATATAAAATATATACCCTTCACATTTATATTTCCTCAAGTATCAACTGAAATTAATGTCATGTGTCCACTGTAAGGAAGTATATATTCTGCAGTGAAGGCTGCTGTAGACCTCTCACACTGAAACTCTTACAACACATCTGTTAAAAGCAATGTGTGGTCACTGAACTCATACAGGATTTGTTAAATCACATTTTCTGAGAAATAACAAGGTATAATTCAAATGAGCTTCCAAATCATGTTAGTCACTTCAGAGTTTGAAAAGTATCACTCTAAAATAAATGAATGTTGATTAAAGACCTTTATGTTCAGAAATTAATAGTATACTGTCATGTTCCTATCTTTTGTAGGGACACTTCTTCCATCTTTTACTCATTTTGAAATAAAGCCTTTTCTTTTCCACATTAAGATGATAAGCTTGGCAGTAACTATGTATCCTGAACTCCTTTTCTAATTCCTGCCACATTTGAGAGCTCATCGCTATACATAGGTGAACAATGAGCCACCATCTTACAGCCTTTATTTGCATCCATTTGTCTAGATCTAATCTAAGTGTACTATTATTTTGTTTCTGAAAGTACCTTTTATACAAAAGGTACCCATAACGGGCAGATGAATGAAAATTGCATTATTTCCTATTGCTCCACCACTTTTTGTATCTGTGCTTTAGAATTAGAATGTAGATCCTAAAGAACACAAATCCTTTGATGTCCACATGGTAGGCAACATATTTTACTGAAAACAAGGTTCATTAGTAGGATTATGGGCCATACTCAACAATTATGAACAGTAAACTATGGGTGCATATAAACATATCCATTTCATACCAGTTGTCCAGTAACACTGTCGTTACACCCAAACAAATTATGATCATTTCTGAATAAAAACAGCCTGAATCTTAGCATCCATTTTAACCAATAGAGTACCCTTTTCTTCAGATTACTCCTGAAACCATACTCTCAAACGAAGGCCTTCTTCTCTCTTATTGAATCTATATATCCAGCATGAAATGCAGAAGGAAAAGAACTGGGTTTTCAGAACATTATGATCCTTCTGACCTCTGTTGACCTAGGATAATACATACACACACACACACACACACACACACACACACACACACACACACAGTCATTCACTCACTGATGCATTGTTTTAGGTCAAGGGTAATGAAGGGTTATGAGGAATTAAAGCTATATATCCTGGTCACTAGAGGAGCTCAAGGCCCTTAGTAAGCTTATTTTATATTATAAACAACCTGAGATAGTGCCAGAGTCCAGGTCCAGCCAGGTTCAGGTCCTGAAGTGGGTGGTCACATGGGCAGTGAAGAAATCACTCAGACAAGGCACCAGGATTTTTCTGCAAGTGCTCTGAGGGCTGCAGAGACCTTTTCAGGCTTGCCACTCTGTTAATTCTATCTTGTTGTAAATTACTCAGGGTCCAATGTTTATTTTATTTCTTTATTTCTTTTTTTTTTGTTTGTTTGTTTTTTTTTTTTTTTGTCTTTTTGAGACAGGGTCTCCCTTTAAGCACGGCTGGACTTGAGCTCACTATGTAGAACAGGCTGGCCTTGAACTCACAAGGATCTGCCTGCCTCTGACTCCCAAGTGCTGGGATTAAAGGCAGGCACCACCACAATGTTTCTTTTTATACCCTAAGACTAATATAGATTGTGCAAGCCTACGCTAGTAAAGAAAAAATGCAGCCCAATTTCCCTGTGAATATTTTTCAGAATTTTCACATCTGCAATCATCTTTAACATCAAAAGAAGTAAAACAATAATGGTACAACCACTCAGCTAAGACATCGAGAAAAAGTAAAACAATTAATAATGGTATAGCCACTCAGCTAAGACATGAAGAAAAAGTAAAACAATTAAAAATGGTACAGCCTCTCAGCTAAGACATCAAGAAAAAGTAAAACAATAATGGTATAGCCATTCAGCTAAGATCAGCAATTTAGCAATTTTGCAGTGAAGCAAAGTTAATATTAGTTTTCAATTCTAAAGACTTTATTGTTTATGTCTTGTGCTTACATAGGTGCTAGACAGTGTAAAGTGAGCTTTAAACCTTTAACAATAGAGAGCTTTACTTTCTTTACTTTAGCTCCTTGCTTGCTCTATCTATAAGCCATTTCATGGCTGATGTGATTTTGATTCATATCTTGTTTTTATTCTGGTCTTTGTTTTCTTCAGTCCCGCTAAATTGTTTTTCTAAAGGCTACTAATCTTTGAGTCAGAACACTAGAATTTTCCCACAATCATTTTGTAGTTTATACCTGGCCATGAGGTCATCAAAATTCCTTTCTTGGGCAATCTGTGCATAATATAGTTTCTGTAGAATTCTTAATTGCTACTGTACCATACTTTGAGTTGTATACACAGGGTCATTATCTCTCACAAAGGACTCATTTCTAGAAAAGGTGAAGTATCAGTTCCATTCCTTGAGGCAGAAGTAGGTGCCCTAATTGCTAGAAAACCAAAAGTTAAGCAAGCTAGAAAAACAAGCATTAAAAATTAAAAACCAAGGTTGGCTGGAAGTGGTGGCACATGCCTTTAATCCCAGCACTGGGGAGGCAGAGACAGGCATATCAGCAGATCTCTGTGAGTTCAAGGCCAGACTGGTCTACATAGTGAGCTCCAGGCCAGCTGGGACTAAAGGGACTAAAGGGAGACCCTGTCTCAAAAAGATCAAAAACAAACAAACAAACAAACAAAAAAAAACAAAAAAACAAAAATCAAGGTCAGCTGGAGAGCAGACTTCCACCAGATGAGTCAGGTCACTGGAGCTTTGTCAAGCAGTGATCCTTTCACGAATGGCTCCTCCCAGATTGTGTGAAAAGTTAGGTAAAAATAATTCCTACACTGTAATAACAAGTATGCATCTCAGTGCATCTTGCACACCTCAGTACATCCCAATGGAGTAGCCTAAGATGGAGCTGAAACATGGAATAACAGAACCTGGTTGAGACATATGGGCTACCCCTACAAATCCCAGCTCTCATTCAGAATATTTCTCCTCAACCCTCCCCCACATTATGTATGCACCTGTGCTTTAAACAGAGTGACTTACATCAGTGAGCACTTAAACCAGAATGATAATCTCATTTATCATGCTCCTAATAAGTACTTATGGAGGGAAAGACCTGCTTCCTTTGGTGGTCTGGGCTCTTCAGTTACACCAGGGGTTTTCAAATGAAAGTAAACAGTAGTTCCCTAAACATAAGTATCTTTCAGGAGATGGAGAAAAGAGAGGCCTTGGTATAGGTGAACAGACCCCAGTTCACAGAACATCCCCATGAGATTCTACTGAAAATTCCTAGTTTCATAGCAAGATGGAACTTTGCCTAACACTCATTATAAAAAGAAAGACTGGGATGGGGTGGGGGTGGGGGGGGAGGGAAAGGGAAATAAGCCTGAACTGAATTGGAAAAAATGTATGAAATGCACAAAGCATCAATAAAAACTAATTTAAAAAAAAAAAAAAAGAAAGACTTTTCCTGCCTTTACTCACAGGGTTATAGGTGAAATTAAGAATTTTTTATTGTTGTCAGTAGACCTAAATAGATACACGCACTTTAATTCCCAGAAGAAAATTAACCAAAATGCAAAAGTATTCAATGATGACTTGTTATTTCAGTATCATTTTAGGGAATAAAGGAAGACCACCTACTCATTGAATTCATCTTGAATGAGGTGATAGAATTATGATTGCTTGTTCCCAGGACTTATCGTTTCATTTAAAGAGGAAGTAATAAAACTGACCAAATCCCTCTTGGGGGGTGCAAGAGTCACTTGGTTACAAGCAAAACCAGAAAATTCTTCTTTGGAATACGCAGAATTGCTCAGAATTTCAGCAAAGGAGAAAGGGAAGAAATCATTCTAATTAGGAATAAGGCTGCAACTTGAGGAGAGAGAACCTGAATATATCTTACACTTGTAAGGGTCAGCGAATAAGAGGCAGAGTGGACTTTGGCATTGGGCAACCCTTGTTTCTTTTAGAAAAGTCAAATTAATATTCCAATATATCTTAATATTTCTTCAAAATATTATAAAATATGTTAAATATATTATACAATATTATCAAATCTTTTGTGTGTACCTAGGGGTGCCAAAGGGGCCTTCTCTAGAAGTGCTTGTAAATTATACAATAAAAGATTACTGGATTTTAACCAAGCAAATAAAACCATTTCTGATTCTAGCTACCTTCAAAATAGTGACCCTCTTAATGGATTTTCTCCTGCTATAATGTTTGGCCTTTTGTGTATGAATAGTGAGGTTTGCACACTATCATACACCAAGAAAGGCAATGTTCCTGAAGCTGGAGAACATGATCAATAACACTGCAGTGAGTTGTACCCATTTTATAAGTGAGATACTTGGAAGGAACACTAAAAAGAGAGTTGCTTCTAACTGATCCAGTTCAGTGAGATGGACTACCTTCTTTCTTAAATGCAGTAATAAAATAAAGTTTCTTTGAAGAATGCCTCTAGAAGATTGTATGTATATTTAGCAAGCTGCCAAGTGAATCTTCTTAGGAAAAACTGACTCTGAATCTTATAGCCCCCTTATTTGAGCAGTTTGTGTTAGGACCAGGTCAGAAAGAGTTAATCTAGTTGAAGCAAGCTTGGTTCCCATGGCTACCTTAACTACAAAAATACAGTCCAATCCTGAGTTCCTAGTTCCCATAACTATTTGAGGTCAGGATGAACTTTCCCAACCTTGAAGGAGTGCTTCCTACCCCCTAAGAAGCCCATTCCTCTCCAAGGGTTTTCACACTACTGCTAAACATAACCATTCAGCTTAAAGGTCACCACTGCTTGCGTTGTGTTTCTAGAGCCTTGAAATTGTGTACGTATGATGTCACCAAATTCCTCTAGTTTGTGGTTTTTGTCTTTAAAAGGTCTCTGTAACAGACAGTCATGGTCTTGCTCATCCCTGCATGGAATGGGTTGTGTCCCTGACACATCAACAATTGGCTCCCTTGATGTGTCAATTTTCTTAATTGGGTTCTGGTGCAACAGCAAATTAAATAAATTTCATATTAATCTGTGGCCCTTCGTTGGATTCTTTTGTGAGTGCGGCAGTTTGAGTCCAACATTTGTATCATGATGGATTTCTTTATCCTTTTATCTATTTTGTACACACGTGTATATACACACACAAACACACATGCACATGCCCACTCACACATTTGAGTTCAGGAGAGAGTTTTGAGTGTTTGTCAGTCCTTCAACCATGCGGATTCCGGAAATTGAATTCAGATACTCGGGCTTGACAGCAAGTATCAATACCAGCTGGGCCGTCTTGTTGGCCCTTTATCCATTGTAAATATTTGTTTTTCTTTTCTTTTTTTCTTTTTTTCTTTTTTTATCAAATCTAGACCAGTGTCCCCCACCCTATCTCCCAGAGCTCATGCATTCTGCCAAACATGCTTTTCATCTCTTTCTCAGTCTTTCTCAATATTCTCCATGTGGAAGTTGACTGTTTTGAGTAGAAGTTCACTGTTTCAGTCAGTTCTTTTTTTTTTTTTTGGTCTTTTTGAGACAGGGTCTCCCTGTAGCCCCAGTCCCAGCTGTCCTGGAACTCACTTTGTAGACCAGGCTGGCCTTGAACTCCCAAAGATCCGCCTGCCTCTGCCTCCCAAGTACTAGGATTAAAGGCGTGCGCCACCACACCCGGCTTCAGTCAGTTCTTTGATGAAGTCCTTTCTGTTGTTGTTGTTGTTGTTGTTGTTGTTTCCAATATGCATCACTCCCAATTGCTTGAACAAAAGCTCAAGGGGCCATACACAAGAAATACTTACAACTAGGTAATTAGCACTAGCATCCACAGATGAAGGGTAACATTCGTTGTTTGTTTTCCTGGGAATATGTTACTTCACTCAGCATGATGTCCTCTAGCTCCAGCCATTTTCCTGCAAAGCTCATGATGTCATCTTTCTTTACTGCTGCATAGAACTCCATTGTGTAGATGTAGCACATTTTCTCTACCCACTCATCAGTTGAGGGTCATTTGGGTTGGTTCGAGCTTCTTGCTACTGTGAAGAGAGCTGAAATAAACATGGCCTTGCATGTATCTTTGCAGTGGGGTGAGTCTTGAGGGTACATGCCTAGGAGTGGTATGGCTAGGTCCGGTGGCAAGTTCATTCCAAGTCTTCTAAGGGTTCTCCTCACTGCTTTCCATAGTGGCTGTACGAGTTTACATTCCCACCAGCAGTGGATGAGTGTTCCCTTTCCCCACAACCTCTCCAGCATTTGGAATCATTTGTTTTCTTGATCCTAGCCAGTCTTATTGGAGTAAGATGATATCTTAAAGTGGTTTTAAAGACCCGGTGTGGGTGGTGCACACCCTTAATACTAGCACTTGAGGCAGAGCCAGGGGATTCTCTGTGAGTTCAAGCCAGCCTGGTCTACAGCCGTGAGTTCCAGGACAGCTGGGCTACATGGGAGACCCTGTCTCGAAAAGACCAAATATATAAAAAAAGTGGTTTTGACTTGCATTTCCCTTAAGAATTAGTGATGTTGAACACTTCTTGAGTGGTTTTCTCAGCCATCTCTTAATTCCTCACTTGTGAAGTCTCTCTTTCGAGGTCTTTGGCTCATTTTATGAGTGGTTATTTGTTTCTATCTTCTTGTTTTTGTGAGTAGTTTGATAATATTCCTGGGAAATCAACATGCTTTTCAGTCAGATGTATCGCGAGTGAAGAGTTTTCCCTTCCCCTTCTGTGGGATTTCTTCTTCACTTCTGATTGTTCCTTTTGATGTACAGACGCTTTTGATCTTAATGAGATCCCATTTAGTTGTTTTCAATTGTGCGACCTATTCTTTGCAGCTGCTCTCATGATTTAGGAATCTTTTCTGCACCCTATGTCTTATATCTGCTGCACATACTTCTATCACGTCGAGTATTGAGGTTTCACAGTTGAGGTCTTTATTCCATTCTGGCAGTTGACTTTTCTGACAGGGGCGGAGGTAGGAGTTTTAATTCTATTACTTGCTACAAGTGGTGTATCCAGTTTTCAATCTAACCCACATTTGGCTGAAGAGTGGCGAGATAGTCTTGTATCCACCTGTTGTGCTTCTTGGTCACCCAGTTGGTGCAGTCACATCGAGGGTGGACGTGAAATATTATGTGACTCAGAGTTTGGATCTTGTTTTTGTTCCGTGGTACAGGTCTGTTTTGTGCCAAGACAACTCTGCGGAAACAGTGATAAGGGACTGTTTTGTTTTATGACTATACCTTGCTTTTGTAAGAATTAGCTGTTTGAGTCATGGGTATCCAGACCGATCTTTCCCACTGAGTAAATAACTGCGTTACAGTTCATTCAGCGTTGCTTTGGCTATTTTCGGAGTGGTCTTCTCTTGTATATTTTTACCCCAAAACTGAAAATTAGGAGTTTTTTTTTTTCCCAAGCCTTTATTATGAGAAAAATTCCTTTTCCGGGTCCCCTGTATTCCTTTAATTGGCGCATTAAAGGCATTATCTGTTACACGAGTTTTTGGGTAGAACCTGCGACATTTTCTCTAAATATATAATATATAATTATAATATATAATATTATATATATATAATTATATATATACTATAATATATTTTTCCCAGTCCATGAGCATGGGCGGTTTTTCCATCTTCTGATGCCTTCTTCAATTTCCTTCTTCAAGGGTTTAATTTTTTTTTTTTTTGGTAGAGATATTTGGTGTCTTTGTTTAGGTTTGTTCCTAGGTATTTATGATGGTTTGAATGAGAGTGTCCCCCATAGGCTTTAAGTATTCAGACATTTTGTCCCCAGTTGGTGGCACTGTTCTGGGAGGTCTTAGAAGGTGTGGCCATGCTGGAGGAAGTACATCATTGGGGGTGGGCTTAGTGAGTTCAACAAGCCTTGCCAGTCTCCAATCTCTCTCTCCACTTCCTGTGTTCATTGGAGGATGTGAACTTTGGGTTTCTGCCCTAGACTGGGCCACCATGCCTTCCCACCACATTGGACTCTAATTCCCTGGAATTAGTAATAATGGTTGTAAGTCTTTTTGAAATGTTTTATAGAATTCTGCCATGAAACCATCTGGGCCTGGACTTTTTTTAGCTGGGAGGTTTCTTATTACATCTTCAATTTATTCATACATTATGGGTCTGTTTAAGCTGCCGATCTCTTCTTGGTTGAGCTTTGGTGATTCCCAGGATTTCAGATATTCATCCATTTCTCCCAGGTTTTCAAACTTAGTAGAATATAGGTTTTTGAAGTATTCCTGTATAATTGTCTGGATCTTTTCATTGTCTATTGTGATATTTCCCCTTTCATCACAGATTCTATTGATTTGGAATTGTTCTTCTTTGTTTTGGTTACCTGGGCTAGAGATCTGTCTATCTTGTTTATTCTCTCAAAGAACCAACTTTTGGATTCATTAAATTTTTTTTGTATGGTTTTCTTTGTTTCTATTTCACTGATTTCTGCTCTGTTTTTTGTGATTTCTTCCTGTCTGTTGCGTTTAGGGTTCATAGTTTTTGCCTCTCAAGTGCTTTTAGCTACAGTGTTAGATCATTCACTTGTGCTCTTTTTGTTTTTCTAATGTAGGCACCCAGGGCTATAAACTTCCCTCTTAAGACAGCTTTTAAGGTATCCCATAGGTTTTGTTGTGTTGTATTGTCATTTTCATTCAGTTCCAGGAATGTTTTTATTTCTTTCTTTATCTCTTCCTTCACCCATTCATTATTCAAGAGTGTGTTGTTTAGTCTCCATGCGTTCTTGTAGGCAGTAGGACTTATCCTGGTGTTGATGTTGAGCTTTATTGCACTGTGGTCTGATAGAATACATGAAATTATTTCAATCCTTTTGTATTTGTGGAGGTTTCTTCTGTGTCCCAGTATGTGGTCGATTTTGGAGAATGTCCCATGGGGTGCTCAGTAAAAGTGTATTCTCTGGTATTAGGGTGGAATATTCAGTAGAGGTCTATGAGGTCCATTTGGTGTATCATATCATTCAGTTCAGATGTCTCTTTGTTTATTCTTTGTCCTGTTGACCTGTCCAAAAGACTCAGTGGGGTATTGAAGTCCCCTACTATGAGTGTACTGAGGTTAGTGTGTGACTTGTGGTCCTGGAGAATTGTCTTTATAAAATTTGGTGCACCAGAGTTTGGGACATATATATTCATAATTGTGAAATCTTGATGAATTGTTCTTTTGATAAAAATGTAATGGCCTTCTTTGTCTCTTCTGATTTCTTTTACTTTGAAGTCTATTTTGTCTGTTATAAAACTAGCAACATCTGCTTTCTTTTTTGATACCATTTGCTTGGACTATTTTTTCCGTCTTTTCACTTTAAGATGGTGCCTGTCCTTGAAGGTAAGATGTGTTTCTTGTAGACAGCATATTGATGGATTCTGTTTCCTAATCCAATCTCCCAGTCTATGTCTTTTGATTGGGAATTTAGTGCATTAATATTTAAGGTTATGTCTGATAGGTTTATGTTGCTTCCTTTTGCCTTATTATCCATTTGTGGTTTGGGTTTAGGTTTCTATTTCTGCAGTTATGCTTTTATTGATTTTTCTTTCTAGGTGCCTGGGGGTGGTTGTTCCTTTCTTCTGTCCCTTGAATTGCTTCAAGTATTCTCTGAAGGGTTGGTTTTCTGGACATGTATTCTCTCATCTTGTTTATGTCATGGAAGATTTTTCTCTCTCCTTCAACTATAATTGGCTTTTTTGCTGGGTATATAACCTGGGTTGGCATTTATTGTCTTTTAACACTGGGAATGCTTTGCTCCATGTTCTTCTTGCTTTCATAGTTTGCATTGAGAAGTCAGTCATAATTTTGATAGGTTTCCCCTTATAGGTCACTTTTTGTTTTTCTCTCCTGGCTTTAAGGATTTCGTCTTTGTTTTGGGTGTCTACCATTTTAACTATGATGTGGTGTGGAGAATTTCTTTTCTGATCTTGTCTGTTTGGAGTTCTATGTGCTTCTTGTATTTGTATTGGTTTGTCTTTTTTTAGTTTGGGGAAGTTTTCATCTATTATTCTGTTGAAGATCTGATCAATACCATTCTCTTGGGATTCTTCTCCTTCCTTTATTTCTATGATGCGGATGTTTGAACTTTTCATAGTGTCCCACAGTTCCTGGTTGTTCCAATTTTGTGTATTTTTAAATTTTTTGTGATCTTTACTTGAGGTTTTTAGTTGCTCTGTGTTATCTTCCAGGTCTGATATTCTTTGTTCTGCTTCCTCCATTCTGCTTCTGAGGCTTTTTCCATTCCTTTCCTCTTGATTGGATGAGTGTTTGATTTCCTTTTTCATTTCCTCTTCTGATTTCTTTAGTATTTCTACTTCATTTTGGAGCTTCTCAATCTCTTCCTGTAGCTCTTTGCTTCACTGGTTGGTTTCCTTATCTTTTTCAGCATGGGATCTTTTCAGTGTTTCTACTTCCTTCTGGAGTTTGTCATTCTCTCTCTCTAGGTTCTTCTTGAGTTCTTCATTCTCTTTTCTTAGTTCTTTGGTTTGTTCTTTATAATCTTGTAGTTCTTTAAGTATGTTCCCAATTGTTTTTCTGATATCTATGTCCTGGGCCATCCCCAAGGGCATCCCACTGTAGGAATCTTCCATAGGGTTGGTAGACCTTGGTGCGGGGTTATCTTGCCTCTTTCCCGTGTTGTTTCTTCTTCGTGTTCCTGGAATATGGGCTTCTCCTTGCCTGTTTTCCAATGTGAGTCCCAAATGCCTCTTCACTGTGTTGAAGGCTTGCTTTACTTGCCTCCTTCAGATGCCTTCATAATCCCAGTTGGCAGGCGGGGAGGGGAGGCTCTTTAGCTCATGTTCCCGGGTACCTGCACTTCAGCTGGTCTTGGGAGATCTCAGATCACAAGACTCACAAAACCCTACCTTTTATACCAGCTGGTTTTGAATCCTGACATCCTGGCACCCACTGTGGAGGCTAGCAACCCAGGTAACTCCAGTTCCAAATGATCCAACACCCTCTTCTGGCCTCCACGGGCACTGGACAATACAGGTGCACATAAAAACAGGCAGTTATAGCATTCATACACATAAAATTAATAAATTTTTTTAAAATTCAAAAAGAATAAAGAGTGGGGAAGATGGGGGTGCTGGGGCTGGAGAGTGAGAAGGGGGGTGGGAAAGGAAGCAGAATGAATAGAGATGATTGGACCTTGGGAAGCTAGGAAACCAAGAATGGAATGTGATACTCCTAAGACCCCATGAGAAATTCATATACTCTGTCTGAACATTAGGGCACAGGTGGTGCAACCTGAGAGCTGTATTGCAGGGAACACAGTGCAAGACAGCGGATACCTCCTTTAGAATCGTTGGTGAAAGTGATCCAAGTGACTCTCAAAACAATGTAGGCTATATCCCCAAAGCTCTTGATTGTCTACCGGAAATAGAAAATAAGGTCAGAGGAGAAGATGCTTCAGGGATAAGGCTTAGATTAATGGAAAAGGAACTGACCTGGAAGCCTTCTACCTGAAGTTAAGCACTCATAATGGTGCAAGGGAAATGAATGGGGGACTGACCCAAGACTGAGAACTGCAAGAGACTGTGTACTGTTGGTTGAGGAAGCATATGACTTCCCCAGGATTTCTAGATGTGCTGACTAGACTCCAGCAGATCTACTTGCACAGAAGGGCATCTGGGTTTGGGAACTTGACTGGATAGGGCTTAGCTTGGATGTTGTAATGCATGAGTTCTGTTAGGGGGTTGGGACATGGGGGAATTAGGTTTAATTGGGAACCACTGTTTGACTTGTACAAATGCTCAATAAAGATTTATATAAAATGGTAAAAAAGAAAAAAGGCAGAAGCCGGCATCATCATTGTCCTTGAAGTTGAAGGGAAGTTTAGAGATTGGAGATCAAAAGAAGAGCTCTTAGCTAGTAGAGCTAAGGGTCAGCCTTAGGAAAGAAGCAAATCACCTGGTATTATGGTTAAGGACCTGGAGCAGAATCTCATTTAGCCAGAACCCAGGCCTTGGAACAGAAGACACAGCAGGAATGAGGGTCCTGTGCTTTAGAGAAGTTTCTTCCCAACAAGAACTGGAACCTCTGCGGGCATCTGAGGCACTTGGGCAAGTCTTGTGATAAACTGAAACTAGAAATATGTTCTCCCAGAGTGAGGAGCTGTGACTGAGACAGGTGTGCCAGCAGTGAGTGTCACAGAGTGCAGAACAAGGACAGGCTTGAGAAGAGGAAAAGTGCCATCCACGTAAAAGCAATCATTGTTTTATCCCTTCGCTGAAAATACTGATTATCATTTATATATAGTTACAATACCTTACCTTCGAAAAGGCCAACAGAAGTCCATTGATATTATTTTTTCAAGTTACAGAGCTACTCCCCTGATCCAGTCACAATTCTGCATGAATATTCCTTAATTTGAAGATAAGATGAGAATGCAATGGTAATCACCCATGATAACTTTTAATAAGATAGTAAGGAAAGGATTAGTATATGCAGGTAACTTATACAACCCACACTATATAGCAGCATGCAAAGAAAGACATGCTTACACTCTCTTACTAAGTCTGTAAATCTTCATGAAACCGTAGTGACTATAAGGCCCTGACTTACAACATTTGCTGAGCTCTCTGGTGGTCAGCATTATACAAATAATGATTCCTGCTGCTACAGTAATATCACTGAGTGCAGAGTTGGGACATGATGCCCAGCATGGGATCTGGGGATCCATGGGAACATACCATGGCATGCCATTGTCTTCAGAACATGGTGAGTTAAAACTGCACCTGGTCATTTTGTACTTCTCCTGGAAATGAAGCAGGAAGTAAAGAGAAGAGATTTCTAGCTGGAGGGATAGACCCTGATTAACAAGAATAAGTCCATGTCACTGCTGTACAGAGGGGCAGGAGACAGCTGGAGATGTGTGAGATTCTCCAGAAATGCCTCCCATTGCTTTCACTGCAATTGGTAGAAACAATGGAAAGTTAGAGAAAAACACAGAACAATGGAGAAAAAAGTAAGATATTTGTGATAAATCAGATAATTTTCGGAGATTGAGATCACTGAAGGGAAGCAGCAGTAGTTAACCAGCTGAGAGTGATGGAGAGTAAATGACATGCAGAACGTGGACTGGGCAAATACTGATGATTAGCAGTTTTCTGTTCCCCAAACTTGGGAGTGTTCTTGATACATTAAGTGCTTAATAAACCTTTAGTAACTGAATAAAATTTGCCTATTATATAAAGTTTCATTATACTTGCAAGCTATGTTTTCTGAATGAAATTAGCAAATACGATGATGACGCCAGGGCTAGAGTTCTCCACTGTTTCTTTTCAATAGATGTACACTAAAGTATAACACCCAGAATATGACTACATCAGCTTGGTCATCCTGAGAAAAACCTGAGCATTCCTATTACAAATTAGAGATTCTTGAACTACTCTCTTTGATTTTAGTTTATTGATATTAAGAATCCAAGAGAACCAAACAAAAATTTTCATCCTCAGTAGACTTAATATCTGGTTTAAGTTTGTTTTATTATTTTTATTTTATGTGCATGAGTGGATTGCCTGAGCATGTGTAAGTGCACCCCCCATGCCGTGCAATGCCTGTGGCCATCAGAAGAGGGCATCAGATTCCCTGGTACTGTAGTTATTTATGGTTGTTAGCTGTCATGTGGGTTGCTGGAAATTGAAACCCATTCCTCTGCAAGAGCACTCAGTGCTCTTAACCACTGGGCCATCTCTCTAGTACCCCCTTTTTAAATTACTTTTATTGAGCACTTGTACCACTCATACAATGGTTCCCAATGAAACCCAGCCCCCCATGCCTCAACTCCCCACCAGAATTCATACAACATTCAAGCTAAGCCCTATGCAGTGAAGCTCTCAATCTCAGACATCCTTCTGTCCAAATCGATGCTTTGGAGTCTAGTTATCATACCTAGGAATCCAAGTTAAGACATACTGTTCCTCACCCAACAGTACTCAGTCTCTTGTAGTTCTCAGTCCAGGATCACCCCCCACCCACTTCTCTTGTGCCATTTTGACGTTTTGTCCCACTTGGCATGCGTCCCTTGTGGGATGCCTACATTGCCATAGGTTTACATTTGAAAGCTTAGAGTTGATTGTAAGTCACTGCTTCTCTATGTTCATGGACGAGGCCTGGCTCTTACAATCTTTCTGGCCCATATTCTGCAGTATTCCTTGAGCAGGGGGTAGGTGAGATTTAATATAGTGCCACATCCAGAGATACACACTCTGGGGGTCCCAGTCTTTGAAATTTCACTGGAGGTGTGGCCTTCTGTTTGCATCACACTCTATTGTGTGAGGAAGCTTTACTGCTGAGAATTGAGGGGTGTGCTCATTCTCTCTCTGCCCCTCATTCTGTGTGGAGAGGTTCAATTGTCTCCTAGGAATGAGGATTTTTCAGATATATATGTTCTATGTCTGACCAGTTGTAGGATTCTGCAGGGGCCTCCATCTGTTGTTCCAGCCCCTTAAATGCAGGTTCAGAATAACAAACTTAATTACAATAAGTTGAAAGGATAACACCAATCTGTCAATGTCATCATTTGTCAATATCATCATTTTCCTTCAAAGCTCTCCCAGAGACTTTAATAACTTTATTAGGTAAAAGCTAGAAGGTACATTTCCCTGACTCCTTTGCCAGGGAGGCAAGGATAAACAATTGTTAGGTGGTGGTAAAAAGGGAACAGTTTTCAACACTAGTAGTGGGCTGGTGTGTGGGCAGGTGTTTTGGTTACAGCAGACTATGTACAGGGGAATTTTGGAGCAGAAAGCAGAAAACCTCCTTTTGTCAACTTTCTGTCACTGTAACAATTGCCTGAGATAATCACCTTATTTTATTTTGGCTCACAGTTCAGGTTTCTGTCCCAGACTGGTTGTCCCCATTGTCTTCTGTACTTTTGATGTGTCACTATATCAGGACAATGTACATTTGCACAACTCAGCTCATAACAAAAGTGGTAAAGGGGTAGAGACTTAGTCTCGAATGCCCTTTTCAAAGGTGAGTCCTTAGAGACCAGGAGATCTTCCTTGAGACCTATGTCTCTAAAATGTTCCACCACCTTCCTGCAGCACCCGGCGCTAGTCACCAGTCCTGTAACATGTGATCCTTTGGATGTACTTATGTAAACCATAACAATTCCCCATTTTATGTCTTTAAGTGATTGGCAGTTTCCTCATAGTAGGTTCTGAAAGCAATCCACTCTGGTGCTTCAGGTACCTGAGATCACCAGTGACAGCTTCCCCACTCTGTCCATTTCTGTTTCTCAATTTTCTCCAAAGGTCCTACATTTAAATCCCTTTCCAATATCACACTAACCAACAATCACCTGTTAATACACCAATCACACTGCTTTTTTTCATATGACAGGTTAAAGTAAGATAAAGAAGAAAAAATGAAAACAAAAGTGAGAAAATGTCAATATTTATCAATATTTGATTGAAATTAATTAAAAATTTCCTTATCTTAACGGTACTCAGAGATGGATCATATGAATGTGTTTTAGAAAATACTGAAAACTAGCTGGAGGGATGGTTAAGTGGTTATGAATACTGGCTATTCTTGCAGTATTCAAATTCCAGCACCCACATGGCAACTAACCACTGTCCATAACTCCAGTCCCAGGGGACTCGTACCTTTTCTATCCTGTAAGGGCACTGCACTACATAGGTGCATTACATACATGCAGGCAATACATGCATACACATAAAATAAAACTAACCAATAAAATAGAAAAGAGGAAAATGCTAAAAACCTGTATTATTTTAGGACTCTAGTACTCATTTTTAAAGTCTCTAAAAGACCAAAAACATTCTTTTTAGGGACTGGAGTTATGGACAGCTCACCGTTTAAGACCACTGACTACTTTTGCAGAGGATCAGAGTTCAATTCCCAGCACCCACAAAGTAGGTAACAACTATCCATATGTACAGGTCCAGGAAAATCCAATGGCCTCTTCTGGCCTCCTTGGGCTTTGGATGACAAGGGCACACTTACATGCAGGCAGCAATGCATTCATACACATAAAGTGAAACTAATAAAATAATTTTTTAGATTATAAATGTAACTTTTTAAAGATGTATTTCTATTTTGTGCCACACCTGTTTTGGAAGTGTGCATGTATCTGTGTCATGTTCTTATGGAAGGCAGAAAAGAGCAGTGGATCACCTGGAACTGGAGCAATGGACAGCTGTTAGCCACCAGGTCAGTGCTAGGAACCAAGCCCAGATCTTCTGTAGGAGCAGCAAGTACTTTGAACCATGAAGCCATCTCTCCAAGCCCTGAAGGTACTTTTAAAATTACATGTATTTATTTGTTGTGTGAATGTGCATGCATTCAGAGGACAACTTGCAGGAGTCATTTCTCTTCTTTCACTCTTTGTTTCCCCAGGATCTAACTCAGGTCATCAGACTTAACAATAATCACCTTTATTCACTGAACCATCTTGCCAGAGATAAAATTCCATTTGATGCTACAATATTGTAATTCTACAAATCACCAGACAGCTTCTAAGGAGTGGCTGTTCTGAACTATTATAGAACTGTTAAATTATCAAAAAATGTGATATAGTAATAATGGCAATCATACTGATAGCTTACGTCAGCATGATAAAATGCTTTAAGATACAGTGCTACATAATTTCCTCATAAAAAATCAGTATAGAAGCATTAATTTGTATTTCTTCCTGTACTTGTAGTTATTTTCAAATGATATGAAACTCCCATCAATCTATACACAATATAGATACAATATTTTATACAGGGAAGATCCTAATCTATGCAAGCATTTTTTAACATACCAAAGAGTGCAGTCTACATGTTCTTTGACCTTGCAGAGAACCCCTGAAACTTCCATCATCCTTCCTTTCATCCATTAGTCTATAGCTGTAGATTCTAACTTCATACTTTATCTTAAATCCATCAATGCCTTTTCATTTACATGATCACCACAGTAGCTATGCAAAGGTCATCTGCAACCATGCTGCCTCACTCCTACTTCTACACTTCATCCACATTCCATCGCCATCCATACATCTGGAATTCAGCACAAAAAGCGTAGTTGTATAAAACATTTTTACTTCCAGTTAAGTCAGAGATTCTTTTTTCATGATAGAATCCAAAAACAATCATGCAGCAAAGCTCTGAGTGATCTTTCAGCCACCTTCCAAGATCTCTGCCCATCTCTCAGTGGGCTCTGCCCCCTGATGCCCTCCTTCTCACTCCTGAACCATGCTTCTGCCTCCATCTTTTCCTTAGCATTTGCTCTCCTCTCCTCTAGGTTATCTCTTAACACGTGCTTTTGAAAAATCTTGTATTTTTAAATAATTTCACATTTGTTTATATGTTACTAGATAACATTGCTGCCAGCATTACCATAGGTATTTTCTTCACATTAGAATGCTTTTATTCAAATCACAAATAAACTGTCACAATCAGGAAATTACTAGTGTGCAAATGCTGATTAAATATTATCACAACCATATGCTTATCTCAGGGATTGCCCTACACCTTGCTTTAAAGGATTAGGATAAAACCCAAGTTGTATGATAGATTCAATACATTTAGCATATTGCAATGCATTATAATCCATTTTAAATACTGGAACCATTTCTCTGACTTTCCTAACATGTCATGACTTCAGTTTGAGTATTTCCTGTCTCCAATGGGTTTGAGGAATACAGGTTAGTTGCTTCACAGAAGTTTCCTTTTAATTTATGTTCTCAAAGCATCTGACAACAGAGAAATGTCATATTTCCTATGATGTTACATCTTTTTTTTAATTTTATTTATTTTTGTATGTGTATGAATATACTGTCTGCATGTAGGTTTGTGCACCCGTGTCGTGCAATGCCGCAGATCAGAAGAGGGTCTCGGATTCCCCTGGAACTGGAGTTCTCCTGGAATTGGAGTTACAGACGGTTCTTAGCCGCCATGTGGGTGTTGGGGATTGAACCCGGGTCCTCTGCAAGAGCAGTCGGTGCTCTTAACCACTAGGCTATCTCTCCAGCCCGATGTTACATGTTTTTGTTTGGATAAGATTGCACCAGGTTTCTCTAATGTAGAAATAATTAAGGTATACAATAGGAAATAAAGAATTTAAAAAATAGAAATATAATTTCAAATTATGTTAATATCCTGTTCCTCATCACATTTTTACTCATCAATACTTGTGTCTACTTATTATTTAGCACTGTGATGCTTGCCAAATATTGGCTTTCCAATTCCAGCCTTTTTTGTATTCATACTAGTTATTAGCCACCTTACATTTAACATCTCTTTTTTCATTTAATTCTGTGTGTATGAATTGTGGATTTCTGTTTCACTCAAAGTGGAATAGACGTGACTATCAATACTCATTTTGGTGCTGATGTTCTCCCATAGTTGGTCAGGGGAAGTAGCTGCAAAGCTACAATATACTTTTTCCACAAATTTCCATCAATTTTAAAGCACTTTATTTTTTAAAAATATTTTTATTTATTTATTTATTTTTAGGTGTATGAATGTACTGTTTGCATGTAGGTTTGTGCACCTGTGTCGTGCAATGCTGTGGAGGTCAGAAGAGGGCGTTGGATTCCTCTGGGACTGGAGTTAAAGACAGTTCTTAGCCACCATATGGGTGCTGGGAATCGAAGCCAGGGCCTCTGCAAGAGCAGTTGGTGCTCTTAACCACTGAGCCATCTCTCCAGCCCCGCACTTTATTTTTAAATACACTTTTGGTAGCATACAAGAAGTGGGCTTCAGTCGTGATGTGTAATACATCTGTATTGTTATACTTAGCTCTAACTCACCCTCCACTCCCGTCCTCTGTTGCCCCATCATGCTGTTACCCTTCACCTGGGCAAATAACCCCTCTTCTGTTCTTGTTTTGTGTACAATTATTCTCTAGTGTGCCATTCTCTCTTTAGAACTCTTCTTCCCCTCTTTCCTTCCCGTTTGTACTTTTCTAGCAGTCATATCGTACATATATATGTGCTCTTTGTAAGCATATTAAACTTCAATCGAGGTTCTGACTATGAAAGAAAGCATTCAGCTTCTATATTGAGTACCATGGTATGTGTCAGTTTATACAGGCTGACTAGATACAAAACAGGATGCAATTCTTTACTGTCTCCAAGAAATATATTCCACTGGTAAAGAAATATACACACTGAGAATCAAATGCTGGAAATCAACCTTTTAAGCAACCGGAAGCCAAACATACTAGCATAGGTAACCTGATATATGACATAGGAGACTTCATGTCCTTTAACTAATGCATTTTCTTTTTTTTTAATTTTTTTATTAATTTTTATTTATTTCTGTATGTGTGCGAAAGCACTGTCTGCATGCAAGTCTGTGCACCCGTGTCGTGCAATGCCGCGGAGGTCAGAAGTGGGTGTCGGATTCCCCTGGAGCTGGAGTTCTCCTGGAATTGGAGTTTCAGGCGGTTCTCAGCCGCCATGTGGGTGCTGGGGATCGAACCCAGGTCCTCTGTAAAAGCGGTCGGTGCTCTCAACCGCTAGGCCATCTCTCCAGCCCCAACTAATGCATTTTCATGTGCAAAGTATTAGTTCAAATATGAGCATTTTAAATGGCCCCTTTACACAAAAAGATACACATGTCCTAATTATAGATCCAAGAAATCAACTACCTAGTTTTTATAATTTCCTATTTTCATGCTTACATCACTTACTGCAAAGCTTTAACTTCTGGATGGGAATTTCTATGCTGCAATTTAATTCTCTACATGATATCGGCTTGAAATTTGTGTTGGTCAAATTGTTGATGGAGCTTTCCTTCTTATATATAACCTCTATCTGAAATATAAGGTACAATTTCATGGAGTGATTATGCAAAAAGATTCGTACTGCACTGAACAATTTGTTCTTTTACTGTTACTTGTAACTTAAGAGACTAGTACAGCTTTCCCATTGGGATTTTAGTTATACCAAATGGATTCTTCAGGATTTGGCATTTTGAGGGAGAACAGAGGACACAGGAGGAAGTGAATCATCCTAGCTTACCAACGCAGTGACCATTTTTATAGGAACTATGTCAATTTTTTGATGTTTTATTTCAGAATATTGTTATTGATGCTGTCATTTAGAATCATCATGAAGTTAAGAAATGATTTCTTATCTTAAAAATATAAAAAGAACATCAATGTGTTGAATATTAATTTGTAGATAGATTATATAGAATAAATGAGATCTCAACTATAAAGTTATTCAGGTGAACTTTATCTGACATTTAGTAAAAATGATACTGAAATACATTTGGGGGCAGTAAAATTGCTTTGGGTATCAAGTTCAATTCATTTGAATATTTGTACTCTACTAACTGATTTAAAGATTAGCGATAGCACTCTACTAACTGTTTTTCTGCAAGAAATTATATTCTCAAAATCAAAACTGTAAATTTTACAGTCACCATTAAATGACCTGAATATTTTTTCTTAAAAAAGTTTATAATAGTGAAGACCAGTGTACACTTCTGAGCATACTATTTTCATTGGTGGGAATAAATTAATTTTGCTACCCTTCAATAAAAAGTTCTATTCATTCTCAAAGACAAGTCATGATAATTTATGCACACTAATACACATACAGACACAGGCAGAGACACATGCACAATAAATGCCTAAGAAATGAAAGAAACCTTAACTCATCTTTCGAACTAATTATAAGTAAATAAAAATATTTTCATAATATTTTACTGTATGTCTAGAATTGTCAGCTGTAATAACAATGCATTATGTTCACTGTCTTACTGTTTATTTTCATTTTAGAATGTAATATTTTTTTATCACAATCTGTGTTTATCTTTTAAGATTCAGTATTATTGGTCACTAGCTTTTTCATAAGTTTTATTTTGAAATGCATGTTGTTTTAAAATTACATGGTAGAAAAGATTTATAATATGAAATCTTAAGCCAAAAATAGAGGATTTTACTTAAAAATATACATTCCAAAACCTCAATTACCAGTGTCAATTTCTTGGAAACAAAAGTAAATAAAAATACTTTAAAATCTTTTATTCTAGAGCAATGTGCTACTGCCCTCTTATGGAAGATTCTTGAATGACAATTTCACATATCAAGTTCATATTGGAGATGTATTAACGATATTTAAACACTGTGACTCATTTTCAGTCTTTCTTGCACTGTCAATGTTTTGCTTTTTTATTAGTTAATTAAATTATCATTAAATATGAAAAATTATTTCATTTCTTTATGCCTTTAAGGTAATCAGCATAGCATTTCAATAATATTCCTTAGTAAATTATATCCTTACAAACTTGTATCAGACTCCAGTAGTATATTTTATGGAAATTTCAGACATACATAATAGTGGGGCATTTAAGTTTGGAGGTAAATAAAACAAACATTTTGTTGCATAGGTTGTAAGCTAGTCTCGGGGTTTATTATCTAAGTCATCTCTCAAGCTCCAAACAAATTAGAGTTTTTATAATAACTTGTTAACACACATACAAACATTGCATAAAATAGAAAATAAACATGTTGAGGGGCCGAGGAAATGGCTCTGTTGTTAAGATGCTTGCCATGAAAATGTGAGGATCTGAATTAGAATCCCTGGTATGCACACCAAAAGGCAGGCCTGCTGACAGGCACAGGTAATCCAGTTCTGGAGAAGCAGAGACAGGAGCTTGATGATCAGCGAGTGAAATGAAATAAACTCCAGGTTCAGGGAGGGATCTTACTTCAAAAACTAAAATTAAAGAGTTAGAGGAAGACCCCAACACCAGTCCCTGGCCTACACACACACACACTCATTTGCACACACACATGAACAAAAACACTGAGGTCATTGTAAAGAGGTCTGTCAGGCATTCTTCTAGTTACAAAGCTAATGATGCTTTCTATTAGGTTGTTGTATTTTCATAACAACCTTAAAGGTGATATGTTCTCATCATTCTGATTGCAGGTGTGGTGATGGAGGCATGGAGAAGTTATGTGAAGCAGTCACTTTCACACTAAGTATGAAATGTTAAGACATTTTGATCCTAGGCAATCAAGACACAAATCCTAGTTGATCTCTCTCTACAAGTAAAATTTACATAAATACCTTGGATATTTATTTTCATCATCTCAGAAAAGATCATAGATTTGGTGAGATCGTTGTATTATGTGTATATTATTGATTCGTTGGACAGACTAATTTTAGCTGTAACAACAGTGAATTTGTCAGTTTGTTTTTGCTTTGATTATTTCTTTTATTTTTACTTTGACAAAACAATCCTGTTTGGACATTCATAGAGAAATGAAGTTGAATTCAGTTCCTATTTTAATTTTAAGGCCCAAATTAACTAGCCTCATTAATTCAACTTCTGTTAAAGAAGACTGTGGGTATATTATATCATGGCTGTTGGTAACATGGTGGGATTGGCAAGAGAAGAAGCATTCACATTGCAAGACAGGAATCCAGAGAGAGATGAGAAGAGCTAGTTTTATCCTTTATAATAAATGCTCATGTATGAAATAATGCATGTGCTTATAGAATTAACTTTGATCTCAGAAGAGCTATGCTGATGCTTCTTGAATACGGTACTTACAAAGACTTCCTACTAGGCCCTACCTCTCAAAGTTTCTATCATCTGTCACATCATCACACTGGGAAGCAAGCACTCACAAAGAATCTTGAAGTAACAAATCACATCCAACTCCTAGCACATAGTGTGGGCTTTCAGATACAGTCTTGTCTATTCTCTTCCAATGCTATCTTTCTTCTCTTTCACTCTTCCATGACAAGTGTAATGCATGTTCTGGAAATACACTGCAGAATAAAATAAGATAGCTGATCTTTGGGATATTTGCTATTATCAGAAAGAATTTGAGGGGCTGGAGAGATGGCCTAGCGGTTAAGAGCACCGACTGCTCTTGCAGAGGACCCGGGTTCGATCCCCAGCACCCACATGGCGGCTGAGAACCATCTGTAACTCCAATTCCAGGAGAACTCCAGTTCCAGGGGAATCTGAGACCCTCTTCTGACCTCCGCGGCATTGCATGACACGGGTGTACAGGCCTACATGAAGACAGTACATTCATACACATAAATAAATTAAATTTAAAAAAATTAAAAAGGAACAAGTTTTAAAATAAATAAATTAATTAAATAAAGAAAGAATTTGAATATAGTGTGACAAGTGCTGTTCCAAGCAAGGAGAAACCATAATCAGTGCAAAAAGCTCCACTAAGGGAAGTACCATTTACAATGAGTACTAAAAAACAGACTGATTCCAGTCAAAGATGGAGGAGAGGCCTATGAGGAACATGGATACAAGCAATAACACGGAGGAGATGAGTCTGCTCGAAGGACTGAAAACACAGCAGCAACTGCTCCATGCACTAAGAGAAAATGGTGCTGAAGAGGCAAGGGCTGACCTGAAGAACCACAGAGACCATCTTACACATCCGGAACGTAAGGAAAAAGAGAGCCTTGGAAGGAAAATCTTTCAAGTGTATATATTGCTTGAGTTTTGTGCACTTCATATAATAGATCTTAATCCAGACAATTGACAAATGGGACATCATTAAACTCAAAAGCTTCTATACATCAAAAGAAGCAATCAAGGAAGAGAAAAGAAAACCCACAGAGTGGGAGGAAACCTTCACAGCAGATACATCTGACAAAGCATTGATTTCCAGAATATATAAACTACTCAGAAAACAAAGAAGAAAACAAATGAACCACTCAAAAGATGGAGCAGAGAGCTGAACAGAGACTTCACAAGTGAGGAATTAGAGATGACCGAAAAACATCTTAAAAAGTGTTCAACGGCACTAATACTTAAGGAAATGCAAATTAAAACCACTTTAAGATACCATCTCACTCAAATAAGACTGGCTAGGATCAAGAAAACAAATGATACCAAGTGCTGGAGAGGTTGTGGGGAAAGGGGAACACTCATCCACTGCTAGTGGGAATGTAAACTGGTACAGCCACTATGGAAAGCAGTGTGGAGAATCCTTGGAAGACATGGAATGAACTTGTCACCCAACCCAGCCATACCACTCCTGGGCATGTACCCACAAGACTCATCTTGCCACAAAGATACATGTACAGCCATGTTTATTTCAGCTCTCTTCACAATACCAAGGAGCAGGAACCAACCCAAGTCCCCCTCAATTGACCAGTGGATAGAGAAAATGTGGTACACCTACACAATGGAGTTCTATGCAGCGGTAATGAAAGATGACATCATGAACTTTGCAGGTAAATGGCTGGAGCTAGAAGATACCATGCTGAGTGAAGTAACATAGTCCCAGAAAAACAAATGATGAATGGTATCCCTCATCTGTGGATGCTAGTATAAACTACCTAATCATATGGCAAATTGAGCAACGTTAATGTGATCTGAAAACAACCGTGTTCTTATATTGTGGAAGCCCTTAAAAAATAAACAAACAAAAAAAGAAAGATCAGACCTGCCTGAGCTGCAGAATGGATTCAAGCTAGCTGGGTATCATAGTGAGACTCAATATGAAAGGGCTGGGAGTGTGACTCTCTGGTAGAGTAGTTATCTAGAATGCTGGAGGCCCTGGGTTATTCATACCCAGCTGCAGATTGGTATTTATTAGTGTCTGTCCATTCCTCACATAAAAACATATTTTCAAGGCTCTAGCATCCATGGTTCTGTTTGCTACATCTTTGAGATCCATTTGAAAAATATGAGGACCTTATTCAATGGAATAGCATAGTACATGTAAATAAAAAAATAGATCATAATCCAATTTAGACCTTCCCTCTCCTGTCTTTGCCCTTCATTCCCCACCACTGGATTTCATGCATTCTGTCAAATATGTTAACTACTAAGTGGGCAAACATTTTTACCCAGGTGTCCCTCAGTGCAAGTTCATCCACTTGAGTCTGGTCAGGCTATCAAGATTCACTCCCTTACAGAATGTCTACTCTCTCACACCCTGCAGTAACCAGTTGCCAATAGTTCCTCTGCTAAGGATGGGCCTGCTACACATTTCCCCGGTTCTGTCTTGTATATTTTTTGCATAATGCTTCATTTTATATAACTGTATTTTTGTGTAATTTTAAAAGAAAATGTATTTTCATCTTTATATATAAATAAAATATTAATTCACATTTAAAAATTAGATTATTGAGTCTTAGAAAATATCTAAGCAACAATTAACATATTAAAAATGTTTACTAAAAATAAGTATCAAGAAAATTAATACATTGGCATTTCTGTAATAATTGTGATCAATTATTTTGACCACAAAATATTTTGCAAATACTCTTTTTTTAATTTTATTTATTTCTTGTATGTGTATGAATGTACTGTCTGCATGCAAGTCTGTGCACCCGTGTCATGCAATGCCACGGAGGTCAGAAGAGGGTGTCGGATTCCCCTGGAACTGGAGTTCTCCTGGAATTGGAGTTTCAGACGGTTCTCAGCCGCCATGTGGGTGCTGGGGATCGAACCCGGGTCCTCTGCAAGAGCGGTCGGTGCTCTTAACCGCTAGGCCATCTCTCCAGCCCGATAAATTACTTTTTTAAATGAATAGAATATCTTTGAAATAATTAGGCTATCAAGACATATATATTTATATCATAAGTTCAAAATTATGCAAAATGTAAATCTATTACAGTTAAAAGCAGTAAGAAAATATATATGACCCACTGTTCTATGGCATTTATAAATAAAAATATAATAATACAGATGATCAGACTGTTGAAAAGTGCAATCTTGGTTTGATCATTCTCTTTAAAATTCTAGTCAGCTTTGAGAACTTATCAATAGAAGTCAGACAAGCTTACCATGCCTGGCTGATCAATGATTGACAAACTGCTACGGGGAGAACAAAACCATAACTTCAGTCTGTTCTTCTGCCTCGAGCATGCCTTTCATTAATGACAATACAGAGGCAATATATTTTTCCCATTAAAAGCAAAAATTCAGATAGAAAGTACTTCCTCCTCTCTGATGACCAGAACAGTAGGGTGAGAGTAGAAATTTCAAATTCTACTCATCTTATCCTAAAAATTTTACAATTATTTTTATTCATAAATAGCATCAACTAACTGGCAAAAAATTTTGTCTCTATTTCCCAATTTGTTATGTCACATTATATTGACATAATAAAATGCTAAGATTTAATTGCATATGACTGTTAAATTCCTCTAAAAGAAACTATTTATGAAGTTATTGGCACTTTCAAAGAATCATGAAAGGATCAACCAAAAAGGTAGAGTTAGTACTTATAATGTTTATCATCAATATTTATATTAATACAGTTCACTTTTCTGATAAGCATTTCAATAAACCCATAAATATTTCTGTCCATAACCCATTCTAGAAGAGTCTGAATAATCACATTGAAAATGGAGAACCAGGTCAGTCTAACTTGAACACATTACAAATGAGGAAAAAAAAAAAAAAACCTGAAAACTTTTAAGAACTGAATTTTAATATAGGAACCAGTTTATTTTCCAAAATAATGAAGATAAACAGAAAACTGAGTACAACAAATGTCATTTATTATTGGAATGAGTAAATACTGCTTGTTTGCATTTGGATTTGTTTAAATGCTAAGTATTTTATTAAGAGGTAGAAAACTTAGTCTTGGGTGAGAAATCTCAGTCAAGTATACTTTATGAATATTATTATCTAGAGTCAGAAATGAAACAAAATAGAGAATAAACCACATTTTATGACTTTAATTTAAATATCACATAAGCTATCAGCTAGCCTACTGAAAATAAGTACTAGACGTAGTTTGCTAGTGCCTATTGTTAGGAAAAAATGAAGAATAGGAAATCCTATTGAGAATGATGCTAGTTGGTTGTCTGATTAATTGGTTCTCACTGTCAGCCTTGCACTGTTGTTCCTGTGGTAGCTCATTAAAATCATTTCAATGATCACACTGAAAAATGAACGTATGAAATGACTGAATTTAAACGCTTCTACCCAAAAGTGCATTAAGAGAGTATGAAGTGAATAACTTGACTTCTGTTTAATTTAATGACTAGCCCATGCAGGTTCTTTTTCTCAGAGAAGCTGTTTCAATGATTTAAATCTAGTTTTTTTAAATTTCATTTATTTTTGTATGTGTATGAATCTACTGTCTGCATGTAGGTTTGTGCACCCGTGTCGTGCAATGCCGCGGAGGTCAGAAGAGGGTCTCGGATTCCCCTGGAACTGGAGTTCTCCTGGAATAGGAGTTACAGAATTGGTTTAACTTAGTTTAAGTGCTCCCATACTGATCCTTTCAGTATTTGCTCAAACTAAAACAAAAGTTTAAAATGAACCAGGAATGGGATTATTTTGTGCAATACTCAGAACCGGGTGTTCTGAGAAGATGTATGTAGGGAGTGCCTGCATCTTTGAATTCAGCTCACATTTCATTTGGTAGATAAACGCTAGTGAGGAGAATATTAAGTAAATGCCATACTGCCAGTCCGCTTGAAATTTCCACTTGAAATATAACCAGTCATAACCACTCCTGATTATATACTCACAAGACTCATCCTACCACAAAGATACCATGCACATCTTTGTTTATTGCAGCTCTCTTCACAATACCAAACAGCTGGAACCAACCCAGATGCCCCTCAAACGATGAGTGGATAATGAAAATGTAGTGCATCCACACAATGGAGTGCTAATGCAGCGGTAAAGAAAGATGACATCATGAACTTTGCAGGTAAATGAATGGAACTTGAAGCCATTATACTAAGTGAAGTAACACAGTTCCAGAAAAACAAATGACGAATGGTCTCCCTCATTTGTGGTGCTAGCAGTAAATACCTTGTTGAAAGTCTGAGCAGAGCAACGTTAATGTTATATTTCTTTTTATCTGAAAGCAACTGTGTTGTTATAATGTGAATCCCATAATGGGCTCTAGAATTAACTTACCACTTATTTTCAGAATTTGTAATCACGGTATATGTGTAGAAGTTATGTATACATATTTTACAGTAATATAAAATTAAAGGGAAAATGTGAATTCCTAAACATATTTTGGAATTAACATACAGTTTATTTTCAAAGATCATAATTTTGTTATATATGTGACGTGTATATGGGCATATTTTAGAGCAATACAAATGGGAGGAAACAACAACGACAAAAGGACTGGGTTAAAGAACTGAGTGAAACATGTGACTTCTGCCCAAAACAATAAAACTTGGCAGAGAAAAACTTTAAAAAGACTGAGAGGCACTTGGGTTGGTTCCAGCTCTTCCCCATTGTGAAGAGAGCTGCAATAAACATGGTGTACATGTATCTCTGTGGTAGGAAGAGCCTAATGGATATATTCCCAGAAGTGGTATGGCTGGGTCAGGCTGTAGGCTCATTTTGAGCCTTTTAAGGGTTTTCCATACTGCTTTCCATAGTGGTTGCACAAGTTGCATTCCCACCAGCAGTGGATGAGTGTTCCCCTTTCCCCACACCCTCTCCAGCATTGGTATCACTTGTTTTCTTGATCCTTTCCAGCCTTATCGGGGTGAGATGATATCTTAAAGTGGTTTTAATTTGCATTTCCTTAACTATTAGTGATGTTGAACATTTTTAAAGATGTTTCTCATCCATCTCTATTTCCTCTGTTGTGAAGTCACTGCTCAGCTCTTTACTCCAGGGATGTGGGTGTGGTGGGGGACATAGAAGGGGAAGCGACTCTGGATTCTATTGAGAAATGATGTATGACTTATAGAAAAAGTTTAATAATAATAAAAAAGACTGTAGAACAGTGGAAACTTAACTGTATAATTAGCTAAAAATTAGTATGCATTCCAAGTATGTTCTGTAGATATATTTTTTTTAAATTAGTTTTTTATTGAGGCTTTGTGCACATCTTATACATTTTCTTCCAATTTCAGTTCCAGGCTTTTTGCCCTTTCCCTCCCCCCCCACCCCCACCCCATCCCGAGTATCATGACAGGTTTCTGCCATAACTGTCCTCATCTTTCTCATCAGTTTTTTTTTCATTTTTAGCTATAAGTGATATCCATGAGTATACAAGCAGCCTTCATGCAAAACCTATCTGCAGGCTGTTGTGCCCACAACACCTACAGCCCCACCATCCGTTGGGGGGTGACAGGTTGTTTGCTCAATCAAGATGATCAAAATTGAGTGTTCCAGACTACAGTGCTGTAGTTTCAACCATTCACCCCAATCGCAGCCTTTTACATACTCTACCACGCCCCCTCTTCCGCACGCTTTGTTCCCTTAGCTTTAGAAAAGGATGGCGAATATAATATATATATATATATATACAGAAGGTTCTTGTGTGTACAACATGACATACATGTGGCAGTCAGAGATCAACCTTCTGATTAGCTTTATCCCTCTAATATGTGGGACCTAGGACAAAACTCCAATAATCAGGATTATTGTCAACTGTTTTAGCTTAATGAGCATCTATCCACTCACTTATATGTTATGTACTATACAACTGAACATACCCCCCAAAAGGCAACAAATAGAAAAAGAATTGTAGCTTGAACATTATTCATCTCTGGGATAATAGTTTCTTTTATTTACATGAAAATCACATGTGACATGAATTTTTGGGGGTAATATGTGGCACTTTTCTTGCTATCCATATAAATTAATGAGTGGTGATTTAACACAATAACGTAGTCCAAAGGACACAAGAGTTTCAGACAAAATAATTTGGGATATGATTACCGTATCTGAAGTTTATTCAATTTTAGTTTTACTTAGGCATGACAAGCTTTCCTAAGACTATGTTTTAGATTTAAAGGCATGTTAGAATAACTGTATGAGTTAATTTTGGAATCATTACCTTGGAGCATTTTACTTCTATGCCAAGTAAAATTATTATATTTTCTGCCACCCCAGCTCTCAGGCCTGCACAGATCCCTAGATCCTGAGAGCCCTCAGACTTTCAAGATCTCCCAGATCTGTCATGGTGAATTAATTTTCCCACACCTCATCATGCCCCTCTATCTCAGCTGCCAAGTCACTAGAAACCTTATGTGCCCCCAGACCTGTGAGATATCCCAGCCTGTCTGTGAGCCAACTTGTTCATTTAGCAACCACCCAGATCATCTGGCTGTTCTAGGTCCATGAGAAGTCGATCTTGAAACTACAATTTAAAAGCAGCAACTGTCCCTAACTGAATTGAGACCACTTTTTACATCCCATTTGCCTATCAATATAAAATGGCCAAAAGTTAATGCCAAGTACCATTCAGCTGGGCCCTAACCTGACAATCTGGGAAAACAACAAAGATATAAACAAATATTCAACAAATACAAGATCACACCATAACAAGAAATACCACAAGTGGTTGTAGTAATTGAAGTATCACACATGTCCAGCCTTCCACGGGGTGTTCTTCTCTCTGAACCAGGGCCCACAAGGAGTTGTTCAGGTCCAGCTGGCTAAGAACCTGGATCTAAGCCCTGGTAGAGAGGAGGAGGGAGATAGGAAGCAAAACCCAGTGAAACAAACAAACAGAGAGAGAGAGAATAAAGAAAAGATGGACTGGGGCTGGAGAGATGGTCTAGTGGTTAAGAGCATCGACTGCTCTTACAGAGGACCCAGGTTCGATCCCCAGTACCCACATGGTGGCCAAGAACCATCTGAAACTCCAGTTCCAGGAGAACTCCAGTTCCAGGGGAATCCGACACCCTCTTCTGACCTCCACAGCATTGCATGACATGGGTGCACAAACTTGCATGCAGACAGTACATTCATACACATACAGAAATAAATAAAAATTAAAAAAAAAGAAAAAAAAAAAGAAAAGATGGACTAAAGAGGAGGCAGGGAGCAATTCCATGAGGGAATAGCTCTATTTATTGCTGTAATCCAGGTTTTTTTATATACAGGACCTTGTGAGGGTTGGGGAATACAGGACTTCACACCATATACTCCAGATCACTACAGGAATGTGACAATGCTTTGCGCAAAGCATCAAAGACAGTTGGCACCAGGCAGGTTTTCAAAGGCAGTACTTGCACAAAACAAACCTGTAGATCAATGAAACAAAATTGAAACCCCTAACTTTAGCATATGCAATCTCAGCCACTTCCTATTTGACAAAGGGGCCAAGAAGACTCAAAGGAGGAAAGAGTATCTTCAGCAAATGGTCCTGTTAAAACTGGAAAACCACTTGTAGAAGAACAAAAGTAAACCATTACCTTTCACCATGTACGAAAATCAATTCCAAATGGATCAAAGACCTCACTGTGAAACCTGAAACTCTGAAAACTATATAGAAGAAAACATTAGAAAAAACCTACACGACATAAGGGTAGGAAAAGAAAAGATTTTCTTTCTTTCTTTTTAACCCAAGTCCTCTGCTAGAGGTGCTATTTTTTAGACAAGATTATATTACAAATCAAATCTAGACATGTGTTCCCTTCCCTACCCCCTGACCCCAACAGAGCTCATGCATTCTGCCAAATATGTTTTTCATCTTTTTCTCAGTCTCTCTCAAAATTCTCGATGCAGAAGTTGACTGTTTAGAGCAGAAGTTCACTGTTTCAGTCAGTTTTTTGATGCAGTGTTTTCTGTTGTTGCTGTTGTTGTTGTTCTTTTCAATATGCATCATTCCTAAATACTTGGACAAAAGCTCAAGGAGCCTTGCACAAGAAATACTTACAACTAGGTAATTGGTGCTAGCATCCACAGATGAGGGATACCATTCATCATTTGTTTTTCTGGGACTTTGTTACTTCACTTAACATAATATCATCTAGTTCCATCCATTTATCTGCAAAGTTCATGATGTCTTCTTTCTTTTTTTTTCAATGTTTATTGATAGATACAAGTACATAAAATCAGGGCATGAACATGATTTGATAGATTAAGTAGACTTCATTTCAATACTATAATAAGGGAACAATTCAAATTCTCACCATTTGTTTCACACACAAAAAAGAAAAACACTTCAAGGGTATTAACGATCTCTCAAATTTGATCAGTTTTGTGCAAGTAAACCATGTTTCTTTTTAAAAAGACTTGTGCACTTGCCCAGGCTCAAGGATATTGAAATATAGCACATAAAGCCCATTACTGGAGGTAGAAATACAAGCAATATACTATTACGGCAACAACCAGCAATTACAGTTAAGGATTTTCCGTAACAACCAAATGGATAATCTAATATTGCAACAACTCAAGTATTACTGAACAAAGTGCATTTCTACACTATTCAGTGTTTCTATTCAGTTTTCTAACTTTAAACAACCTATGATAACTGGTAGCAAAGAAGGCCCTTGCAATAGACTGTTTCTGCTTGAGAACCTATGTTATAATTATTGCATGCTGCTAATATACTATGTAAACATTAAAGATATTCCTAAAATATTTGATGGTGGACTATGATTAAGATATTACATTACAAAAAAACTTATTCAGAAGGAAACCTTTACTGACGTGCTTCTGCTTGAAATATTGTGCCCCCAAATGAAGTCCAGTAAGCACACCTCCTGTCTTGATGCCCCTGCATTAGCCTCCATGATACTGCCGAGGTAATCCAACAATGTCACTCCATCTTCTGAGGAGGCTGAATTTCCATTAGCCGCTTAGTTCACAAGCTGAGTATCTCAACAGTCCTCAGTTCACATTGGAAGGCTAAAAAGTAAAAAATCTGTATCTCATGTATTTGAGGAGTGCCTAAACCAGTGGCATCTACAGAGCATATGCGCCTGCCTGTGAGAATTGTAGACGGGCAAAACAACAGTGCTCTCTTTTTTTTCTTTTTGTCTTTTTACTAAGATATCAAGTTTTGTGTCTGCATTACAGTTTCTCTGGTCTTATTGTTTATTTCTGGCTGTACTTTCCTTCTGGATGCTTAAGGTCATACAGATAGCCTACATTAACCAAGGTTTTGTTTTGTTGAGGTCAGTTGAGGATCTGGTCCTCAGTGGTCTCTCAGGTTATTTTTTTTGGGGGGGAGGGGGGAGCCCCTTGCTTCTTTCAGCTCTTCATCCACCAGTTCCATCCACATGAGAACAAAATGAGGTCTTCCTAGACCAGGCTTCCTTTTCTGAAGGATGAGGAGAATTTCCTCTTTATAGACTGGACAATGGCTTAAGTCCCATTAGTGGCTCTCCAAGACCTCCCTAAACAGGAAGAGATGCCCCCATATATAATCCCCTAAGACTTGGTTGACCTCTGAGGGCAAGGAACAAAGTTGTCCCCCAAGTCCCTCGGTCAAATTGGTAGGGACTTCAGATATGATCATTAAGCACCCAGAAAGGCTAAGTTGCACCAGCCTGTTACATTGCACCTATATTAAAATTGTTTCCTTTGGAAACAAACTGTATGTTATTTCCATAGCATATTTCTTGATTCACATCTTTCCATTTTAATCCCATATTACTCTAAAAGATGCACACATGTCCTCCATTATATAGTAAAAGTCCAAGGACTGAGAATACATATTAGGTCAGCTCTAAGAACCTGCGTAGGGATTCCCAGTAAAAGAGCACAGTTGTCTTTAGACCGTGAGGAATATAATATTAACATTTCTCCTTATTTATTTATTTATTTATTTATTTTATGTGTATGAATATACTGTCTGCACAGTATGAATATACTGTCTGCACAGTATGAATATACTGTGTAGGTTCAAGCAATGCTCAGAGGTCAGAAGAGGGTGTCGGATTCCCCTGGAACTGGAGTTAAAGACGGTTCTCAGCCACCATGTGGGTGCTGGGGATCTACCGTTGCTCATTTTGTCTTACACCTAGGTACTTGGTACTAGAATTTACAGATGAGGGATACCATTTGTCTTTTGTTTTCTGGGACTTTGTTACTTCACTTAGCATAAAATCTTCTAGTTCCATCCATTTACCTGCAAATTTCATGTTGTCATCTTTCTTTACCACTGCATAGTAGATGAGCCACATTTTCTGTTTCCACTCATCAGTTGTGGGGCATCTGGGTTGCTTCCAGCTCTTTGCTATTGTGAAGAGAGCAGCAACAAACATGGCTGTACATGTATGTCTGCTGTAGGAAGAGTCTGATGGATATATACCCAGAAGTGGTATGGCTGGGTCAGGCAGTAGGCTTTTAAGGGTTCTCCATACTGTTTTCCATAGTAGTTGTACAAGTTTGAATTCCCACCAGCAGTGGATGAGTGTTCCCCTTTCCCCACACCCTCTCCAATATTTGGTATCATTTGTTTTCTTAATCCTAGACAGCCTTATCAGGGTGAGATGATATCTTAACATGGTTTTCATTTGCATTTCCTTATTTATTAGCAACGATGAGCACTTTTTTAAGATGTTTCTCAGCCATCTCCATTTCCTCCCTTGTGAATTCTCTGTTCAGCTTTTTACTCCATCTTTTGAGTGAGTCATTTGTTTTCTTGCTCCTTTGTTTTTGAGTAGTTTATATATTCTGGAAGTTAATGTTCTGTCAGATGAATCAGCACTGAAGGTTTCCTCCCACTCTGTGGGTTTTCTCTTCTCTTCCCTTATTGTTTCTTTTGCTGTTTTTAATAAGGTACCACTTGACAATTGTTGACCTTATTTCCTGTGCAGCTGCTGTCTGATTTAGAAAGTCTCTTCTTACACCTATGTCTTGTAAGTTGCTGTCAACTTTTTCATCTAACAACTTCAGGGTTTTGGGTTTCAAACTGAGGTCTTTGATCCATCTGGAGTTGATTTTGTGCACCGTGAGAGGTAGAGGTCTAATTTTATTTTCCTACACGTGGTGATCCAGTTTTGCCAGCACCGTTTGCTGAAGATGCTGTCTTTCCTCCATTGAGACTTTTTGGCCCCTTTGTCAAGTATATGGTGGCTGAAGTTGTATGTGCTCAAGTTTGGATCTTCATTTTTGTTCCATTGGTCTACAGACCTGTTTTTCTGGCAATACCAGGCTGTTTTATGACTATAGCCCTGTAGTATAGTTTGATGTCTGGTATAGAAATTCCCACTGTGGGGCTGGAGAGATAGCCTAGTGGTTAAGAGCACTGACTGCTCTTGCAGAGGACCCGGGTTCGATCGCCAGCCCCCACATGGCGGCTGAGAACCATCTGTAACTCCAATTCCCGGAGAACTCCAGTTCCAGGGGAATCCAAGACCCTCTTCTGAACTCTGCGTTGTTGCATGACACGGTGCACAGACCTGCATTCATACACGTACAAGAATAAATAAAATTTAAAAAGAAAGAAAGTCAAGCTGAACCACAGTATGGTTATATCTTTGGTTTATCTGAAAGCAACTGTGTTGTTATAATGTGAATCCCTCAGTGGGCTCTAGAATCCGCCCACCAATTATTTTCAGACTCTGTAATTACTGTATATGGGTGGAGAGTATGTAACCATATTTTAGAATAATATGAAATTAACAGAGGAAAATGTGAATTCCTAAGCATAAAAAATACTGAGAGAAAGATGCAGGACTGTTATGACAGAATACATAATCTGAGATGGTTTGGGGTGGGGGGAGGGGAAGGGATACGGGAATATGAACAGAACTGTTCATTCTGAACAGAAATAAAAAATGATGTATGAAATACATAAAACATCAATAAAAAAGAAATAAATAAAAAGAAAGAAAAAAAGAAAGGCTATTGATTTTTCTAGGTTAATATTGTAACCTGCTACTTTACTGAAACTCCTAATCATTTATAGGAGTTTTCTGGAAGAGTTTTTAGCACCCCTTAGGTAAACTATCATATTGTCTGCAAAGAGGGATAGTTTTACCTCCTCTTTTCCATCAGTATTCCTTTGATTTCCTTTTCTTGCCTTATTGCCCTAGCCAGTATTTCTAGCACTATATTGAAGAGGAGTGTTGACAAGGGGCAGCCTTGATGGGTTCCTACCTTTATGGGGAATCCTTCTAACTTTTCTCCATTTAGCATGATGCTGGCTGTGGTTTTCTTGTATATGGCTTTGGTTATGTTGAGGAATGATCCTTCCAGTCCAATTCCCTCTAGTACTTTAATCATGAAGGGATGCTATATTTTGTCAGTGGCTTTTTCTGCATCAATTGAGATGATTGTGTTATGTCCTTCAGTCCATTTATGTGTTTTATGATATTTACTGATTTTTGTATGTTGAACCATCCTTGCATTTCTGGTATGAATACAACTTGATCATGGTGGATATCTTTTTGATGTGGGTCTGTATACGGTTGGCAATATTTTGTTGATGATTTTTGCATCTGAGTTCATTAATGAGATGGGTCTGTACTACAGGCCCTTAAAGCACAGATTAACCCCATCACACTCAGAATAGGGGACTTCAATACTCCACTGAGCCTTTTGGACAGATCAACCAGGCAAAGAGTAAACAGAGAGACATCTGAGCTGAACAATACAATACAGCAAATGGACCTCACAGACATCTAACAAATATTTCACTCAAACACCAGGGAATATACTTTCTACTCAGCACCCCATGGAACATTCTCCAAAACTGACCAAATACTTGGACACACAGAAAAAAAAAAACTTGACAAATACAAAAAAATGAAATAATTTCATGCATTCTACCAGACCATAGTGCAATAAAGCTCAATATCAACACCATGACAAGTCCTGCTATCTACAGGAACACATGGAGACTAAACAAAACACTCCTTAATAATGAATGGGTCAAAGAGGAAATAAAGAAAGAGATAAAGGCATTCCTGGAACTAAACGACAAAGACAGTACAACACAACAAACCTATGGGACACTTTAAAAGCAGTCCTAAGAGGGAAGTTGATAGCCCTGGGTGCCCATATTAAAAAAAAAAAAAATAGAAAGAGCACAAATAAATGAACTAACACTGCAGCTAAAAACACTTGAAAGACAACAGCAAATCAACCCTAAATGCAACAGACAGGAAGAAATAACAAAAATCATAGCAGAAATCAATGAAATAGAAAAGAAAACAATACAAAATATAAACGAATCCAAAAGTTGGTTCTTTGAGAGAATAAACAAGATAGACAGACCTCTAGCCCAGTTAACCAAAAGAAAGAAAGAGAAACTCCAAATAAATAGAATTCGTGATGAAAGGGGAAATATCACAACAGACAATGAAAAGATCCAGACAATCATATGGGAATACTTCAAAAACCTATACTCTACTAAATTTGAAAACCTAAGAGAAATGGATGAATATCTGAAATCCTGGGAATCACCAAAGCTTAACCAAGAAGTGACTGACAGCTTAAACACTATGATATTTGAGGAAATTGAAAATGTAATTAAAAAAAAAAAACTCCCAACCAAAAAAGCCCAGGCCCAGATGGTTTCACAGCAGAATTCTATAAAATATTTAAATAGGACTTGTGACCATTATTACTCAAACTGTTCAGAAATATACAAGCAGAGAGAAATCTCCCAAATTCCTTCTGTGAAGCCAGCATCACTCTAACACCAAAACCAGGAAGGATGCAACCAAAAAGATGTCATCTTTCTTTACCTCTGCATAGAACTCCATTGTGTAGATGTACCAGATTTTCTCTATCCACTTGTCAGTTGAGGGGCACTTGGATTGGTTCTACCTCTTTGCTATTGGGAAGAGAGCTGCAACAAACATGGCTGTGCATGTATCTCTGTGGTAAGATGAGTCTTGTGGGTATATACCCAGGAGTCGTATGACTGGGTCAGGTGGCAAGCTCATTTTCAGTCTTCCAGGGGCTCTTCACACTGCTTTCCATAGGGGCTGTACAAGTTTACATTCCCACCAGCAATGGATGAGTGTTCTCCTTTCCCCACTACCCCTCCAGCACTTGGTATCATTTCTTTTCTTGATCCTAGCCAGACTTACTGGAGTGAGATGAAATCTTTAAGTGGTTTTAGTCTGCATTTCCATAATTATTAGTAATGGTGAACACTTTTTAAGATGTTTCTCAGCCATCTCTAATTACTCACTTGTGAAATCTCTGTTCAGTTCTTTGCTCCATCTTTTGAGTGAGTCATTTGTTTTCTTTCTTCTTTGTTTTTTGAGTAGTTTATATATTCTAGAAATCAAAGCTTTGTCAGATGTACCTGCAGTGTAGGTTTCCTTTCACTCTGTTGGTTTTCTCTTCACTTTCTTGATTGTTTCTTTTGATGTACAGAAGCTTTTGAGTTTAATGAGATCACATTTGTCAATTGTCGATCTTATTTCTTGTGCAGCTGCTGTCTGATTTAGGAAGTTTTTTTTTCCTAGACCTATGTCTTGTAGGCTGCTGCCAACATTTTCTTCTATCACCTTCAGAACTTTGGGTTTCACGTTGAGGTCTTTGATCCATCTAGATTTGACTTTTGTACAAGGAGAGAGGTAGGGGTTTAACTTTATTCTTCTACAAGTGGTGATCCAGTTTTGCCAACACCACTTGCTGAAGATGCTGTCTTTCCTCCATGTGTCTTCTTGGCCCCCTTGTCAAATATGAGGTGGCTGAAATTGTATGTGCTCAAGTTTGGATCTTCATTTTTGTTCCATTGGTCAACAGGTCTGTTTTTGCGCCAGTACCAAGCTGATTTTGTAACTATAGCCTTGTAGTATAGTTTGAAATCTGGTATAGAGATCCCCCCGCCCCAGATTGGTCTTTTCACTCAGGGTTGCTGTGGCTATTTTGGGTCTTTTGTTTTTCCATATGAAATTAAGGTCTTTTTTTTCTAAGCCTGTGAAGAAACTCTTGGGTATTTTAATTTGGATCACATTGAATCTGTATATTAGTATGGGTAGAATGGACATATTTTTTACTTATTCTTTTTTTATTTCCTTCTTTTTTTCATTTTTTAACAATAAGTAATAATTTATGAGTACAAGAATCCTTCATGTAAAACCAATTTGCAAGCAGTTGTGCCCAAATCCACTCAGCCCAATGGTCCCACCATCCAGCTGGGGGGGGGGTGCTTTTATGTTCAATCAAGTTGATCAAATAACTCTCCAGGCTATATTGCTGTAGTTTCACCATTCACCACAATCGCAGCCCTTACATTCTACCATGTCCCCTCTTCCCCAGATTGTTCCCTAGGCTTAGAAAAGTGTCACAGGTGGACAAGAAGCAAAACAGTTAAAAGTCTACTTTCTCTGGAGCTGTTGTTTTGGACTCTGCTCAATTCTGGCTGTTTCCTTTCATGGGCTGACAGTTTGTCCAGGAATAACCTTTCAATCCTACTAATGAAGCACAAACATTAGATATATAGGTATTTAATTGTTAAGGTAGGTAACTTTGGTATAGACACAGATGTTTGGATGTATGTTAATCCATGAACTACATTTTTTTGGTAAAATATGACAGGGTCTTCGTGTGGCTTATAACATCTCCTAACCACTACAGGATGTAAGCTTGTGGCATCAACAATGGGTTATTCCTCCAAGGAGAGAGCTAGTAGCCAATTAGATTTGGAATATACAGGCATATAGCTGCCACTGCTGCACAGTATTTCCAGGCAGGTGAGGTGTAGCTGGTGCTAACAGAGGAGTCTTGCTTGACTCAAGGAGACCTATATTTGCTTTATTGGTTTAGTGGCCTTTGGTAACACTCTCTGTTATTCCAGAGACCAACTGTACACTTGCAAGTGTGGTCTCAATACATCTTTCCCATGCTTACGTCTGATCTTTGACAGCAGGGCCTTATCGCCTCTCTTCTTGCAGGTATCCCAGTTTACAGGCAAGAAGCCTTTCCCTTTTTATGAGGGGGGCTTGGATCCCCTGGCCAATATCTCCTTGGTAGAATAATCCATTGCTGATATCAGAGCTCTCCTGTATTAATATATTTTGCTTAAGTGCATAGCTTAAGGAGACTTTAGTATCATATTTGGATCTGAATAGAGAATAATCCTTTTCACAGTTCCTATGTTTATTAGTCAATTAAAGAAGGCAGTTTTAGTGGTTTTATAAGAGATTACCTCTATAGCAGTTGGCTCCAATTTACAGTTAGAGAATGACCTCATCATCATCATATTTCTCCTTATTCTATGGAGGGGAGGTAAGAAAATCTCTCGTATTAAAACTTTGCGGCACCTAGAAGGTAAGTTTCATTAGTACTCATTATAAATAGTTGTTACAAGTAGGATCCACAGAGGGGTTTGATGTCTGTAGCAGTCTGAGGCTTTTCTTCCTTTCAATGTTCAGACAGACCAACCTTTCTGCTGGCACTTCCTGGTACATCCTACACAATGCAAAGCTGTATCTTTTCTTTCTCAGCAGTTAAGTTGGTGACATTTTGACCTGTTTGACATTTTTACTATATTAATTTTCCCAATCATGACCATGGGAGGTCTTTCCATCTTATGATATCTTCTTCAATTTCCTTCTTCAGAGGTTAATTTTTTTTCTAGAGATATTTGGTGTCTTTGGTTAGGTTTGTTCCTAGATATTTTATTATTTTTGAGACTATTGTGAGTGGGAAGGTCTCCTTGAATGCCTTCTTCATTTGCTTGTTGTTGGTATAAAGAAAGGCTACTGATTTTTCTAGGTTAATTTTGTATCCTGAAACTTTACTGAAACTCTTAATCCTTTCTAGGTGTTTTCTGGTAGAGTGTTTAGTATCCCTTGGGTAAACAATCATATCATCAGCAAAAAGGGATAACTTGGCTTCCTCTGGAAAAGATTTTCTAAATCCACAGTTATGCAGGAAATAAGGTCAACAATTGACAAATGGGCCTTCAAATTCAAAAGCTTCTATACAGCAAAAGAAACAATCAAGAAGTGAAGAGTAAATCCAAAAAGTTTGAGGAAATTTTCACCAGTGATACATCTGACAGGGGTTAACATCCAGAGTATATAAATTACTCAATAAACAAAGGATCAAGAAAATAAATCACCCAATTAAAGATGGAGCAGAGAGCTAAACTGAGACTTCACAAATGAAGAAGTAAAGATGGCTGATAAAGATATTTTTGCCAGCAATATTTTAACTGATGTTTTGTGTATTTCAGACATTATTTTTCAGTTCAATTTAGACATATTCCCCTTTACCTTCCCCCCAACCCACCCCAGATCATGCATTTTGCCATATATGTCCTGCATCTTTCTCTCAGTCTTTTTAAAGTTTTTCTCTGTAAAGGTTTATTGTTTAGGGCGGAATTTAACTACACCGGTCTGTTCTTTGACTCATTACTTATGTTTTTGTGGTTCCCTCCCTATTGTATTGCTTCAAAATATGCCCATATAAACATATATGTACCAGAATTATGTCCTCCAGGAATAAACTGTATACTAACTCCAATATACGTTTAGGAGTTCATATTTTTCCCCTTTAATATTGTATTTCTCTAAAATATGAATATATACCTTCTGCCCATATACATTAATTACCATGTCTGAAAGTAAGTGGTAAATTAATTCTAGGGCTCATTAAGGGAGTCACATTATAACATTACTGTTGTTTTCAGATAAAGAAATATAACAATAACACTGCTCAGCTTGCCTTTCAATTGGGGAGGTTGGTACTAGCATCCACAAATGAGGAAAACCACTCCCCATTTGTTTGTGGGGGGTTACTTCCCTTAGCATAATAGCTTTGAGTTACATCCATTTACCTGCAATGTTCATGATGTCATCTTCAATTTTTTTTTGAGACAGGGTTTCCCTATAACCCCAGCTGGCTTAGAACTCACTATGTAGAAAGAGGCTGGCCTTGAACTCACAGAGATCAACCTGCCTCTGGCTCCCAAGTGCTAGGATTAAAGGCATGCACCACCATGCCTAGCTTAACAGTTCTTAGCCACCATGTGAGTTCTGGGAATCGAACTTGGGTTCTCTGCAAGAGCAATCAGTGCTGAGTCATTGCGCCAGCCCTGGTGTCATCTTTCTTTACCACTGCATAGAACTCCATTTTGTAGATGTACCACATTTTTGTTATCCACTCATCAGTTGAGGGATATTTGGGTTGGTTCCAACTCTTTACTATTGGGAAAAGAGCTACAATAAACATAGATATGCATGTATTTTTGCAGTAGGGTGAGTCTTGTGGGTATATACCTAGGAGTGGTATGGCTCGGTCATTTTGAGTATGGTAGGCTCATTTTGAGTTTTTTAAGGGTTCTCCACACTGCTTTCCACAGTGGTTGTAAGAGTTTACATTCCCATCAGCAGTGGCTGAGTGTTCCCCTTTCGCTACATCCTCTCCAGCAATTGGTGTCTTTTGTTTTCATGATCTTAGCCAGTCTTACTGGAGTGAGATGATATCTTACAGTGATTTTAAATTATATTTCCTTAATTATTAACGATGTTGAACTCTTTTTAAGATGTTTCTCAGCCATTTTACTTCCTCACTGGTAAAGTCTCTGTTCAGTTCTTTACTCCATCTTTTGAGTGAGTCATTTGTTTTCTTCTGTGTTTTTTGAGTAGTTTATATATTCTGGAAGTTAATGCTCTGTCAGATGTATCACTGGTGAAGGTTTCTGCCCACTATGTGAGAAACATCTTAAAAAGTGTTCAATATTTCTTAGTAATTAAGTAATTGCAAATTAAAACCATTTTTAAGATTTCATCTTTCCCTGGTAAGACTGGCTATTATCAAGAAAACAAGCAGACCCCCAAGAAGAAGAAATTCTCTTTCAGGAAGACTTTCAAATTGAACAGCCTGTCCTTCAAGAGAAATCAGAAGGGGGGTGGGGCTGATTCTTCTGCCTTGTCCCCAACATAGGATGAGTGGGACCAGGGGAATTGAGTGTCTGCACTAATGAGGGCACTGCCCAGGAAGGGAAGGTTGCTGTCACCCCTGAAAGCTAGGAGCCCCAAGCCAGTGGGGCAAAGGCTAGTGCTGTCTCCAGTGGAAGAGACACAAAAGAGGAGGCAGGGCCCCAGGCCACAGAGCCATCCACTCCCTCTAGGCCTGAAAGTGGCCCTGAATCTGCCAGTGCTGAGCTGATTGAGTAGCTGGGTAGGGGCAGGTGGGTGATCTCTAAGCTGCATAAACTGTGTTGTCCAGTGGCCTGGACCTACTGCTTTGGCTGCATTCCTTTGCCCGGAAAGGGGCTTGTTGCCTCCTCCCAGCCACATTCCCCTTCCTCTATCTCTTGTGGCTTCTCCCATCAGCCATCTATCTGGTCTTCCTATTAAGGCCAGTTGAAAGACGGTCCCTTGTAGTTTCTCAAGTAAGAATAGTGATGTGAAATGCTCTGTCCCCACCTTCCCTGGCCCCACCCTTGCCAAAGGCAATTGCTGGTTTTCATCTCAATTCCTCTCAAAGAAGATTTTATTTCTACTCCCCAAATCCCTGAACCTGAAGTGGCATGCTTACACCCCTATACCCTCAGTTTTCAACCTTCCCCCTCTTGAGTTTAAGTCTCTTGTGCTGAGCCTAGTGGCACCTGAGCTGGGGAAGACATTACCCCTGTCTATGTTTTTATAAATGTCTTACTCATGTTCAAACCTCCAACTTGTGAATCAACTATATCTCTTTTCAAGCAAGTATTAGGCTTGGAGTGGGTGGGAGGGAGTTTTGTAATGTGAAAGGACTTCTTGCTGTCCTTTTCTCCTATTTTTGTAAATAACTTTTAGTGGCCAAACCCCAGATTTGTACTTTTTTTTTTTTCTAATTGCTAAAACCATTCTCTTCCACCTGGATTTACTGTAACATTTGAAAAATGAATAAATGTTGCCCCTTTGGGAAAAAAAAATGATACCAAATGCTGGAGAGGCTGTGGGGAAAGGGGAACACTCATTTACTCCTGGTGGGAATGCAAACTCATGTGCAACTCCTATGGAAAGCAGTGTTGGAAAAGTCTTAAAAAAATCTCAAAACACATTTGGGGGCACAATATTTAAAGCAGAAGCACATCAGTAAGGGTTTCCTTCTGCGTAAGGATTTTTGGAATGTAATGTCTTAATCATAGTCTACCATCAAATATTTTAGGAATATCTTTATTGTTTAGATAGTATATTAGTTGCATGCAATAATTACATGATAGTTTCTCAAGCAGAAGGAGCCTATTCCAAGGACCTTCTCTGCTGCCAGTTATCATAGGCTGCTTAAAATTAGAAAACTGAATAGAAACACTGAATATTGTAGAAATGCACTTTGCTCAGTAATACTTGAGATGTTGCAATATTAGACTACCCATTTGTTTGTTACAGAAAATCCTTAACTGTAATTGATGGTTGTTGCCGTAATAGTACATTGCCTGTGTTTCTACCTCTAGTAATGGGCTTTATGTGCTAGATTTCAATATCCTTGAGCCTGGGCAAGTGCACAAGTCTTTTTAAAAAGAAACATGGTTTACTTGCACAAAACTGATCAGATTTGAGAGATCGTTAATGCTCTTGAAGTGGTTTTTGTGGGTGCGAAACAAATGGTGAGAATTTGAATTGTTCCCTTATTATAGTATTGAAATGAAGTCTACTTAATCTATCAAATCATGTTAATGCCCTGATTTTATGTACTTGTACCTATCATTAAACATTGTGAAAAAAAAAACCTCAAAACTCAAAAGCTAACACTTAATGCAGCCATATCACTCCTGGGTATATACCCAAAAGAGTAATCCTATTGCAGAGATACGTACACAACCATGTTGACTGCAGCTTTTTTCACAATAGTGAAGAGCTGGAACCAACCCAGATATCCCTCAACTGAGTGGATAATGAAAATATGGTAAACAATGGAGTTCTATGCAGTGATAAAGAAAGATGACATCATGAAATTTACAGGAAAATGGATCAAACTAGCTGTTATGCTAAGTCAAGTAACACAATTACAAAAAAAATCAAACAAAAAACATATTGTGTCCCGCATTTGTGAATCCTATCACAAAACCCTTACATATAAGTTGAGTAATTTTTTAGTAAAAACAATACCACATCCTCTGATACTACTATAGGTATAGATTGAAATTTATGTCCTATTATCCTCAGATCTAAGATTTATGAGAAAGAATAAATCTCTTCTTTAAACTACATAAAAACATACTTCAACTTATTATGTAACTTAGGAATTTAAAGATACATTTTTGTTTGCCTGTATGCAATATTATTGTGAAAATGTGAGTCCCAAATGTGTCTTTATTTTTCAGATTTCATCACTTTGCTATAAAACCAGAGGGTAGATATGCATATTTTGAAGTAACACAAAATCAAAGGGAACAAGAACAAAAGACTTGCTTAAAGAACTCACCAAAATAGTAAACATCTACATTGAAAAAGTGAAGAAAGAAAGAAAGAAAGAAAGAAAGAAAGAAAGAAAGAAAGAAAGAAAGAAAGAAAGAAAGAAAGAAGAAAGAACAACTATGAAAAAGATGCAAGTCTGGATTTGACATGTATGATAGAATGCATGTGCTCTAGTGGAGGGGGGAATGGAAGGAGAAATGGGTGTAAATTTGATTGGGAAAAGTTGTATGAAATGCACAAAAGATCGATAAATAAAAAAGAACTAAAAAAAAAAACACCCTAAACATCTCAAAACAAGCAACCCATTCACAAACTGGAGCAAAGAGCTGAGAAGGACATTCTCAAACATGAAATGCAAATGGATTAGAAATACTTTGAAAACTGTTCAGTATCTTTAGTCATCAAGGAAATGCACGTTTAAACTACCTTGAGATTTTACCTTACCCCATTCAGAATAGCTAAGTTCCAAAAAATAAACAATGGCAAATCCTGGCAAGGATGTGGTGAAAGAGGAGCACTTATCCACTGCTGGTGGGAATGCCAGCTGATGCAGCCACTATGGAAATCGGTGTGGATATTTATCATAAATCTAGAAACGGATCTACCATAGGATCCAAGAAGACTAATCTTTGGCATACATATCAAAGACCCTGTATCCTATTACAGAGACACCAGTTCATCCATGTTCATTGCTGCACTTTCCATAAATCCAAGAAACAGAAACAACTTAGATGTCTATGAACTGATGAATAGATAGTGAAAGTATGGTGCATTTACACAGTGAAGTATTATTCAGCTGTTAAAAAACTATGAAATTCTGGGGCTGGAGAGATGGCCTAGTGGTTAAGAGCACTGACTGCTCCTGCAGAGGACCATGTTTGATCCCCAGCACCAACATGGTGGCTGAGAACCGTCTGTAACTCCAGTTCCAGAGGAATCTGATGCCCTCTTCTGATCTCCGTGGCATTTCATGACACAGGTGCACAAACCTACATGCAGACAGTACATTCATTCACATACAAAATATTTTTTTAATTAAAAAAATTTTGAAATTCACCCGGGTGTGGTAGTGCACACCTTTAATCAGACCACTCAGGAGAAATAGGAAGGTGGACCTTTGTGAGTTCTAGGCTAGCCTGGTCTACATAGTGAGTTCCAGGACAGCTGCAGCTACAGGGAGACCCTTTCTTAAAACAAACAAACAAACACGTATGAAATTCAAATGTAAATATATAGAACTGGAAATTATCTTCCTGAGTGAGGTAACCACCCAGAAAGACAAATGTCACATGCTGCCTCACATGACTGGGAATAATAAACTAGGATGATGAAATGGGTTGGAAATGGGAGGCTAGGGCAGAAGTGGGAGTATGCCGAAGGATGACTAATACCAAAAATCTTTAAAAAAGCCTAGTAAGCCGGCGTGGTGGCGCACGCCTATTTTTTTAATCCTAGCACTTGGGAGGCAGAGAGAGGCGGATCTTTTGATCCTGTGAGTTCAAGGCCAGCCGGGTCTACAGAGTGAGTTCCAGGCATCTGGGGCCCGGGAGACCCGTCTCAAAAGACAAAAAAAAAAAAAAAAAAAAAAAAAAAAGCCTATTGTAGGCATTCAGACAGACTAGCTGAATCACTGAGCCGCCAACTTCAGTGAGACTGTGTCTCAAAAAAGAGATTGAACAGTATCACAAACACATGAGGCTTTATCTCAAATCAAGCTTCCACACTGCATGGACATGTGGGAATGCACACTGATATATATATATATATATATATATATATATATTATATATATATGCCAAAATATATACACAAGTAGTTTTTTTTTATTTTTTTATCGATGCTTTGTGTATTCATACATCAGCCATTAAGTTGGTGATACTCTGGCCTGTTGGAACATCCACAATCCTTTCCCATAGTTAGTTTTAAGATTTGGATTGCAAGGTTTTTTGACAAAAAGTTTTCGTATCTATCTATATCCTCCCTTTTTATTTTAGGTTTTTATTTTTGAACCCATGAGTCTCAAAAAAGCAGTTGTATTATATATATCCTAAGCGTGGAATCAAGGCACAGATTTCATCAAGTTCACCCATGCTGTTTGGGGTTACTGTATGTGATTAACTTGGGAACAAACTTTATTTTTAAATTAATCATCCTATAGGTGAAAAGAGATTGCTACCAGGTGATACTATATGACAGCAAATTATAGAGAATGTTTATACCAATCCCAAGTAATTGTTATTTACAGTTTTTAATTAAAGCTATTGTGGACAACAGCAATTTATATCACCATTTAACTCAAGATGCATCCTTTTTTATTCAGCCTTTAAACCATATTGTTTAATATGCACATATTTACTTTTACTAAGTCCTAAAACACCGTGTATCCTGTAGACAGAGTCTGGGCAAGAATGGATACTTGTTGAACTCACGTCCACGCAAAATATGCACCAATTAAAATACCCTTGTCCCCTCCCACCCCTCCCACCCTCCCAAGTCACCATTTCAGTCAGTTTTCTGATGCAATCTTTCGTTGTTGTTGTTCTTTAATATGCATCCCTCTCCACAAGAAATATTTATAACTGGGTATTGGTACTAGCATCCACATATGAGAAACCATTTGTTTGTTTTTCTGGGACTGTGTTACTTCACTTACCATGATGTGTCTTCTAGCTTCATCCATTACCTGCAAAGTTCATGATGTTGTCTTTCTTTAAACCGCTGCATAGATTCCATGTGTACATGTACCACATTTTCTCTATCCACTGTCAGTTGAAGGGTATTTGGGTTGATTCAGTTTTTTGCTATTGTGAACAGAGCGACAAAAATATAGCTGTGCATGTATCTCTGCGTAAGAGAGTCTTGTGGGTATCTACCAGGAGCAACTGGTCATGCACTAGGTCAAATGGCAGGATAATTTTGAGTCTTCTATAAAGGTTCTCACACACTGTTTTCAAGGGGGCTGCCACAGTTACATTTCCCACCAGCAATGGATGAGTGTTCCCCTTTCCCCACACCCTCTCCAGCACTTGGCATCATTTGTTTTCTTGATCCTAGCCAGTCTTACTGGAGTAAGATGGTATCTTAAGGTGGTTTTAATTTGCATTTCCTTAATTATTAGCGATGTTGAACACCTCTTAAGGTGTTTCTCATCCATCTCTAATTCCTCCTCTGTGAAGTCTCTGTTCAGATCTTTGCTCCATCTTCTGAGTGGATGCTGATACCAAATCCCCAGTTGGTAGTCAAACTGAGCAACTTTATTATTATATTTCATTGTATCTGAAAACAACTGTGCTATTACAATGTGAATCTCTAAATGGGCCCTAGAATTGTCCTACCACTTATATTCACACATTGTAATTACCATATATGGATGGAAGATATGTAGTCATATTCTAAAAAGAAAGAATGTAAAGTTACATGTCTTTATACCTGCATGCAAATTTACTGATAAAATGTGAACCTCTAAATGTGTTTAAGAATCAATCTATAGTTTATTTTCAGAATTTGTAATTTTGACTTATGTTTGGAGTGTATATATGCATATTTTGGAATAATATAAAATAAAAAAAATATTAAAAAAAGAACTGACTTAAACAGTAAACTGCCCAAAACAGTAAACTTCTGCATTGATTTTTTTTAAAAAAACGACTGAGAAAAAGATGAAAGATGTATGAAAGAATGCATGAGCTCTGGTGGTATGGGGGACAAAGAAGGGGGGATGGTCAAAATTTGACTAAGAAATGTTGTACAAAATGCACAAAACTTCAGTAAAAATAAATAAACGCACACATAAAATAAAATAAAATAAAATAAAAAAGAAAAATGGCCCACAGACATGCTCAAGGGGCCATTCGAATGGAAGGAGTTCCTAAGTTACAGTTCCCTCTGCCCGTGTCTGTAGCTTGTCTCAAGTTAACAAAATCTAATGAGCACCAGACAAAAAAAATATGTTCTCATTGGCAACAGGGTTGGGGAGCAAAAGAGCTCAATAGCGTTGAGCTCAATAGCTCAATGCATTTACATTTAAATTATCTTGGTGCCTTGACTTAGTTATAGGAATAATGTATTATTTATTATTTGCATAATTTACACTTTATTCATTTACTATGTAGTCCATGCTGGACTTGAATTTCCTGCATCTTCGGCTTACTTTCTTCATGTTGCAAATAAGGGTATTAGAACCTTGTTTTCCTTCTTGGATATAAATTATTGCATTCTTAATATTCTCTCAATACAAGGCGGAGATCTACTTCCCTATACAATATAGGGCCCTAAACCATCAACTTCAAAAAATAAAAATAAAAACAAATGAAATCAGCACTTCACAGAGCTCCATGTTCATTTCAGCATCTATCAAAAGAGCAACAATGTCAAAGGTAATTATGTGCCTGGGAAAGCATGACTGGACAAAGAACTGGTAACATATACACACGAGGAGATATTACTAATATAAAGCATGGGTCTTATAGCTCATAGGGCTGGGGATGTATTATAGCCCAGTGGTAATGCACTTGCCTAGTTTACACAAGGTGCTGTGTTCAACATCCAGAGAAAAAGCAAGGAACTGAAAGAAGGGGGGAGTGAGGGTGAGAGAGAGAGAGAGAGAGAGAGAGAGAGAGAGAGACAGAGAGATGAGGGAGGAAAGAGAAAAGGATTATGGTTAATAGAATTGTATTGCATAATGGAAAGGGGTTTATGTGCATTTCCTCCACTTCAGCTAATGTTATACACACAACATCTGAAGCAAACACTCAACTTCATACAAAGTTTACTAAGAGCTGTATGTAGTTTTCAGTATTTTGAGACTACATTGAAACACCATTCAGTTATTATTCCTCATTGCTCTTTTATTTCTAAAGTGGCTGCAGCCTTATTCATCTATTAATACTACTTGGAATATGATCATTATTATGAGATGTCCAAGTATTGGTTAAAATGTAAGATAATCTAGCTCAGGTGTTGTAAGAAAATAATCCAGTTCAGGTGACTCAACGAAAATCAATATGGAAACAAAAAACATTTTTAAAATTTTGTTTATTTGTAGGTTAAAATGTAATGCCATCCAGTTTTAATAATCACTTAAAAAAGAGATTTATATTTGCTTAAAACAGAAGCAAAACAGAAATATGTGAAATAAAATGTCATCTTGCTTCAGGTTTTCAAATCAGTGCTTAGAGTACTGATATGCATCTATATACATTGCAAGTATATTATATAAATATACTATGAGTAATCTGGAAATCACAATAAATATTAAGTAGGATTGTAGGCACATGGCATAAGAAAGATGTGGAGTCTGCAAAATTCTTGAGAATGCAGAGCAACTCACGCTTAGGTCATTTTCTCATACATATTTTACACAAAATATACAGCCATCAATTCATGATCCTCAGTCACCTCTGAGTGTAACCTTTCATCCCAGCATTGGTGCCTTTTTATTCTTTGATTCTATTGCTCCAAGCAGCTATGACATAAGAAAATACTTCACACTCTTCTTCAACTAAGAGCCTAGGGTCTCAAATCTACCAAAATAAGTACAGCCTATCTACACAATATGTCCATGGAAATGCACTGAGAGGCACCAGCCCCCACAACTTCTCATAGTAATACTTGGACTGACCCTGAAGGCAAACTTATAAATTGTAAAATATAACAGCTTTTCAATTGCCAATAATATTAAATTCAGAAATTATTAGAAACTGAGTGAGGTAACACCTGTTTTTTGAAAAGATAGGAATTTTTGAAAATACACCAAAAGTACTTTTTTTTAAAAAGCCTGACAAACACGACCTCAGTCATTATAAACTTTGTCCATGATCCTTTCTAGGCAACTGTAAACTAAAGAATCCAAAGGAATGCTCTAGTTGAATTGATTAAAACTTTTAAGATTAAAGATCACAGCCAAGGAACACCTGAGATGGCCCTCCAATAAGTGAAGCCAGTGCTTCGCAGAGTAGAACCAATGTTCATTGATAAAAATGAACCAACTAAAGCCACTACTTTTGCCCCAGCTACAAGTCAGACTCTGGCATATCTGGCATATCTGCCATCAAATACCCAATCCCATAACGTCCATTCGGAGCAGTGTCAAGCGTGGGTGATCCACTCTGTTTTCGATAAATATTTTTACCAAAATTTGGAGATGACATTTCACTTGGTATCTTTCCATGGATGAGGCTTGCATCATCTCCCTCTAAGTTTACAGGTTCTTTCAGGACTCTGCCTCTCTTATAGGTCACCGATGCTAAATTGCCGGAGCTATCATCTATGAGGTTGCAGCGACGAACAATGAAGACAACTGGGACAGGAAGTATTGCAAGAGCCATCAGAGAGAAGCAGACAGCCATCCCCCACATAGGGTAGCTCAGAAATTCTTCAGATGCCTGGGAAGAAAATAATAATAATAATAATAATAATAATAATAACAGTTAATGATCTTTCTATGTGCACATATGAAAGTACTTGTTTGGTCTCAGATGTATATGTCAAGTCAACAGCTCCAGAGAGAGAGGACAGTTTTACTTCTCATCCACCTGTGCCCCTTTTCTAAGCCTAGGGAACAATCTGCGGAAGAGGGGGCGTGGTAGAATGTAAAGGCTGCTATTGGGGTGAACGGTGAAACTACAGCGATGTAGTCTGGACACTCATTTGATCAACTTGATTGAACAAACAACCTGTCACCCCCCCACTGAATGGTGGGACTGTGGGGGTTTGGGCACAACAGTCTGTAGATTGGTTTTGCACGAAGGATGCTTATACTCATGGATTATCACTTATAGCTAAAAAATGAAAAAAAAAAACCTGAAAGATGCAGGACAGTTATGGCAGAATACATGATCTGGGTGGGGGGGGGGGGGGGGGGGAAGGGAAAGGGAAATATGCCTGATCTGAATTGGAAAATGATGTACGAAATGCACAAACCATCAATAAAAATTAAATTAAAAAAAAAAAGAGATATAGGCTCTTTGTGTAATTTGCTCTGACAGATAAAACATACTGGAAGTGACATTTAGCAAATTCTACAATTAAACAGTAATTTTTATTTCTATTTCTTAGAATTTTGCACTGACTTCATGATGCTGGGAGAAACAAAGAATAAAGGAGAGACCGAGACAGAGAGAGATAGAGACTCAACGCTCCAAGGTGCATGTGACTGTATTGTTAGCCAGACAAGAGGAAAAAAAAGTCCTTCTGCGTGTACTCATTAAAAAAAAAATGAAGAAACATTTTGCCTTGTACAGCAAATCTTGCCAAGAACCCATGGTTGAAGAGCTAGTATTATTCTGATAAATGGCTATAGTATCAAACTGTCCTCTAAGTTAATTTGATTTCCACTCATATATTAATGCAACGCTCAAACTTTATTAGGGAAATCTTTGTGTGTACACACAATGCTTGTGTGGTGGATGGTGGTTAATGCAGAAACTCACCCTGGTAAAAGTGCAGAGAATAAGTAACTGTGGAGTGCTCTGCCACAAATGGGACATCTACATCATACTAGGTCCATCAAGTCTCAGTGACACATCAAGGCTCAGTGACCAGAGGTGGGGGGAGATTGTAAGAGCCAGAGATGAGACAGGACCAGATCAAAACAGTGTATTCTAAACACAAAAAGACCACTGTACTCATGAACTCACAGCAGCTGTACTTGCCCTTATAAAACCTATCCACCTGTGCCCCTTTTCTAAGCCTAGGGAACAATCTGCGGAAGAGGGGGCGTGGTAGAATGTAAAGGCTGCAATTGGGGTGAACGGTGAAACTACAGCGATGTAGTCTGGACACTCATTTGATCAACTTGATTGAACAAACAACCTGTCACTCCCCACTGAATGGTGGGACTGTGGGGGTTTGGGCACAACAGTCTGTAGATTGGTTTTGCACGAAGGATGCTTATACTCATGGATTATCACTTATAGCTAAAAAATGAAAAAAAAAAAACCTGAAAGATGCAGGACAGTTATGGCAGAATACATGATCTGGGATGGGGTGGGAGTGGGGGGGAAGGGAAAGGGAAATATACCTGATCTGAATTGGAAAATGATGTACGAAATGCACAAACCATCAATAAAAATTAAATTAAAAAAATATAAAAAAATAAAACCTATACAAGATCAAGCCAGTAAATGTTCTAGCATAGAATGTAAAGAGGTCCAAAAGCCCCTACCCATGAGGAGGAGCTTCTGAGGTTGGGATGGTTGATAGCTTCTGAGGGAGGGAGAGTCAGTTTTCTTTAAAAATGTGGCTCCTGGTAGGATGACCACACTCCACTGGATGATAAAACACTCAGAAATACATGAACAGCATAAATTGTAGAAGAGGATTATTAAATTTTTTATGAAAGAGGACATGAAGTTGAGGAGGGATAGAGAGGTGGAAGTGGATGTGAGAGGAGTTCAAGTGCAAAGTTGTGGCTCAATATGATTAAAAACACTATGAAATTTTCAAAGAATTAATAAAAATATTTTTAAAGAGCATAACTTTTAGTCATTAAGCTTTGAGGATTTCTATTACTAATACGCAATAGACACCTGTTACATGTGTTATATTATATTTCAAAAATATGAAGACCTAAACATTGCAGCACATCTGGCCCTGAGGTTTCTGATAAACATGACAGGATTATCTGTGTCTTAATTGTGGTTTGGTTATTATTATGTAGAATGTAGGATGAATGACCACACAGTTAAATAGACTTTATATTTAAATGGACTTTATACCAACAAATCTCTATCCCACAGTTAAATTAGTGTGTGGCCAGTGAAACTTGAAAACAGACATTCAGAAAGTCATTGCTAATAGAAGTTATCATAAACATGGCTTCAAATTTTATTTAAATTATTTTTTATAACTGATATATTTCCATTGTTGTGTACTAGTTGAAAAATAATTTATCAAATTTCTATGGAAAAATATTTCTGGAGATTTATTGTGTTTTCTAGAGTCAAAGGCCCAGCAGCCACTGTTCTTCGATGATAAGATGGAGAAATCTGATTAATAAGCTTAATGTTCATGCATCCTGTTTGGTAAAGAATTTCACAGTGTATTCAAGAGAGAGTCATAGCTGTGCAGGAGGAGCACAAATCATGAATCTTAATATCTGTAAATAAAACCAAAACATGCTTCAAAGGAAACAAGAGACAAAATCTTCCAAGGTGTTATTTTATACTTTTAATTTTTTTTTTACTTCTTTTTTGGTGATTTTACCTTTTCTTCAATCCATGCCTTATAGCCAGGTGGACTTAATCCCATATTCACAATGCTTGCTATCAGCAATGTCAGTAGCATTAAAGGAGAAATGTATTTCCACATATAATAGTAATATCTGCTTGGAGCAAAGCCCAACATATCCTTTAGGTCTTCTATAAATCTGAGTAAAAAGAAAATAATTATTCTTCATATGTACATTGCTACATTGCATCAATGCTTTAACAGAAATCTACTTTGAATATTTATCTTATTTTGTACTTGTGCAAAACTGAAAATATACAGAGAAGACTCTGTGGGCAAAGTGCCTGCCATGAAAGTGTGATGGCTTGAGTTCCATCTACAAAGCCATATATGCACCCCCTGCATTAGCGGAGGGAATACAGGCCAATCACAGGATTTTACTGGCCAGTCATTCTAGCTGATATAGTAAGCTACAAGTTGATTGAAAGACAGGGTCTTTCAGTATCAAGCTTAGTATATCAATAAGGTAAAGATATATAGTGGAAGACACCCCAACCTCAACCTCTGTCCTCCACAGGCTCATGAATGGGCAAGTGCACCTCCATATACACATGCACACAGACACCAATAAATTCATAATGGATTTACTCTTTAAGAAATATTTGTGAAATAAATTAAACTGGGGATAGCCACAGTAATAGTCATCTCTTTTTGCATTTATATGTAAACATTTATATACGGGACTTTACCTGGACATATATTTTTCAACTTTTTTGGGTAAATGACAAATATGCATTTGACATATCATTTGGTAATGTCCAGTTTTGTCAGGAACTACAAAACTGCCTTTCAGGACAGCTCCACTATTTCATACCCCCATCAGCAATGAATGAGTATTCTGCTTGTTCCACATTCTCAGCAGCATTGTTAGTTGTGTTGTTAGTTCTCTGAATGTTGGACATCTGGTAGGTATGTAGTAGCATCTCATTATTATCTAACTTTTTCTGTCTTTTTGGTATGAATTTATGTGTATATGTATGTATGCATTTGTAATGGGATGTGTGTCTGTTTGCTTAAGAATGGGAGTGTGTGTGTTTGTGTGTGTGTGTGTGTGTGTGTGTGTGTATGCATGCATGTGTGTGCAGAGGCACAGGATTAACACTGGAATCTTCCTCAGTCATTTTCCATCTCAAATATCGAGGCAGGGTCTCTCACTGAACCTGGGCCTCCCCTCTCTTGACTAGTCTGATTTGCAAACTTCCTCTGGAGAAGTCCAGCTCCCGCTTTCTGAGTAGTGAGATTACAAGGAAGTCACCATAGTCAACTGGCTTTTTTCACATGGGCTCTGGGGATCTGATTTCTAATCCATATACATTAGCCATCTTTTATGTATGCTAACTCTGTTGCTACTACTGATTTCTATATAAGGCATGGTTATTAAATGCAATATCATATACTTCCCTGATTGGGGCCTTTAACAATAAAAACTACTCTCACCTTTGTCAAAATATTCATTCAATACCAACAACGTTATTTATACCCCTCACCTAGCACACTCATATCCACTTTCATGAGGCTCTTATCAGGATTTTGTAACTCAATCTATGTATGTCAGTTGGAGTCACAGACTTCAATATATTGCCTAAATACTTCAAAGTTCTTGTATTCACTAAAATGAGTTTGATACTTCATTTCATATGTATATATATATATATATATATATATATATATATCCTTTGCATAGAGATTTAGACATATAGTGAGTTCAAGTAATTCCCTATGAAATCTGTGTGCAGAAAATGATGTATGTATTTCATAACAAAACATATTCCCAAATCTTCCTAATATTAGATAGTGCTAACACACAGATACACAGACAGATATACAGACAAATCCACACACAAAACACACACACACACACACACACACACACACACACCATGTTCCTCTCATAAATAATTTAGCAAAACAACCAGAGATAGGTTTTAGAGTGAAGTGGAAAACGGTAGGAATCACAGATCTGCTGCTGCTCAGCTACATGAGCAGCAAGGTACCTCCTGTCCTCTAAACTTTCCCATATGTGAAATGTGAACAACAATAACCATTCAAAGACACTTCAAGATTTTTGGAAATAGACAATTCTCATTAATCTTTAAAGTGACACTTTGATAATCAGAATTAAACCAAAGGTCAGAATTCTAGACAACTTTCCATTGCAGGCAGTTCTCACCACTTGTATGCTGAGAGAGTACACTTCAGTAAACTGCTGAATGAAAGGAAGCCTGTAAATATTTGACTTGGTGAAACATTTTCCCTTTTCATTTCTCTCCCTTTCAAATGAAATACTGATAATCAGATTTTTCAAAACAGAGATGAAAAATATGCAATCAAGTATACTTACTTATCTATGCCATAAACAAAGCTTACAGCAATATTTTCCAGGATGACTACAATTAGAAGAGGCAATGTAGCAGAATAATCATCAAACATGGTAACAAAGTAATTTCCAGATCTTTGCACAAATATCAGGCCAATACAAAATGCCAGAAGACAACAGATAACTAGGAAAAAACAATAAATAAAAAATGAGTCTTTTATCAAAGTCAACACACAAATATGATAATTAATAGAACCTATTATATTATTATAAAATAATCAGTTGTCAAATATATACATCAGTAAACCCAAAACATAACCTTTTATTTCCATCACTAATATTTCACACATAATAAAATAGTCTATAGTTCGAAAGCCAAATAGATAAAATCTCACCAGTGAGAATTTCCTTCCTCACTTTGAATGTGTCCACAATAGGAGTGATGATCCCTTCAATGGTTCCAAACATGCTGCCAAGTCCCAAATTTATTAACATGAGGAAAAACATCACTGACCAAAAGGGTGATGCAGGGAAATGTGTCATGGCTTCTGTAAAGGCAATGAATGCCAACCCAGTGCCCTGAACTGCCTGCAGAATACAGAAAAGAGCAACACTAATAAAGACTGTGGTGGCAAAGGAAGAAATCTCTAAAGCTTTTATTAAGTAACTTATGGTCTCATTCTCAGGAACCAGATTTAATGATATTGAAAAACCAAATAATGAAATGCTGTTCAGAATCTCTAAACACAGCACACAATTATATTCTGCTGCTCATTATTTCATGAAGATTCTAGGATGCTATAATGTATTCAAAAATTACATAGCAATTTTTATTTCTGTTACACTAAAAGAAATTTTTAAAAATAAAAAAATGAAAGACTGAAGTGATGGCTCATTTACACCATGAGGATCTTAGTTCTGATCTCCAGCACTCATGTAAATGATCAGCATGTTGAAACCTGCCTGAAACTTCAGAACAGAGGGTGGGAAAACTGTAGGACACACATAGGCATGACAAGTGACAAGTAGATCTCAGAGGCTCACAAGGTTGAGCTCCAAGTTCACTTGGAGACCCTGTCTCAAAAAAAACAGGTGAAAAAGCAACTGATGAAGACATTCTGACATCAACATTGGGCAAGTACACAGGCAGTCTCAAAAAAAAACAGGTGAAAAAGCAACTGATGAAGACATCCTGACATCAACATTGGGCAAGTACACAGGCAAGTGCAGTTACATGCATATACTAAGAGAATGACTTTATTAATAGACATAATGTGGACTTTTAATTAACCTCATAAAAGCCATGTGCTCTTGGATCCGATGATCACTGTACCTCATCTTCTAGGCAATGTGAGTTTGATACTCCACCCAAAAGTACTGAATGAATGTTGGTATGTCTGAAAATTAACATATCAAAGAGTTGCTACAACTTATCTTATTTGGACACAATGGAGATGGGGAAAGGATATATTATCCTGTACTAATGACCTACTAGGTATGAAAAGCCCAGAAAGTCTGTTAGGATTAACGGTGGAGCTAAACGTGAATTTGTGCTTTCCCAATGTAGCTGAAGAAACCATTTTGAAGAAATTATGGATGTGGCTTGACGGGGGGTGGGGAGGGGGGGGATGTGCAGAGTGGGATGAGGAACTAGTGTCTTCGAGTTCAGGCCCACTCTTAAAAACTTAGTTTTAAAGTCAGTCTAATTGTTCAAGTGATTATGATGTTGGTGTAATAATAAATGCTTCATTGTGGTTCCATGTATGAGGAAGCAACTATCTATTTCTGAAGTCACAGATCAGCCTCCAGGAGATTCCCAAGAAAGCAGAGAAAGTTTGAATGTCTCAGCTCACACCAGAGTGCATAGGCAACTGGAAAAACCCCAAGAAAAAAGTGAATTATTGGACCTTTCTAGTTGTACACAGGGTAGTTGTTGCTACAGCAAGAAACACAAGGCTTTCTTGGGGCTGGAGAGATAGCCTAGAGGTTAAGAGCACCAACTGCTCTTGCAGAGGACCCGGGTTCGATTCCCAGCACCCACGTGGTGGCTAAGAACCGTCTGTAACTCCAATTCTAGGAGAACTCCAGTTCCAGGGGAATCTGAGACCCTCTTCTGACCTCCGCGGCATGACACGGGTGCACAAGCCTACATGCTGACAGTACACTCATACACATACAAAATTAAATTTAAAAAATTAAAAAAAAAAAGAAGCACAAGGCTTTCTTGATAGTTTACACTGGGGCAAGGTAACTTAATTCCTTTTCTGCCTTTTCTGTTTCTCCTTCATTAGGCTCTAACTGCAAGAAACTGCTCAAACTTTCACTTTCATTTTCATCATTTTGCTTGCACTATGAAAAGCTTTTACTCTCCTAAACTCTGTGCACATGCACCGAAATTAATGAATTCACTTAAAATAATTGGAAACAAATCATCATCAAAGCTGATTTGTAAACCTTTAAATGATATTCAGAAATATTTTCTCTGGTATCCCAAACATGAGACACTTAATCTGGAATATTGGGGCAAAATTGATGAACAATTAAGCTGCTTTTTAGAAACAGATCAATTGAAGCATTTAACTCTTTGGTAGCAACTTATGAGAGTAGCCTTATCTAGAGAAAAACATGTGCTTCTCAAAAATGGTGTGCTTCTTTAAATCCATCTTAGAGAACTTCCTGGACTCCTTGGCTAAACTCTCCTGCTGTCCAAGGAACTCTCTTCCAGAGGCAAAAAGGTGCTTGGAGAAAGCAGCTGAAAGCTCTCACCTGCTTTGACTTTGCTGGGTTCAAAATGTTGGCTTTTCTGTCCTGCAAGTCCAAGCCTGTCTCTCTCTGAAATTCATAGCTCTTTCACTTTCTTATTTTTGTCATAATGCTGCCTCCTTATAAAAGGAATTCACCCTGTGTTCTATCATATTTACCTACAAATTATTGTTTTTTACTCAAATTGAATGTTTGGGGTCTTAATAATTTAGCCCACAAGGAATTAATGACTGTTCTTAACTTAGAAGTTGGTTAACTTCTGCAATATTTGTAAGGCCAATGTTTACTCCAGAAAATTTAGGATGTTGTACTGACAGGATTAGTTTAACTAGGTGAAAATTAAGTTCATTAAAGTCATAGTGTATTAGGAGCCACTCTGGTGAGTGTGACCATCCCAGATAGGCTCTACCTTCTTTAGGGTTGCCAATAAAGAGGGATGATATACAGGAAAATTCAAGTCTTGGAAGTGAGATTAAGTGGCTACATCTACCAAGGCCTCTCTCTTCATGGTTGTGAATAGAGGGAGAAATATGCAGCACTAGGGAGCAGAACAAGGACAATTTAACAGTGGTATTAAGATACCCCTAGCCTATATCTGTTTGATCTGGATCTCTGATTTTCTGTATTCAAGCCTGGACTGAAGTTTAACTTGAGAATATAAATGGCCTCTACTGAAAACCATCATGGTAGCAGAGAGGATATATCAGTCTGCCTCCATTTATAGACACAAGGTCACTAACTGTGGATATAAGTCCTCAAACATCTTGTCACTCCAAGTTTACCCAGAGAGAAGTTCAAGTTAGATGATAGTAAAGGCTTGATTCTCCGTGAATACTTCCACATAATCATAAAGTTATATTCAGAGATATTAAAGGGTGTTACTTCAAAATAAGTTTTCTAACTTTTGTCATTCCCACCGTTGTAATAATAATAAATGCCACAGTGCACATATGTGCACACACACACACACACACACACACACACACACACACACACACACTGAAAAATGAAATACTGAATTTTCAGTTAAGATAAGAACTAAAATGGCTTATATATAAAAATTCGAGGTCAGGAAGAATGAAATTGGATTATTAGAAACATTTGTTTTTTTAAAGTAAATATCACACATACTGAGGTCTAAACTAAAAAAATCACTTATTCTAAAAAAATAAAATTGAGAATCTAACCCAATTGCAAGTTGACTGAAGTTTCATTAAGGGAACAGATAAACCAGAATTGAAAAAAAAATATTAATAAGGTATTATTAACCTTTACTTTGAGAATCCGAGGTTATTATAGCTAATAATGATTTGGGGGCCTTTTATTGAGTCAGGGTCTCCCTGTAGCTCTGGCTGTCCTGGAGCTCACTCCGTAGACCAGGCTGGCCTTGAACTCACAGAGCTCTGCCTGTCTCTGCCTCCCAAGTGCTAGGACTAAAGGCATGAACCACCACACCTGGCAAATAATGATTTCTATGTTGAGTCTTGAGCATAATAAACTATCTTACAGCAAGTAATTAAGAGAAAATTTCTCCAATTCATTCTTCCTCTTTGACAATAAATAGAAAATAGCAACCAATAAGAGAACAGTTATCCACAACTCCTTTGTTATGGAAGCTTATAAAAAATCTTAATCATAACTGCTTGATTCAAATTGTTAAAACAGCCACATCAAGTATGGATCAAAACCTCAGGAGGAATAACTTGAATTCTATATTAAATATTATGGAAAAATGTATCAGACTAATCTTCATTCTATGAAGCAGATTAATTTATATTGAGATTTTAAATTGGTGTGATTCATTTAGGTTGGTTTTTTAAAGTAAAGTTCAGCAAACTTATTCTCTGAAATAAAGAAGTATTTGATAATTTTGCAACTGTAAAACCTTCCTTAGGCACTTTGAAGGCCAATTTCCTGAAATGGAATCTTCCATTAAAGCACATTTTCACTGGGTGATAATCATTTGAATATTCAGTCATGGCCTACTAACTTTATTTAGCTCAACTTCGATTTGACAGGAGCTGAGATGGAGTACAGCAAACTCCTCTTCTTTCACTTTCTGAATTACTTCATAGACTAAATGATAATCTTCTGCAGTAATGGCCGAAAGATTGATGTGATGTGGAATCATGTCATGACTAATGTTTCCCATTCTCAGAAACTTTATGATCATCTCAGAATTTCTGAAAAAAAAAATAGAATAGCATATCAATGAACACTCGGGCTCTTTGTTCCATGGTTAATACAGAATTATATCATCAAAGGCTAATAGAAATGAACTGTCCATACTGTGTGATGCATTTTTCATTTATGATATTTGCTTTGAACCCCAGAACTGCAAACACCACCAGTGTTGCCAGGATAGAAGTGAAAAAGTTGATGAAAGACACCAGGACAGCATCAAAGTGGCAGTTGTTATCTCTCTTGTTGTAGCTTGAGAAGGCAATGACACCACCAAATCCCAGACCTAAGGCAAAGAACACTTGAGTAGCAGCCTCTCTCCAGACCTTGGGCTCCAGCATCATTTCAAGCTGTTAGAAATTAAACAAAACTAAAGTCAGGTATATATATAATGATAGTTTTGAACATGAACTTATAGTAAATCAGTTTGATTATTAGAATACATCAAAAAGATATTTATAAATACAAATATTACATGCATCTGAGGAATAAGCTGTTCTTTAGAAATAAATAACATTTCTTCAGGAAAGAATCAAAAAATATGACGAGGAGAGTATTTCCTACTCTTGAAGGAACTTTTCAAGATTTTAAGCTGACTCATTTTAGAAGTATACCTTTGACAATCTCTCACTACATGTTTTTCTCTTTCTTTTCCAAATGATAAACCAATTACCAATATAAGGAATTAATTCATAGCACAATCCTCTCAAGGATTGAATTGCCCACTGAAACGTAAAGATGGAGGTAAGGAGTGTAAATGTTGTAGGACTAAATTACCAATGTACCATTATATAGGTATTATTCATTCATTCTAAAGTTTCCTGGAAACAATTTCTTTGAGAATAGAAGCCAGTTTTATCACTTGTAAGATACCCATCCAACCCAGACAGTCTAGCATTCTGAATGTGTGAACACATTCCATGAGGTTGTGCTAAGGGCTAACTTTCAAAGATATAATGCCAACTTAAATGGAATAATTAATACTATCTATAGCTGACATAGGCCCTGATTAGCATCTGAGTTTATTTTCAGTCATTTCAGTCATAACAACGTCTAATGGCATTTAAACTCTAGCATTCTGGTCAAATTGCATTTATTGAGAGTAATTTCAAAGGTTACCTAAAAGCATGAATATCACCATGTTTCAGACCTTGACATTGCCAACTACTATTTTAATAGTAGTGTAACCTAGGGCAATTAATAGTCTTCTCAAAGTTCAGCTTTGTAAACAGAGACATGGAATTACCAACAAAAACATTTCCAGCCATTGATAATAACTGGAAGATATGACCAATAGAAATAAGCACTTTGTATGGTTTCCTTATTTAATTGTCACAACAGCCCATTTAGTTGTTGGCACTATTACTGGAATTGTTGAAGGGCTAAAAATTCTACCAAAGTTTAAAAGCAGTTCTGGACTAGAAATAAAACACATAGATTCTAAACATCTCATTTTCTCTCAGATATTAGGATTTAGTACTTCAGGAAACTTAAATTTTCATTATTTTTTTAATTTATCAAATGTGATAATGAGAACTAATTATATAATTTCTGATCAATTAACTAATATTCATATATTATACAATATGTATAAACAATATACATATTGTTTGGATCATTTCTACATTAACACTGATCTCCAAAATTCACTCAACTGTCTATCTTGATTTTACCACTAGATGGCAGGAAAGAAACATTGTAAAGACATTTAGCCTGAATGGAAAATATTCTGTCCTGGAAGTATTTTGCAGGTTTTCTGTACTTTCTGGGCTATGTAAACAAAATAATTCAAGAGTAACTTATAGCCAGCCAGGGGTAGTAGATTACTCCTGCATTCTCAACACTTGGAAAGCTGAGGCAGGAGGATTGTAAATTTCAGCCCAGCCTGGAGTATAAAGTAAGACTCGCCCAAATACAAACAAAAAAGTAAGTTATAATTTGAGGTTAGCTATCACTGTCTCCAGTGACTTAACACTTTATTATTAATAGAAAATGAAAAGTGAATGAAAGAACAATTAACATTTTAGCATTCTCCAACTTAAAAGTGTTAATTTGTGCTGAAATTTTAAATACTGGGTCTATTTTTATCAAATTATAAAATATGTACTTAAATCGATGTCAGAAGTGTGCCACAACCATTTGGGAACTTAGAAAGTGTTTACAGTTCAGAAAATTTACAATAGGGTTGCCTCGAACTCAGGAAACATTTTCTTTCTTCAATACTGTAATTGCAAATAATTTTGGTTATTAAATATGAGAGATTTGAAGCAGATTTCAATGTAAGGTCACTGAAATTTATGAAGCTAAAGTAGTGTAACACTGGGGAGAGATCATAATGGCACCATGTATTAAACAAGACTTTTGAACTAGGCGAGAAAACCAGACACCCACGTCAGCATTTTTGCTACTACAAAATGAATACCAACTCAGAACCAGACACGCAAAGAACACAGCTTCTTTTACCTCGTATCAAGGCAGCTGCCAGGGGTGACAAAGAATTCCACAGAAGCTAATCCCTTCTGCCGGTTCACAGCACCACGCTAGCTGCACATTCATCCTTCAGATAACTTCCAGTGCCTGAACTATTTTAAAATTGCATCTTAATGTCTGCTTACCATAGTATTAGCATGCTAAGAGTAAGCTGCTACTTGATTTTGGTGAATCATAAAAATATATACACTCCCAAACCTATTTCTGTTTCCTGTTGAGTTAAAAATAACAAGGCATGATTAAGACTGAAAGTTATGAAAAACCAGGATCAGGATCACGGTGTCCAGCACTAAGCTTAAGTTTACTTCATTGTAGGACAGTACAAGTTTTAAGCCCCCTGTGAAGCTTAATGATTTTTTTTTTCTGAATTGTGTACACGCTTATAAAAGTTCCCAAGGTGACCACTATAATTATTACTCCAGAAGGGGTAAAACCTCAAAACAAAGCACTCACAAGAAAACACTATGAGTCAGAATTCTAGGTTACAGTAAATTTCTTGGCCAGAATCCATCAATTTTACATGATTTGTCAACCTCCTGAGACATGTTCCTTGGTTTTTCTAGCCAGAAAATACTCCTATCAATTTTTCAAAGAAACCAGTGAAGCATGTTTGGTTATCAACAACTTAACAATGGAGAGCTGAGTAAATAAAGAAAGAAATTTCCAAAATTTATCAGTGTAAAAACCAGAAGGTAACTTGTTATAAAGGAGAGAATTTTTCTAATTTAAATACTATTAATCTTGTTCTAGAACCCAAATGTTTAAAATTGGAAAAGGACTTAACTGTAGTTATAAGAAAACTCATTTTTGTCTAGGGTGTTAAAAATAAGTATAACTCAGAAGTATAATGTACATATGTTAAAACAGTTCATCCTTACATGTAACCATCATGACATTTTTATCATAATGTGATGCTTCTATGATGAAGAGCCTTAAGAGGAAACATGGAACATACCTTGGGAGTGAACATGTGTCGAATGCCATCGATTGAACCATTTAAGAGGAGGGCTCTGATTAGGAAGCAGATAAGTACCACATAAGGAAACAAAGAACTAAAATACATGATCTGTAAAGAAAAGAAAACGGCAGTAGGTGAGATAGACTCATGACTGTACTTAAGCATATTCTTATACAATATTAACTTATAAAGTCACCTTTTAAGAGGTTTGCTCTTGATTCAATCTTCTTTAAGATCTTACTTGAGATATAAATAAGAAAACCTTATTTTTAATTGACAGGCAAGAAAATAATTCCAAATATGTATAAAAATGTTTAATAATCATATTAGGGCAATTAACAGTCCTGTACTGTGAACCTTTGAGCTCTTCTCTTGCAGGAATTTTAAGATATATGGCAAAATGTTCTTAACTATGTTCATCCCAGTGTGCTGCAGAATGTTAGAATATGCTCCTTTCTATCTTTTATTTTTTTGAAGGGGGTCTGCTTGAGACAGGATCTCCCTCTAGCCCCAGCTGGCTTAGAAGTCTTTATATAGACCAGAGATAGATCTCACAGAGATCTGCCCGCCTCTACTGCATCTGTCTCCAGAGTACTGAGATAAAAGGCATGCTTCACTATGCCCAGCTCTTTTTTTTTTTTTTTTTTTGTCTTTAATAGCTATTGTCCAACAGCTCTTTATTCCCATATTCCTTCCCAGCCTCTAAGGACCACTATTCTGCCCTCTACTTTTTACATAATTGGCAAAATTTTTTAACATCCAAACATAAGAGCATGCAGTATTTGTCTGTCTCTCAGTGTTTTTTCTCATTTATGTTCAAATTCCATCCACATTGCTTTAAATGACAGGATTTTCTTCCATTTAATAGAGGAATAATGTGTATGATGTATGTACACAGAATAAAAGGAAAACTTTTACTATCTATGTTCTTGCTAATAAATGTTCATTATGGTCAATGGATGAATATTATTGTTTGTGTGTATGCTCAAAATATTAAATTAATTTCCTTTGAATTAGTCCATATGATGTAAATTGAGTAGATTCATTAAAATGCATATTAGCAAGCAATATTTAAAATAGAAATAAACAAGCATGAACTCATTAACAAGTTCTGTCTCATGCTTTAAACTTTTTTGTTGTTGTCGTTGTCCTATTGAAATAGGGTCTCTCTGTAGTCAAAGTTTGCCTGGAATTCACTATGAAGACCAAGCTGGCCTCAATCTGACAGATCCAGTCTCCTCTGCCTCTCGTGTTCAATGAATACAGGCATGTGCCACCATGCCCAGAAACCCTAAGCCTTAAGTTTTCTTTTTAATATTTTACTTATTGTTTTTATATTTCATGTATGTTTATTGTCTGCATTTATTAAGTGCACCCATTCTGTGTGATACTCATAGAGGTCAGAAGAGGTGCCAGACACCCCCTAGAACTGGAGTTCAGGACAGTTGTTTAACCACCATATGGGTACTGGGAATCGAACACAGATCCTCTGCAAGAGCAACCAGTGCTCTTAACCAGTAAGCCATCTCTCCAGTACCCCCTAAGTATTTTCTTCAGAAATGTTTCATTATGGCCCTGCAAAGCTTCCAAAGTTCAGAGGAGTACCTATCTATTACATTCACTATGAAACCTTTTACCTTCTGGTACTGCAAATTTTGCCACTGGATAGCTCAGTGAATAGTTAATACCAAAAGGAACTCTGTAAGATTGCATAAGTCAACTTTAACTGCCTTCTGGAAATCTCTGTATAGATGCCTAAAGGGTCTAAACCTTTCCTAGTCAAAACTTCTGAACAACGTTTAAATTAAGCTTTAACCACTCTCTCCATTTAAGAAAAATCTCCCTAGCCACGTTGTTGAAATCAACTATTAAGAGTAGTCAGGAAAATCTGTAATACATTCTGACAAGTTTCTAGACCAGCATCCCAGTTATGACACTTCCTGCTAAACACCCTCTAGGCGTTTTTAATAGCATTGGACCAAATTGCTAACTGCTCCCTCAGCTCTGCAAAGCTTTAAACTAATGGGTTTCCCTCCTTCTGAGCTCCTGCCCTCACTCTCTTCTCGCCTGGTGGAGGGAAGCTCAGCCTTTGTCCATAAGCACTACCTGCTTATCTTATCATTGTCTTCTCCCAGAAGTCTTCCCTGACTACCCAAATAAGGCTATTTTTCTTTTTCCAAGCTGCATTCCTCAAGTGCTGCCACCTTTGCCTCAGGAGAGTCAATATTACCTCAGAGATAGCATCATTTAGATTGGTTTAGTTTATAACAGCAGTAAGCAATGTTGAAGTTACCTTACTTGTGAAGGTTAGTTTGTTTTATGTACAATTACTAGTCTATAAGCTGTGACTTTAAAGGACCCTTCTTTCCTGTTCACTACCATATCTTGAACTCCTAAACCAATCGCTGGCACATAACAGCTATACGATGTGTATATGAGGAAGGAAGAAATGGAAGGAGGGTGGAAAATTTGTCAAAGCAGAGGAGGGGGTCAACATAAAGAAGAGATTGAAAGTTGTAACTATAAACAACCTGTAATATAAACCAAGACAGTAGTCTATACTTCCTCTGTACTTTAACCTCACTGAATCTCGCATTTGAAAACACTGAAGGGGGCTGGAGAGATGGCTCAGCAGTTAAGAATGTAGACTGCTCTTGCAGAGGACCCAGATTCTGATTCCCAGCACCCACATGGCAACTAAGAACCATTTTTGACTCCAGTTCCAGGGGAATCCGATGCCTTCTTCTGACCTCCACGGTGTTGCAGGACAAGGGTGCACCAACCTACATGCATACAGTACACTCACACACATAAAAAAATAAATAAATAAATAAAGGAAACACTAAAGACCATAAAGGCAAATTAATAGTGTGGTTAGAGTGTCAATATATTAAAATCAGTATTTAAATAAAGTAATTCTTTTGTAAAAATGAAACATAACTTCTTCTATAATCTCCAGGAAGCTTAATGTTTTGACTGTATATTTTCCCTTACATGCTCTAAATCTTTCACTCCCTAGAGCTCATCTAAATTAGAGCTATCACAAATTTTGAGGAAGACTCTTATGCATATTTAAAAAAAATCAAACTCAATCTGCTGCTCAAAAGACTTCTTTGAATCTCATTTATTTCCTGCTCGACTTGCCTCCAGAATCTCCCTGTCAGCCCACCTCTGCATCTGAGCAACCAGCATCCACATCAGTTTTGGAGGAAGCTGTCTTAGGATAGGATGATGTCATTGAACTATTAAGTTTTTCACAATGTTTGTGATACAACATCAAAGCCCATCATTTTGCCAGTTTCCTCAGATACTTCAGTTTTAGCAATTAGCTTACATTTCTTGCTTCATCTCCCCCACACTGCACAAAATGAATGTAAAAGTCACTCTGGAGTACTTAGCCACCTCTTGGCTTGACACTTGCTAGTTTTTGTGCCTACAGTGAACTCTTTTTGAACTTTCTGGTGAGCTTTCTTTCAATCATCAAAGCAAGGTTCCTAAATTACCTCCATTGTGCAGCTTCCCAAAATCCAGGCTAATTTCATTGCTGTCTTATGCATTTTCTCCTTGCCTTGATTACTGCACTTAACATTGCAATTATCTGTCTCCCTCCTTATCTACCAGTTTTATGAGGACAAAGACTGTGCTCTATTAACCTTCACATTCATTAATGCCTAACATACAGTGGATACTGTACACTGAAAGAGAACTTACAGGAAATTAAGTTTTCCTTTCTGTGCACATTCTCTAAAACATAACATCTTTATTCTGTAATATTTTAAAATTATGTTGTAATTATATCATCGGAATTACTTCATTTGGCTTTTATTGTGTCAACATAGATTTGAATCTTTAAATACACTAATCTGGATTAGGTAATAAGATTTTAACACAAATTCTTAAGAATGAGCACAATTATTTCAAGTCTATAATGTGGAAAAAAAGTAAATACTTCAAACAAGTAAACAGCATTAAGTACGACATACACTTAACTTTATTTATCTTTCTATAAGCAGATAAAGGTTCAAAAATTTAGTTACCCTCTTGTCCCAAGACTCAGAGATCTTTACAGAAGAGAGAGTGAGAGAATTATAAGAGCCACTGGTGCAGTGGTAGATGAATGCAAGGAAACTATGTTGCCTGACCACCAGAGTATAGATGCATGTGAACCCTTAGCGCTTACAACAACTTGTGTAAGACCTGTACAAATCCAAGCCAGACAGGAGCCAACATTGATGGGAGAGCTAAGCAGGAAGCCCCAGCCCCAGCCAAGGTTCTATTGGATACTGATCTACTCATAGCTGCTGGGAGATGGAGAGTCAGTTCTCCTTTCTGGTGTCATGTCTGGTCGTTTGACCAGAATCCAAGAGAAAGATCCACACCCAGGGGCATTTAGGAAACACATATTAGACTCCATCCGCATTAAAATGACAGTAATAATAGAGAATATGAAGAAGTTGAGGGGGAAGGGTGGTAAGGTTGGGTAGAGAAGGAGAGAGTGCCTGAATATGGTCAAAATACATTACATGAAATTGTCAAATTAATAAAAACATTAAAATTTTAAATGAAGTTAAATTCTGAGTTAAAAGAATGTATGTTAAATGATTATTGTAAAATGCATCCACCTTTTTCTTAAACACAATTCTTTTCATTTATACAAATGGCCATAATTTATAGCAAAATATGTGTGTGATAATCCTGGTATAGTTAAGATCAAATTTGCCCATATTATATACACATGAACACTTTAGCTGAGATTATTTTATTGTTTGTAGCTACCTAGATTGCATATACTATATACACTCTTATTGTGTGCTTGTTATCTGAAACTTCTGTGAGTTTGTGGTTTGCCTGACTTTGCTACTGGAATGGAATTTAGGCATTTTGTCTACATTGCTTCTTGCTGTATTTCTAAATCAGTTTCTGGCACACACTAAGTATTCAATAATTTTGTAAAATAAATTAACAAATTAAAGCATAAAGGAGTCCTAGTTATCTACAAAGTATACATTGTTATAATCAAGAAATGAAATATGTTAAGATCTACATAGAGTTGCCAGCTGAAATGCTTTTGACAGCAAGTTCATTTGACAAAAGATTAGTTTATTAAGCAAAACATGGTACAGGACATTTTTATTTTACTGCACTATTGAAAAATAGAAAACATATAACAATTTGTAGTGTTTTTTCTTTGTGTAAAATATTTAATATAGGCATACCTTCCAAAAGAAACATTACTTTTTAAGTATTTTATTGAATTTTTGAAAATTTCTTTTTCATCTAGTATAAATTCTTTCATTTATTGGTTTTAAACTCTGGAGAGTTATTTATTCCTTCTAAACTTATCAATTTTGTTTTAAAGTAAGGATCAAAATATAAGAACCATTTGGCTAATAGATTAAACAAATTACTGTATGCAAAGTACATATCAGAGTAATATAACAATAGTAAAGTGGGGATGGCGGAAAGTATCACCTTCGACCTGGAAGTCTGGAACATCTAATTTTCAGCTCTACATTTTGGGGACAAGCATCTCCTATGATGCTGCAGCAAGGGTACATGAAGCTTCAGAACACAGTCAGTGATAACTGTGCTCTCTACTATGAAGGCTATTACCTTCATCAGTACCAAGTATCATTCCTGAAAGGTTTCCATTCTGAAGATTTATCGCTACTCTAATTACCTCTAATCTATCATACTGGGTCATGGTCTTGTTCTCCAGGGCTATATAGTTTCCTAGTCATTCAACTAGCTAGTGATTGTGGTCACAGAAAAAAAATTTCTCTTCTCCATTATAAAGGAAGAAAATAAAGAAGACAATAGAAATCAGTGTTGCAGATGTAGTCTGAGGTGTGCCTACCTGACACCAAAGAAAATGACACTACCTTAAATTCATGGTATTCTCTCTCTCTCTCTCTCTCTCTCTCTCTCTCTCTCTCTTTCTCTCTCTCTTCTTTAGCTTCATAAAGTAAATCAAAAATGCTCACGTTTTAGCTGCAGTCTTCTCTGTTTTCACACATGCTAGCTTTACACCACACTTTCTGTCCTATTACTTAGGGATACTTATTTAGAGGTTCTTGCATGACTATTGGGTACAAACACAAAGACCTTTACATTTATTCTTCATTCTCCTCTTCTTCTGTTCCTTACTGTCCAGATGGAGGAATGGTGGTAATTTAGACATCTGTATCTTTGCTCATGGTACTTTCACCTAACTTTCTCCATATCTGTACTACTAAATCTTTCTTAGGTAAAAAGGAATGGCTCAGTGGTAGAGCCCTTGAATTTCATTTTTCATGCAAAAGAACACCACACAACCAAAAAAATCTTCTTTCAAATTCTGCCCAAATATCACTATTTACCTAAACCCTTCTCATTGACATAATAAATCACATGTACTATGCAAGTGTAGTGTACTATGCACCTTTACTGCACAGAGAGTAAATTTCAAATATTCTCATCATAAAGTTAGATATTTGAAGAAATATTGCTAATTAGCTTGACTTATTAGACAGTGTTCTTAAAAATCAGAACATCAACTTTGTGTACCTTAAATATATGCAACTGTTAGTTGCAAATATGTCATAATAAAATTGCTATCTTTACAAAGGAAGACGTTATTCTCAAGGTGACAATGAGACACAGCCTACCAAAGGCCCAAAGAACTTTAGTCAGACAGTTCTTAAATGTCTGTGGCCAATCTGAATTGACTCTCTTTTTCTGACATGACATTACTTTAGCAAAAATATACATCTGGTTATATCTAGCTAAAGATCTTATTCCTTCATTAACAATCTAATTTAAGTAACTCAAACATAAGCAAATATACACTCAATTAAACCAACTGTTTAAGCTTAGTTTAAGTTAAATATAATAATATTTGCAAAGACTGTAAAGATATCCATACACGTATCTCTTATATTGACTTATTCACAAGGAAAATAATATAGGAATTCTAGGAGGAAGATAAACGTAAGATCAACAGTAACTTACAGTTTAAAATACCATAATTTTTTTTTAGACAGAGTCTCCCTCTGTGGCCCCAGATGGCCTGGAATTTGCTATGTAGACCAGGCTGGCCTCAATCTCACAGAGATCCACCTCTCTGCCTCCTGAATGATAGGATTAAAGGCATATGCCACCACACCCAGCTTCATCACTATTTTTAAACATATCGAATTCATAGATAGCAAAGATGAATTAGGCCAACTTGTGTCCCCCTGCCAATTTAAAATTTGATGAGAATAAATAAATATTGTATCGAAAGACAATACATCTACAATGCCACAACTATTCAATTAAAGGCCAGAGGCAGCCAGACATGATGACATATGGCTGTATTGCTATCACATAGGAGACTGAGGCAAGAAGATTTTGAGTTCAAGAACTTAAAGGTCTAAGTAGGAGAGCTTGTTTTACAGAGAAAAGATAACAAGCATGTCAGTAACCTTTAACTTTATACATATCTGCATATTTGTATTTGATTCTGCTTAGAACTAGTTTCCCATGGAGTTCTGGGCATGATACCTAGTTTCTCAAGCCTCTTTTTTGTTTTTTAATTACCAAAATGAGTCTGAAAGTAGCAACTACCTCTTACAGCTTTTATAGCGAAGTGGTATAACACATATAAACTATTTATTACAGTATCCAAAGCAAACATGTGCTATGCATCAGTTTCCACAACTGCTTTTGTTCAATCATCTCTACCAACATCATTTCTTATTATCTTATTATTTTTTTATCATCATTACTACTCTTAGCATTCTTGTCACTGGTCATAGTGGAGTCCGCACCACCATCATTACTCCCACTTCTGTTAATATGTGATGTCAAGTTAGGCTTTAAAGATACATATAATTACAACTAGGTTCTGTAAAGAGAAGGGACAGAGCACAACAGTCCTAGCTGTAAAGGAGCTAGGAGAGGGAAGGGACTTCAGAACAATGCCAGTGATAAGGAAGAAAACATTCTAATTCATTGTGGAGGCAAATAGTGAATAGCAGTTATTATCTGAATGCATTCTTAGAAAAATTAAAAGCAGCCAAGTATGTAGACTTCACCTAATGTCTTTTCAACCACAGACTTTTTAAATTCTTGATTTGCATTGGCAAACATGTTTTTTAGTCTTTTATTTATTCTGAAACTGCTGATTGGAATTACCCTATCAACATAAGGACAATAAGAACTCTGAGAAATACTCAACAATGAACTGCTTTAATATTTTTTAGACAACTATTTCTTTGAACGCCAACACCTCAAAGACAAGAATGTTATAAAACAAAACAAAACAAAATTTTCATTTTATCATGTTCTCTAATTTCCATGACTGGAACTCATTTGCAATCAGAGAACTAAAACATTCAATTGCTGAATAAATAGCAAAATGAATAGACTTTTAACAACTTTACTAGAATAAAGGAAGGGTATAAATTATATTAAATTTCACTGCCAACCGATTTTATCTTTATTCATGTCCTTTTAAAGCATCACTTTGGCAACTCTGTAACCAGCTAGAATAAAGTGTTACAAAAAGTTTTCTACAGTTTGGCGTTAGATCTGGAGGCCACTGGCAGTACTCAAGCATGGTGCTTAGCAGAATCAGGAGGGCTCTAACATACTAACTTTTCCAGAAGACTGAATGCCTTTGATCATGGCCAAGCAAACCATGACCCAGGCAGCCAGTAGGCAGACGGTCATCTTCCAGTTTAAGCCTCCACCTTCAGAAATAGAACTGGAGATATCCAGTGCTTCTCTGTACCAGTAATAAGTAGTGGCAGAGCTTTTTTCACATTCTGGCTCTATAACTGTGGAAAAAAAGATAAGATGCGATTACTCAGACTATATAAATACTAATGACGCAATATTTTTTTCTTTCCTTCAAGCAAGCCTGTAAGTCAATTCTTAACATATCCTAGAAAAGCATTAACCTCAAGATTAGCATCAAGGTCACAGTCAGTGATGAATAAAAATTTGGAAAACTTTAAAACCAAAAGACATGTATCCTTTCTGATATTTCTCATTCAGAATTCTTGATGATTGCATGAGATTTTCATCAAAATAATTGAAACAAATTACTTTTATCACCCCTCCCACTCTCAAAATTATCTGATTGACATAGAAGGGCAGCACAATCAGATATGCCAGATTATGGCCATAGGCATCTTTTGAAATGAAACTAAAGTAACGTGAGTTATTCTATAAGTGTAAACTTCAAGCACAATTTCAGTTACTGCATTAAAAACATGCATTAATTTGAATATTTACATAAACTATATGTTGCAATGGCAATATTTAGCATATTGGATTAAACGTTTCACTTATTTTATATTTCTTCCCTTAAATGCAGCTATCATAAAACTCTAAACTGCATTTCAACTGGGTACTATAGGAAATGGTTCTATAGTTTCTAGGATTTAAAAAATGAAAAAAATACAAACTAGAAGAACCCCTTACAAAAGAACAATAACTTCAATTTATTATTTTGTTTCCCTTTCGTAGGTTTGGATTAAAATAAGTCACACACACGGTGTGCAAGTTTTACAATTGAAAGGTTGAAATGTTTTAACCTAAGATCATTGATACAATAAAACATTTTAAACAACTTCAGGAAAATTATGATTCCAAGTTCATCTCTCAGATTGGGCCATTCCATAAGCAGTAGAAAGTCCATTATGATGCTCATCTCTCAACAGTATTGTTTTAAAGAAATTTTGTACTGTTACCAACCATTAAGTCTTTAAATACAAACACATTGCACTCCAGATATCTTACAAGTATGTGAAGCATTTTTCACCAAAGGGCACTGATCCCAAGGAAGAGGCTGCTGAAAAGACTGGGAAAAGTAAAACAGTGTCCAGCCAATGATGACATTGTAGTAGAGCGCCACAAAGTAACACACCTGCAAGATAAAAGAATACCATCACCTCATTACCCTGCCTCATTTTCTAAATCCCTGAGATGTAATCCATTCCATGTCACATCTTTAAAGCTTTATTTTCTTTTTATTTTGGAACACATGTCTTTTCTTAAAAGCAATGTCTCTGGAACAGAACTCAGACCATGTGTTAACTAGATTGACCTACTGTCAGTTTTTGTAGCTTGTTTTGTATAGTACTCCATGCTCCAGTAGCTTCTAACACAGGATCGAAGATTTGTAAAGAAATACACATTCAGAGTTTTACTTAAGTATAAATTTCATCATTCCAAACCCTGTAAAAATTTTAACATACACCACAGGATGGAACTTACTACACAACTTGCGAATCCAATCCCGCCCAGTTTAGGGCTGATGTAATTCCATACCCCAATGCTTCCTCGCCGAATTCTTTGACCAACAGAAAGTTCCAGGAAAAAAAGGGGAATACCTATTACCAGAAGAAGTATTAAATATGGTAAAAGATATGCACCTAGAACAAAAACAAACAAAATGTATCATGTTTTCAATAGTCATAGTGTATACAATAATTTTGATTACCACATGAAAGACAATTATTTGAGGTTTTTATAAGCTAAAATTATCGGAGTCTTTGAAAAACTCAAATTAAATTCCTCTAAACCTTCGAAAGTTTTGAACCCAAATTTGGTTGGTATAAGAAGTTCCTAGGGCCAGCTATGTGGCTCAGAGTGTAAGAGGACTTGCTGCACAAGCCTTAAGATCTGAGTTTGGGGGCTGGAGAGATGGCCTAGCGGTTAAGAGCGCTGACCGCTCTTGCAGAGGACCCGGGTTCGATCCCCAGCACCCACATGGCGGCCAAGAACCTTTGGAAACTCCAATTCCTGGAGAACTCCAGTTCTAGGGGAATCCGATGACCTCTTCTGACCTCCGCGGCGTTGCACGACACGGGTGCACAGACTTGCATGCAGACAGTACATTCATACACATACAGAAATAAATAAAATAAAATAAAATAAAAAAAAGATCTGAGTTTGATCCCCCAGAACTCTCAGCTAGAGAACTGATAGATGAACATTTTCTTTTGACCTCAATATGTATTCCCCACCCCACAACACACACATTGTACACACAAGTTAATAATATTAAAGTGATAATAAACTTTAAATACCTAAAAAGACATTTCTTATACAGTTGCAAGTTTGATTTAAAAGCATTAATTTTATTAAAATGTAAAGTAGATTTTTTGCAAAATTAAAGGATCAGTTCTTTAAAATTTATTGTTTCTGCCTATAGGCTCCATGAACTCAAATCCATCTTCACATAGTGTTTATGAAGTTATTTACTAAATGCTAAGCTAAACTCATTTAAATTCTATATTTTTTAAAATCATAAATGGAGATCAATGGCAGTAGACAGCACTTGTAACTATTTTGTATTTTAACTACCTAATGCTATAGAAAAACAAATGTCTAGGTTGGAAGACAGAAACAGAAAAAAAACCAATTTATGATAAAGACAAGAGTTGTTCATACATTTTACACATAAAAAGAGTATAGTTCAAGAAACAAATGCTTTGTTTTCCAAAATCATAAGAAGGGGTGGTAACAGTGTTTGGGAAACTAAAACCAATACACTGAACACCTATTATAAGAGTGTATGTGGGGACTGGAGAGACTGTTCAGTGGTTAAGACCACTGGCTGTTCTTGTAGAAGACCCAGATTCAAATTCCAGCACCCACATAGTGGCTAACAACCATAACTCTAGTTTCAGGGGATCAGGCAATGCCTCTTTTGTCCTCTATGGCCACTACATAACAGGAGTGATGTGGGCATGGCACTTAATACGAATAAAAGAAAAATAAATACATTTTTATAATATTTTAAAAGGTATACGTGCTATAATCCATGCAGTAAAGCAATGATAAGCTTAGATTTGATTGATGGTATAAAGAAGTTATGTGTACTTCTTGCTCTATGAGAAAACACTGCAAGTAAGTATTAAATGATCAGTATAATGCCTTTCATGCATTATATTTCTAGGTTGTCAGCCTAATTCCAGGTTCACTTCCAGGCCCTGTCACAAGATGTAAGACAGAGAGACATAGAGCAAGATACCTAATGTCCTCTTCTACCCTCTCTACTCTCTCTACCCTCTGTGGGTGTACAGGAGCATACACAAAAGCACACAAAAAAAGAATATATAGTGTCTAAGACTTACTAATCCCCCCCCCCATTTTATAGGTGTGGGACCTCAACATGAAGAAGTAAAGTAGTTTAAAAAATGTCACATGTCTTGTAACATCAAAAGAGTCCACTGCCAAACTGACTTAAAAGCCAAGGTCTATATCCTCTGTACTGCAACATTTACCAAGATTATCCTCTGTGTTTTGAATGTAGTATCCACACAAACCACCTTATTTATTAGGCCTATTTTTTTATTCCTGTTATTTAGAAAATACTTCAAATGACTCCTAAGTAAGGATTTGGGTTGGTTTCTGTTTTGTTAAGATAGTCAAATTTCTAGAAAACTGGATGTTATGCTGCAGTCTTTGATGCTCTAAGATCCAGCTTAATGTTTGTTAATACGTGTGATAATGTGCTCCACTTTTTTCATTTACTAGAAAGGAATCAATACTAGGAAACATATTTTGATGGTGGAAGGATTTGCCTTGCTAAAAACTAATAACTAAATGTGAAAAAATTCAGAGCTGTCAGTCAAGGCACATGTCCGACTAAAAAGAAGGAAAGCTGACTTTCAGCAGAGGCTGCCTTCTGCCTTAGCAGCAGCTCTAGTGAGGTGCACATGGCAGAAGGTCTCAGAGTCATAACTCCCATTCTGCCAGCCATGCCAAATAAAATGAATGGCGAGACTTTATAAATAATTCTCATGTGATCTTATCGACATGTCAGCTGAGGAATTACCTTTTTGTTGTTGAGCATAAGCATCACTCACTTCACATAAACTTTAATCTTACCTCTCAGGCAGGTGTGTCAAAGAGGTTTTTCTGTTTGTTTGTTTGTTTGTTTGTTTGTTTTTACTGTTTGTGCCTGGATGAATTACCTAACAATCTCAAACATATTGTAATCCCATAATACCTTAGCCTTTTAATCTTAGTGATTAAGAAAAACCTACATGAATAGTTCTATTACTTCATTTGATATGTGGAGTGTGTATTATACAGCAAAATGAACCATATTTTTGTTAAGTCGACCAAGTTATCATAGACCAGAAATATCAAGATACATCTCCTAATGTTTGTGTGACAAAAATGTATAACTCATGGAATATGTAGGACTGGGTTCATGTGTGCGTTTGTGTATGTGTGTGTGTGTGTGTGTGTGTGTGTGTGTGTGTTTTCTGTGTGAGTGCAGAGGGTTTGCAAATCCATACATGATACATCTCCTAATGTTTGTGTGACAAAAATGTATAACTCATGGAATATGTAGGACTGGGTTCATGTGTGTGTTTGTGTATGTGTGTGTGTGTGTGTGTGTGTGTGTGTTTTCTGTGTGAGTGCAGAGGGTTTGCAAATCCATACATGAACATGCAGAGGATGGAGACACTAATGGTAAACGTCAAATACCTTCCTCTATCAATCTGACACACATTTTGAAACAGGGTCTATCAGGAAGCCTGTATTTCATCATTTTGACTATGCTGGCTGGCCAGCAAACCCCAGGTATCCTCTTGTCTCTGTTACACCAACACAGGGGCTACAGATGAACACCTCCATGCTTGGTTTTTATGTGCATGCTGAGGATCTAACTTCGTGACAAGCCCTTTACCCACTGGGCCATCTTTTCAGGCCAGAGTCTTTCATTTTTAGTTATAAGTATCTTAACAGATTTCATGTGCATAGATAATGTCAATAATTGGCCTTTTCTTCTTTTTTTCTCTCTTGAGCTGAAGATTGAACCTACAATTTCATGTGTAGTAGAAAAACATTTTACTACTGAGCTCTGTCTCAGCTCCGTCTCCATCTGAACTATATCTCCATCTCCTCAGTTTGATTTTAGTATACTATAGAATAATTGCAATTTCTTCCTTTGTACCTAATACCTCACTAAGACAATATTTGCTTTAAGAAAGATAGTTTGCACAAATATACATAGAAAAAGTATCAATTATGGTGAATCTATTTTTGTTTAAGAATGCTCATTTCTCAAGTTTTTGTTGAACCTGGACATTGTTTCACATAATTATATATAGAACTGGAAATCAATGTTGTAAAACATATAAAGACAAAGAATGGCAAGTATTTTGTTAATTATCTGCCTTAATTGCTTCTCATGAGTTCTAAAAGTTCAATCCAGCATTTAACATATGTAATCATACTAAATTGCCTGTCATTTTAGCTTTTTGAAAGAACAAAACAACTTAAATATCAAAGGTAATGTCATAGAGAGACTATTTGGTCTTCTATTATAGCATTGTTTTAGAAGATTTAGGTTCTTATTGAAACAAAATTTAAATAGCATGCACAAAGAACATAACATTTTACAAAAGTTCTACTCAGAAATTCAGTGATGTTTACAGTATCCATGGAAGGAGTTTGAGACTGTGCTACTTTTAAGCAAATTGAGTATTTGTTAAGAGGCAAATCTGTTCCTATGGAAACAATGTGAACACAGAGCTGGGCTCACTTCCCACAAATGAGTCTCCCCAGCTTTGCAATGGAATTCAGGTTTAGAAATAATGAGACTGCAGGAGCAACAGGAGTCAATTTACTACCATAGCATTCATTATTAAAACAAACAAAACCAACTTACCACCGCCATTTTTCTGACATAGATATGGGAATCGCCACACATTCCCTAGACCCACAGAAAATCCAACTTGGGCCAGGATGTATTGCAGCTTACTATTCCAAGCTGGCCTTTCATCATCAACTTCAGATCCATCTTCAACATCTGTATCCTTCTCTTCTTGGACATCAACAATTAGTTCACTCTTCTTAAAAGCATCTTCAGCTGAGTCTTCATTGGAAAGAAGGTCTTTGACAGACTCGATAACTTCATCATCTAAATCTCTTTTTACAACTTTGCTATTCTTAGGCATTGGAAAGTTTGGAAAGGATGCTTTTTAAACACACCCTTGTGAATAATTTTTTAAAAATGTTACTTGATATGAAGTCAAGTCTGAGAAGAAAGTCAAATAAATTCTTGATTCAAGGTGATATCTGTTAGAGGTGCTGAATCTTATGTGATTCCAATATTTTATATATATCTGAAAATGATAAGTTGAAATGTAATATTTAATAATGAGAAACATCAACAATCTGGAATAATCCTTTTTTGTTGTTGTTGTTCTTTTTTGTTATAGAATCTCTTTTTAAGCTTATAGATCATGGTTAATCTTCCCAATTCAAATCTTCATAATTCCAAAAGTTTAAGAATTATAATGTATATATGAATCTCACACATATTTTCTTCTAGCTAAGTGTGTTCTTGCAACAATCTGATTTAATGTCAAGTTTATCATTGCTCAGTGTATACATTCTGTTCATTATTTATTGAATATTTTGTAAATTTCTTTTTTCTCCCTGACTCAAAATTAGACCTTTTCTTATTCTTTTTTTTTTTTTTAAGCTTGTGAAACCTTAGGAAAAACAATGTGGAGAACTCTTAAAAGACTAAAAATTAAGCTATCATTTGACCCAATAATACCACTCTGTATAACCAAAGGATTCATCCTATTGAAGAGATACTTGCACATCCATGTTTATTGCTGCTCTTTTCACAATAGTGAAAAACTGGAAGCAACCTAAGTGTCCCTCTACTGATGAGTGGATATCGAAAATGTGGTACATTTACACAAAGAAGTTCTATGCAGGGGTAAAGAAAGATGACATCAGGCTGGAGAGATGGCCTAGCGGTTAAGAGCGCCGACTGCTATTGCAGAGGACCCGGGTTCAATCCCCAGCTCCCACATGGCGGCTGAGAACCGTCCCTAACTCCAATTCCAGGAGAACTCCAGTTCCAGGGGAATCTGACACCCTCTTCTGACCTCCGAGGCATTGCACGACACGGGGGCACAATGCAGACAGTACATTCATAGACATAAATAAATAAATAAAATTAAAAAAAAGAAAGATGACATCATGAAATTTGCAGGTAAATGGATGGAACTAGAAGCTGTTATGTTAAGTGAAGTGACAGACTCAGAAAAACAAATGATGTATCGTGTCCCTCACTTGTGGATCCTAGCACCAAATCCTTATATTTGGATGTAACTGCAGGAATCAGGTAAAAGATAATACTTTCCTTATTTAAAAAATAATAACATAGACCTATACCCATCTTCCCATTTTACAAGTTTTGCTCAAAGATTTGTACTTTCAGAATAACGATATAGAAAGGTAAACACTGAGGAATTATGACAGTAACACATTTCTAGAGATCTCCAGCAGAAAACAGAAAAAAAGGAATTTTTTTATTGGCTGGAAATATTCAGTAGCATCTTTAAAATCCCAGTGTGTGAATTCCAATTTGTACATGCAATTACTTTGTGTTACAACTATAAATGCTCCTGGGAAATATTCCTTTCTGTAAGAGCGGTAAGGAGTCCTCAGGAGCAGCAGATGGCTGATTGGAAGGGAGTGGCTACAAAATCGTGAGATTCTGAATCATGAGAATGAAAGGACCTTCTCATGCTGAACCACAGAGTATTTATTAACTTCCAGAGGAAATAAGATTATAGCTTTCAGAACTTAGGACGGAGTAAGATACAGACTGAAAATTCCAAAAGCATAACAAAATCAGGAATTAAAATGAGAGCAATCAATAGAAATACAAGTGTGAAACGGCTGCCATTATTTCATGCAGGAAGTAATATTGTTCAAATATGAAAGTCATAGTCTAAAAGAAGACATAGTCCTCTACTTCTCCATGTTTTCATATAATCAATTACAGTGGAATCTTAGAGGAATTAATATGTTAGTGAGGAGATACATCAGTGACAAATATTTAAATCTAATTATAAAGACAGATTTGAATTCATATTGCAGCTCTAACGCTTAAGGTTTTATGACTTTGGCCAAGTTATTTAACTCATTTATAAATTGAGTGCAATAATATGCTTACCTAACCAAAAAAAATGTTCTTGTAGAAATACCAGCACATTGAGAAGATGCAATATATATTCTCTTTTACTAGTGTGATTCTTCTCACTCTTATGAATGAACTATACTACAATTTCAGTCCAGAATAAAAGCTACCTATTTAGCAGTTTCTCTTAATAATTTATTTGTTGAATTAGTAATCTAATTCTGAACAATTCACTTCAAAACCTACTGACTTAAAAGGAAGCGTGAGTTTCAATTGTTTAAAATTCTTTAGTTCAGCAATGTGTGAGCTAAGCTTAGATGGGCAGTTGTTCTTCTGGTTATGATATGTTTCATTCCTGCACCAGAATCCTCTTTCAAGTCCAGTACAAGTGTCTCTTGTGATTTCAGTCTGGCAGGAAACAGACCAGACCAGCCAGTGTACTTTCTATCTTTGAGATACAACCTCTTCCAAATGTTTGTCCTAATTGCTTGTATTTTAAGCCAACTGTAGCCTAAAGAAGGTAATCTAGAGCAAACAAACTAATAAATATCCCTGTTGCAGTTGATAATGATTCACTGGCCTAAGACAATCTCACAACCAAGTCCAGATTGATGTGAGTAAAACAGACATCTAGATGAGACCTACAGAACAGAATAGTGAATTCAGAAATAAACCCACAAAGACATGGTCCTCTAAATTTTTTGTCTTTTTGAGACAGGTTCTCCTTGTAGTCCCCACTGGCCTGCAAATCACTATGTAGACCAGGCTTGCCTAGAATTCACAGAGATCACCTGTTTCTGCCTTCTGAGTGCTGGGATTAATGGCATGCACCACCATGCCCAGCTGGTCCTCTAATTTTTAATGAAGGTGTCAAAACATACATTGGAGAAAATCATATTCAAAAATGGCACTGGGAAAACTGGTTATCTAGCTATAGAAGCATAAATTTAGGCCAACATATTGCACCCTCCATAAAAATGAGTTCAAATGGATGAAAAACACTTAACTTAAAACCTAAAACATTGAAATTGCTAGAGCAAAACAAAGGGAAAACACATCAAATTGTAATTATAGGCAAGAACTTCTGAATAGGTTTAACAAGACAGGAAACAACCTAGAACTAATAAATGAGATTACATAAAATTTAAAGAAAAAAACTTCAGTAAAATAAGAGAAATTAACAGATTGACCAGAAAAATCTACAAAATGGAAGGAAATGTTGCCAGGCATACTGAAGACAAGGTTTTAACATCTAGAATAGGTAAAAGACTGCAAAACTTAAATACCAAAACAAGGTCTTTCAACCAATAAACAGGCCAATGAACCAGCCAGGGAGAAAAAACACAAAGGGCCAATACGTCTTTTTAAAAGTGGAGAGTAGGGGCTGGAGAATTGGCTGAGCAGTTAAGAGCACCGACTGCTCTTGCAGAGGACCCGGGTTCGATTCCCAGCACCCACATGGCGGCTGGGAACCATCTTTAACTCCAGTTCCCGGGGAATCTGACACCCTCTTCTAACCTCTGCGGCATTGCACAACACTGGTGCACAAACCTACATGCAGACAGTACACTCATACACATAGAAAAATAAATAAATGAAATTAAAAAAAATTTTTAAGTGGAGAGTGTATGGACAAAGAGAATCCTTATTCACTGATGACGTGAGTGGAAAGTGAGATAGCCAATGTAAATCTCCGTGGTTGTTTCTCAAAAAATTAAAAATAGTGGCTAGAGAGATGGCTCAGCTGGCTGCCCTTGCAGAGAAACTATGTTTTGTCACGAGCACCTACATGATGGCTAACAACTGTCCATAATTCTAATTCTAAATCTGATGCTCTCTTCTTACCACTGCAGACATTGCATGGCAAAGGTACACTTACATACATGCAGACAATATACCCATACATAAAATTCAAAAAAAAATAAACTTTAAAAAATTAAAATAGAACTACCACATGACCCAGCTATTTCACCCTTAGGCATATACCAAGGAACTCTATATCCTACCACAGAGAAACATATTCATCCCTGCTTAGTATTGGTCTATTCACAATAGCAAGGAAATTGAATCAGGCTAGATATCCATCAGCTGATGAATTGATAACAAAAATGTGACACATACAAACAACAGAACTTTGCTCTGTCATAAAGAAAAATAAAATTGTGTAATTTGTAGAAAAGGAGATGTATCTGAAAAACTATATGCACTCAGCTTCACCAGATTTAGAAAGACAAATGCCATGTTTTCTATCATATGCAGATCCTACCTTCTAAATTTTACATATGTGTATTTAAGACAGTGAGTATAGATTACGGATATGAAACTAGGAAGGAGCACATGAAAGGGGAAGAGTAGCAGGGAAGGAAATAGAACAAATGTGACATGAAAATGGAAGGTGGCCTCCTGGGGTAGAAGGGTAGAAGCAAACCAAGGGGAGATGGGAGAAAGGAACAGGAGAGGAGACCCAACCAAAGAAAAACACATATGAAAATGTCATGATTAAGGGTCTTACTTTCTTTGCTAAGTACAATAAGATATAAATTGAATCTTTGATGGAAAGAGCAAAGTCATAGAACAAGGGATGTGTAAGAGAAAACTACCATCACCATTTTTTAAAAATAATGCTTTACATGTGTTACATTAGATTATTCTCCTTTTAATGTGAATCATAAGTAGAGACACAAAATGACAAAAATAGTTAACATGTAATTCAATTCTATCTATGGAATTATGAGCAGAATGCAAGTGCTATTGTAGTCATGAATCCATGGATCACTTAAAATTTGACCCAGGCCTTTGAAAATCAACTTCTAAAAAAACACCATTTTTTTTTTAATTTTCTTCTGGTTACAGAGATTTTTATCTATTTTGGGCTTTGTCTTCCCACATACATGTTGAAATCAGTTTGTCAAGGTATGCCGAAAACCAAAATAAGGGCCAGCAATAGCTCACCTAGTAAATGCACTTGCTGCCAAAGCTGAGTTCCATCCAGGAAACTCCCATGGGAGAAAGACAGAACCAACTCCTACAAGTTGTATTCCATGTCCAACATATGTGTTATGGAATAAAAAAGAGGGAGGGAGGGAGAGAGGGAGAGAGAGAGAGAATATTTAACATTTTAAAAATAATTAAGCCGGGCGTGGTGGCACATGTCTTTAATCCCAGCACTCAGCACTCTCGTGAGGCAGAGGCAGGTGGATTTCTGCGAGTTCAAGGCCAGCCTGGTCTACATAGTGAGTTCCAGGACACTTGAGGCTATAGGAAAACCCTGTCTCAAAAAGAATAATAATAATATTAATAATAATAATAATAATTAAAACCAGCCCTTCTGGTATTTTAAATGGTGCTGCATCAATTCTATGAATCCATTTGTAACATTAACATCTGAAGGCTTAGGTGTTTCAATCTATGAACTTCTTGTATTTTTTCATATACTTGGGTCTTCTTCAAGCTTCCTCAACAATATATCAGAATATATTTTGTTAAATTTACCCCTAATCACTTTAATTTTTTAAAAATTTTCTAAGTTTCATACTTTCCTCCAATGATGACAAATCAGGTTTTATCATTTTTCTGACACCCTAAAATAGCCACTTATTTTGGTTATGTAATGATCATGTAAGTCAATGTAAGTCAGTGAGTAAAGATACTTTAACTTGTGCTTTTCTAATTACCTACTTTTAATTTTCTTCACTCAAGTGATTTTACAGGCTAAGACAAAATGCTGGACAAAAAAAAAAAAAACATCTGAACTGCTGATTCTGCTGGGATATGGTCTCTGCTCCATGTTAAATATAATTTGAATAATTCATTTTTTGTTCATGGCCTTTATCAACTCAAAGTCACATTTTCTTCCTTATCCTGGGCTGTTTCATTATTTTGAAAATGAGTAAGTGCTTCATTTTGACCCGTACACTTCTGTACTTATTAAGATAATGATATAAATCCTTAACATGTTAGCACAGTACGCTAAATTAACAATATCCTAACCTGGTTTCATTTATGTAATGAATTTCTTTGTAGATAATGTATTTTGTGTTTATTACCTCACTGGACACAAATCTGCTAAAGCAATGTTCCAGACCTTCTTGAAAATGTGGACCTGTAATTTCTGTCTTTCCCCCTTTAGTCTCATTTAGAAAAAAATCTCATGACTTTTTCTCTTTTTCTGAAAGATTATGTGTAGTATCGCTTTTATTTATTAAATGTTTGGCAGCACTCACTAAAGCCATGTGGGCCTGAGGTAGCTTTTCAGAATGTTCCTTTTCTTCATGTTTTTATTGACTTTTTTCAAAATTTGTACAATATATTTTTATCACATTTAGAACCTGTCCCTTATTGTTACCCTCTTATAGCACCCACACCACCAAATTTCTTGTACTCTGTCATATATATATATATATATTTGCCATACATTAAGGCCTGTCAAGTCAAGTGTGTGTCTCCAGATGTCCTTTGGTGTACACCCATCCACTGGAGCCTGGTTAACCTGTCAATCATTACATCCTTAAAGAAAACCTATTCTTCCTCTCCCAGTAGTTATCAGTTCCCAATAGTGTCTTAACCAAATTTGGGGCCTCTTACATATGCCCCCAGTTTTATGCTGGGATTTTGTACACCTTCAGCTGTCTTGGACCTTGTGAATGCTGTTACCAATGGTGTGAGTTCATGTGAGTAACTTCTCAGCTGTCTGGTAGACTGTTTGTTCTTTCGTTCATCCACCACCACTGACTATTACAATCTTTTTAGCCCCCAGTTATATAATAATCTCTACACCATGAGTGGTAGATGTTTGATACTATGGTTGTATTATTTAGAGTTAAGTTCTCTGCATTCTCTTATTCTCCCCATTTTGGCCAGTTCTGGCTTTCTAGATTAATCATTTGTTTCATGAAGAAGCTTCCCTGTTGAGAGTTGAGAGATGTATTACATTCTTTCCACACCCTGTTCTGCTATGTTCTCTGAACCTTAAGTGTAGAGGCTGCATTATAGATGGGTCACTTAGGGCTGAACACTTCACAGACACTTATTCCTTTGTAAAAGTATCTGTTCCAAAAAGAAGCTTCCTTGATGAGTGGTGAGAAGTACACTTGTGTGTAATCACAAGGATATGTATTTAGAACACAATAAGAAATTACATTGGTCAAGGGGTGAGGAGTGTGATATAAGTAGGTTTTTCTCTAGGATCTATGACATCTCCAGCCATGTGTACTTGGCTGTGTTTACAGTATCGCACATGAGTTGCTTCCCATTATGCAAGCCTTAAGTCCAATTAATCAGCTGTTGATCATCCCAAATATAAAGTGCCACTAGTGCACCAATAGAGATAGTTGGCTGAGCCAGCCTGATGTAGTTCATAGAATTACAGCTGAATGGGATCACTGATTGGCTTTCCCCCTTGGCAGTGTGCATATCTTCTGATAAGGTGGGAGCTACTCTTCAGGAAGCTTCACCATCAGTTCTAGCTTGATTGCTCCAAGTTCTGTTTCCAAAATATGTCTGTCCAGTTTTCTGCAACAGGGTCTTACCTTAAAGTTCTGGGAAGTAATCAGGGGCTGTGGCATTATTTTGAGGGTCTCTTGAAAGAGGAGAGGTAAGTAATGCTTAGGTGGTTTGGAAAACCAGGGGGAAATATATTCGTTCAAAAGCCTACTGAAAAAATGCATATGATCTCTCTCTCTCTCTCTCTCTCTCTCTCTCTCTCTCTCTCTCTCTCTTTCTCTCTCTTTTTCTCACTTCTCCTTAAAGCTATATAACAGAAATCACAGTTCACAATGCTGGGCAGGGGAAGCCTTTTTCTCAGTTTTTTAGAGTATTCTTAATTTAAATCCAAATCCTCATTGAGATAGAGCTAATTAAATAACTTTTTGTTGCATTAGTTGTTTGTTTGCTTGTTTGTTTGTTTTGGTCTTTTATTTTTTATTTTATTTTTTTTTAAATTAATTTTTATTGATGCTTTGTGCATTTCATACATTTTTTCCAATTCAGTTCAGGCTTATTTCCCTTTCCCTCCCCCCCACCCCCACCCCATCCCAGATCATGCATTCTGCCATAACTGTCCTGCATCTTTCTCTGTTATGTATTTATTATTGTTGTTATTTTTGATACGATAATTTTTAATTTATACCAGATTGCTGACGTACAGATTATGTAGGAGTGACAACTTTATATACAGCGAGGTATTTATGTTGGGTCTCATTGTCTCACAGTAGATTATTCATCATATATAGTCAGGCTTAGTAATGTAATCCCCTTCCTCTACTAGACGTCTCCTTCCTATACCGTCTATATAGATTTCCTACAACGCTGATTCTCGCTCAGCGCGCGGGCATCGGACTTACAGGGCTCAGAACGTCCATCGCGCCCCCAAACGAAGGACTAGGATTTAAGTATTAAGGAAAAGTTACCACAATTTATTGCTTAGAGAGATCCACTCTATACACATTACGAAAGAGGAAAAAGTACCAGTGGACAAAATTATTGCCATAACTGTTGCGAAAGACATCACATAAGTAGGCATTTTATCGAAGTATATCCTTTCTCTCTCAATTTGTAATGTTTTTGTGAGATCTGATTTAGTTGAATTTCATTGTAGAATCAATGTCTTATATATATAATCTAGATATTCCACAGTTGATTAATTATGACTATACACCACTAACGTGAGTAATCTGCAGCCAAGAAATTAGAATCTGAGTAAAGATATAGGGCATGGAGTGCTGAAACATAGTGCTACACCTAAGATGTCACTGCTGAGGTTTTGGGTTGCTCTCCTAAAATATCCCATCACAAACAGAGCATGTTATGGCCAAAAGACCTTGCTGTTCCTTCAGCAGGAGGGTACCAGTCAACCAATAGCAGCGCGTGTGTTCCACATATGAGATGTGGTTACAAAAGGATTATGTTTTGTTTTGCCATATGGAGGCAGTTCAATGATAAAAATTTTTCAACGTATGTATTCCTTCAAGTAAATATGTATAGTGCTTCGATCCTATATGAAGCTAGAGAGAAGAGCTTCTTTGAAAGTTGAGTAGTTGCTCTCAACCATTGCACATACTTTTACAAATGCGATACGCCATTCGCAGGGCCGCTTAACATTTGCTAAGACCACGCCCCTATTCTGCAGATTGTCCCGTAGGCTTAGAAAAGGGGCAATCAACGGTGGAATGAGAGGGTAAAACAAGTCCACTCTCTTCTGTGGAGCTGTTGGACTTGGGACCTCTGGGTCAAAAGTTCTGGCTGTTTCCTTGTCAATTGGCTGCCACAGTTTGTTCCAGGAAAAGTTTGAGCCACTCTCAGCGGGATTTTCTATTCGTCAGCTAACCTCCAGAAGAAAACTAAGCCATACAATTAAAGGATATAACAAGATAATGTAGGTAGCGTAATCCAATAATGCAGCACATTAATATTTGAGTCTCTATTGGAGTCTCTAGATATAGTATTAGCTTTACGCACCTTACGCTTGAGCACCTATATTATGTATTGGATTATGTTAATCGACCAATGCACACTATGAATTCAATTTTTTCCCCCAGTATTAATATATGAGATCAGAATGTGCAACTAATCTATACGCACTGTGTTTGGCTCTTATTATATTACATCTTATATTCTATATATGAGGAGGATGATAGTAATAGGTCTGTGAGGACGAATTTCAGTCTCAGTTGCGCGTTATATATAGGTTATACCAAGGAGTGAGAAGAACCAATTGTAGCACAATATAGAGACGTATAGAGGATACTTAACAAGGGTGAGCAGTTCACTCACATGGCTGCATCAATACATATACACTAGCGCACTTGCTCAGATCATTTCCAGCGCGCATGGAAGAGTGAGGTTGTGCATAAGTCGAGATATGCACTGACCTCACGATCCAGTAAATGGTTGGAGAGGTCTTGGTCTTGACTGCAGGGGAGGTACCATGCACAATTTCGAGCCGATTATAATATATCTAGTGTTCTTTAGCCTTGGTGTTGCCTATTAGTGGTAGTATTCACTGCTCTTTTAAAGAGCGATCTTATTCCTAACTATGTTGTGGTCATCTTGTGACAGAATTGCTGGTGTGTGTTGGTGCGAGGAGCACTTTCCTTTTTACATAATCAGTTTAACGGATCCAGGGCTCTTTTGATTGTAGTACAGGCAGGTGTTCATTAATTGCGCACGGTACTCCTCGCCTGTAACGGGTTATGCCCAACCATTCGACGCACGCGCACAGTGGAGGCCACTCTCCCTCTCTACCTCTCTTAGTGTGGAGCACGTCTATCTCTCGCGCCATTATCCGCCCATTGAGTCCAACCTACTCCAGTGTTAAGATATAATTTACAGACTTATACTCCATAGTCAATTTTGTTGGTGACTGTCCCAGAGGCTACACACTAGTACCTCTCGCGCATGGGTACTTAGACTCAAGACATTAGGTGTGTTACTGGAAGAAAGACTTCCTAAACCAGAACCAGTGCGAGCATGCACAATGAGATACATGAATGCCATTCTGGTGAGCACGATGTGGATTACCACACAAATGCTAGGGTGCGCACACTACACCTTAATATACATGAAAGAACAGCCTCTTCTGAGCTATCACATTCACACAGAGAAAGCGAGAGGAGTAAAGAGGAAATGGATGCCAATGAGAAGACCAACGAGAATGGGTCCACTGAAATCTCTTGTCACGTATCAGTCTGGGAGTGAGAATCTCACTTACTGTAGCGAGTGTATTAAGCCATTGTGTCTAGTATGTAAATGTTTCGCGCAGTAGGTTCATTACGATGAAGTGCTGCCACGCTTCAAAAACTAACAGAAACAAACGAGATATTGTAGATCAAAAGTGTTTCTCTATAAATAGGAGATGGAGAGACAAGCATTCCTAGAATATGTTAGCACTCTGTGTACAACGGTAGGAGTGTATTATTTGAGGTAGATTTTCGCTTCGACGCATACACATGAGGGAGTCTGTGCACTTGCAATCCTCATCTCTCGACTTGACATATCTAAGGACACATTTCGCATAATTACAGAATAAAAGCAGCTGAGATACGCACCGTTATACGCTAGTAAAGTTACTAGCCTATGCACACTGAGATCGTAGGCGTAAGTGGAATCCCAACGAACATGAACTTGAGCATACCTAAGTTGCTTGTGCACTGGTGTGTTTTCGCACGCGTGTGTGACTAAGGTGGTGGGGAGACACCTTGACAGTTTTCCAGCTTTTCGTTAAATTCACATTCGATCTTGCGTGGGGTAATGTAAAACATTGAGGTAAACAGGACAATTCACTGGCAAACGCGCCATTCGTGTGAGAAGTAATCTCCACTGTAGGATGAGGCTACTAATAAATTGAGCCTTTTCACTCCTGTTGACCCCCAGTCAATACTAGCATACCACTGTGGTGGATTGATTCCACCACTCTTGAGAGTCACACTAGAGACGTAACGATACTTATACACTTGTTAAGAGCGATTCATTTAGGCTAAGTAGCATGCACAGCTATTGTTTTATTCTCAGACACGAGCCATTCTGGTTTCATAATATCTACGCAAATGAGATGGCTTGGATTGGACCACCACAGGTCACTTTCTAGAACGCACTTCGTCGGAGTAATGAGATAGCACGACAATGTAATGAAGTACTTAGTCAGATATAAATAATACAGATGGTGTATACTACTATGCATGAGCTGTAAGTAATATAAGATGGAATCAAACACAATGAATATTTTGGCGAGGTGCACTAGCGAATAGAGAGGATTGAAGTAACACTCATTTATGTAGGTGTAATGTGTGAACAGACACACTCACAGGTCCTCCAGGAAATATCTATACACGACACAATGTTAGTCCTCGATATGGTGGGAGTGCTAGTATCCAATTATTACACAACTTTCCAAAATTAATAAATAACCTCCTCTCAAGGAGAGGGAGGACATAGTAAACACGAAATATGAAAGTAGAAGACTGCATACGAGAAAATGGACGAAATCGGTGAATTGGCAAAGGGGCGGAGTGGGTGTGGGGCAGAGGGGAACATCCAAAATCCTGGTGGGCGTTATAAGTTACCGTAACATGCCTATGGTTGAAGGCGCATGATTGTATATACTCCTCGCATCGATCTGAGCACCAGACAAAGAGCAACAGGGCTTGAATATACCGCAAACTTATTGGAGCATTAGCGGTCGACAAGTGGGCCACACTGATGTTTTATTGGATAGTAAAAGTAAAACAAAGAAACATGTGTATGTCACATCTTAAACCAAACACTTGGTTTAGCAGGGAATTCTTGATAAAAAATGGTGAGATAAAGCCAAATACGAAGGATTGCTGCTGGACAGTACTGAATTACAATCGTTATGATATCACCATTCTTGGCTTAGATGTTCGCCGGTGGTTATATCCCAATTTGCATTTACCATAAGATCTGTGATGAGCAGAACTTTGGGATTAACATTACAAATATTCTCTATAAATTTCTCTGTTGTACAGTATACCTTGCTAGCATTCTCTTTAAGAATGAATCTTAAACGTAAAAATTAGTTTTGCTTCCAAGTTAATCAATATATACTCACCCAAAACATACCATGGGTGAATTTGATGAATATCTATGCCTGACTCCACCCATATAGTATGTATAATACAAGAGCTATCCTTGCTGGAGGAACTCAATATGCTAAAAAGAAAAAGGGGGGGGGGATACAGAAAGACATGAAACCTTTTCATCAAACCCTTGCAATTCAAATCTTAAAACTAACTATGGGAAAAGATTTGTTTGTTCCAACAGGACAAAACGTCACCAACTTAACGGCTGAGAAAGAAAAGATACAGGTTTGCATTGAGTAGGATGTACCAAAAAGTGGCAACGGAAAGGCTGACCCGTCTGAACATTCAAAGGAAGAAAAGCCTCAGATTGCCATAAACATCGAACCCCTCTGTGGATCCTACATGTAACAACTAGTTATAATGAGTCCTAATGAAACTTACCTTCTAGGTGCCACAAAGGTTCTGATATGAGAGACTTCCTTGCCTTCCCACCCATAGAACAAGGAGAAATATGACAATGATGAGGTCGCTCCCCAACTGTAAATTGGAGACAACTATTGTAGAGGTGATCTCTTATAAAACCGGTAAAACTGCTTTCTTTAATTGACTACTAGACATGGGAACTGTGGAAGGGATTACTCTCTGTTCAGAACCAAATATAATACTAAAGTCCTAGGGCTATGCACTCAGGCAAAATATATTAATACAGGAGCTCTGACATCAGCAATGGATTGTTTTGGTCTTTTAGAGACAGGTTCTCCCTGTAGCCCCAGCTGTCCTGGAACTCACTTTGTAGACCAGGCTGGCCTTGAACTCACAAAGATCCACCTGCCTCTGCCTCTAGAGCGCTAGGATTAACGGCGTGAGCCACAACACCCAGCTTATTGCATTAGTTTTAAGAAGTCATCCTTTCCAAGCTATTTGACCATTTCATCTAAATCAGTGTCTTTTTTGTAAAATAATTCATTGCAGAATTATCTTAATACTTCAGCTAAATTTGTTTCATTTTTCAAGACTTTTTTAGCTCCACACCACTACAATCTTTTCATTTTGCATTTATTTTTATTTTATTTATTATATTTATTTTATGTATATGATCATGTATATGTATGTGTGTAAGTGCACACATGTAATGCGATGTCCATGGAAGTCAGAAGAGGGCATCAGATCTCCTAAAACTGGAGTTATGGATAGTTGTTAGCTGCCATGTGGGTGCTGCGAGTTGAACCTAGGTCCTCTACAAGAGAAGCCAGTGCTCTTCACCTCTGAGGCATATCTCCAGCCCTTCATTATGTATATTTTTAATTAACCTTTGCAGTGTGAATAAGCAGTCATGTGCATCTGAGAGATAAAAGATAGCAATAATACACTGAGCACTCAGATATGGGATGGTCTGCACAGGCTCATCTGTACTAGAATAAGGGATAGTTCTGATTATAGGCTTCCCCACACTTGCTAAGTTTCTGCATTGGCATAAAGTTTTATGCTCAAATACAATGGAACACCAGAAAGTTTGTTCTAATAAGATCAAATTATAAGAAATCAAAATTTTACTGACTGTGTTCTTTAAATATTAATCTGAGTAATAAGTTTGAAAAAATCACTTCAAATAAACATATTCCCTAATTTTAACACATATAGTAAAAAGTAAAACCTGTCTAAATAAAAAGAATGTTAAGCCATATTACAATGCTCAGAAAAAAACTGGCAGAATCTGCTGTTTCCTCTATACTTGTGATATAATTGCAATAGAAAGATGAGCGATTTTATGAAATACTGAAATATCTGTATTGAATAATATATTGTATCAGTATGTAATTTAAACTAAAAGTTTCATTTATAAATGATAAACTCTATGCATAATGATTGCATTAAGGAAAAAGATAACCAAAACAACAAATTCAATATAAAAGAGGACATATTTTACAAATGGCAAAACCACAGCTTGAATTTTATTAAATATATGCTCTGCTATTCCTTTTCAGGTTAATTAAAATGTTCTTAAAAATTAATAACTCCAAATAGTGATGATATGTGGAGAAATTTAACTAACTGAACATCACTGATGAAAATATGAAATGATAAACACCTTGGGTGTGTCTGTTGGCAGACAAAGGCAATGCAGTGAAGTCGGACACAAAAATAAATCCTCTTTTGCAATATGAAACTCATTGTTCAATATGAGTTTCGATAAAGACAAGAAGGAATATATAATACCGCCAGGGCAGAGCTGGCCTGTGGTACCCATGGTCTGCCAACCATCATCTTCACCCCATGGCTGTCAACAGCTGGCTACAATCCTCAACAACATTAGTAACCTGAGAAATCTACAGATTTCAGAAAATAAACTAGAGGACACTGGGGTACAGCTGTTGTGTGAAACTGGGACACTTCCCAACTGCCAATCATGGAACTTGGATCAGAGGTCTGTAAGCCAGTTGCTTCCTAATGTGAGGACCTAGCTTCTTTTACCTAAGGTAAAACCCTGTGGAGAATCAACCTGTTGGGGAATTTCATGGTCCAGAGTGGGGTCACTGCCCTGGAAACACCCAAAATGTAACTTACATCCAAGAGCTGTGAACAATTTTGATGAGGAAAACACAAAGGTTTTCTGACCACTGAGAAAAAGCAATCCCTACTTGACATTCCTAAGTAGTGTGTAAGAGACAAAAATTAAAAATGAAAATTCCATTCAAATACCTAAAACCACAACAAAGGAAAGGGAAAGGGTCCTTACCTGGGCACACTAGATCACTGAAACTCTAATATATGATTTCTTTGCCACTCAGTTCAGAGGTGTTAAGTGAGTTAGATGGGTTTTTCATTTGCTAATAGATGACATAAAAGGAAGTCAGAGTTTGGGGGGGTAGGGAGTGGTAGGGTGTGATGGAAGAAGAGGTCTGAATATAATGACAATCCATTGTATGAAATTCTTGAATCAATAAAATTTCTTAAACTTAAAAATTATATATATATATATAATGATATAGCCAGTATGAAAAATACTTGGCAAATCTTTTTGATAGTAATATTGGATTTCCTACCACTAACTGCATTTAGAGGTGTGTGGGGAGGGTACATATATCAGAGAAATAAAAAATAAAAACAATAGACCCCAAATTAGAAAGTACAGATGTGTGCCTAAGTGGATGAATAGTTAGACAAACTGCTACTTTTATAGCATGAAACACTAGTCAGGAGGATGAAAAAGGAAAGGGCTGTTGCTATCTAAAACAATTTCAAAAGATTCAAAGAAATGTTTCTGAGTAATGAAGTAAACTTTAAAAGAATACAAATGTTATGAATTTGTGTATTTCTTAAATGGCACAATTACAAAGATGGACAGTGATTTGTGGCTGCAGAACTAGGGGTATTTTACACAAGGGTAGCAGGGGAATATTTTCATATACCACAGCTTGGTTTAGCATCTTGATTGTAGTAAAAGTTACATGACGGTACATATTATATTAAAGTCCACATATTAAGAGAATAAACAAGAGAGAGAAGAAGGGGAAAGGGGGGACTATTACACTATCTAAAAAACTAATTTATTCCAACGTTCATATTTGATTTGATACTTACTGTGCTTTTTCCTGTTTTTCTTCTGGTAGCATGCATAGCACCTTCCAGTACTATGAAAGCTAGCCAGCAAGGATGAGGGTTTGAAGTCAGTAACAGAGTGACATTTCTTCTTTTTTTCCTACAGAGTATATATGTAGTGTCTTCAGCAATAGGCTCTTACCATTAAAAAAAATAAGTATTTTCAAGATAACTGTTCACAATGTAGCTAGGACACTAAAAGGAGCAAAGGTTTTAGGTTTTAAAATCCACATGGCCTAGTGGTTAAGAGTGCCGACCACTCTTACAGAGGACCCGGGTTCGATCCCCAGCACCCACATGGCGGCCGAGAACCGCCTGAAACTCCAGTTCCAGGAGAACTCCAGTTCCAGGGGAATCCGACACCCTCTTCTGACCTCCGCAGCATTGCACGACACGGGTGCACAAACTTGCATGCAGATAGTACATTCATACACATACATAAATAAAGAAATAAAAAAAAATCCACATGGGCTTTATTTAAAAACCATAAAGCAGATACTAACTTAAAAAGTTACACTGAAGCCAGGCATGGTGGCCCACAACTTTAATGCCGGCACTTGGGAGGAAGAGGCCTACCCAGAGGTCTACACAGAGACCTACACAGGCCAGTTGGGGATACAGGGAGATTCTATCTCAAAAAGATTTTAAAAAGTTACATTTAGTTGGTCTTACATACTCACTCTTATGTTATTTGGAGAGTATGTGTGTGTGTACATGTGTGTGTGTGTTTGTGTAGTGCTGTAGGTGCAGGTGTAGGTTATGCATGTGTGCATTTTATATGTACACTTGTATGTCAGTGTATGTGTTCAATTGTGTATGAGCATGTGGAGGCCACAGATTGACTTCATGTATCTTCCTCTATTGTTTTGTACTTTATTTTTGAGACAGGGTCTCTCACTGAACCAAGAGCTCACCATTTTAACTACATCAGCAGACTAGGAAGACTTCAGAATCCACCTGTCTCCACCAATCACCACATCCCTAATTCTGGGTCTACAGGCACAGGCCACAGCTGGTGCTGGGTATCAGAACTCAGGTTGTCTTGCTCTGCAGCAAGCACTTTATCCACTTAGCAGTGTCCCCAGTCTTTATCTTCTTTAAAGCATTGTGCTTCTTAGAAGTAAAATGGTAGTTTTCATTGTAAACCTCTAGTCATTAAAATGATCATAAACAAAAAATCAGCATACATAGAATGGTTTGCTCAGATGCAATGAACCAGTTCTTTAGAAATCACAAATTACAATTTCCTATTATAAATCAAACCAAATATTTTTACATATTTCTATGTTCTCAGAAATCTCCAGGTTCACATGGTTTCACTGAACCTACACAAAATATTTGAAGAATTATCACAAACTCAATGACTTTCTTTGGACAATAGAGGATTTTCTTAATTCATTGTAGGAAACTATTATTACTCTAAAACAAAATCCAAGTAAAGACTATAACAGAAAACTGTGTACTCATATTTGCAATGAGTACAGACATACATTTGCACAAAGTTTTTATTAAAACACAATTAAATAACATATAAAAAGAACTACAATATGCATGGGCAAGGGAGATTGGCCAAGCAAACCAGACAGTATCCAAAGCTCAATAAATAACACCACATGAGGAAAAAAATATCAGATGACCATATAACTGATGAAGAAAACTTGATAAGTTTCAACACTAATTCAAAATTAAATGTTTGTTTTAAAAATCAGAAATGGAATGTTTTCAACAAGAGTGCCTTCTGTCCTTGTCAGGTCCTTAGCCTGGGAAATGGACACTGCCCATCTGTTCGTGCTGTCTCACCTGCCCAGAAACTGCTGGCCTCTGGACAGGAATTTGAGGTTTCTGGCTGATGGCCAATCTTCAACCTACACCAACTCACAATCCACTCCACAGGTTGGTGACTTGATTAGTTTTCATCCAAGACCAAACTAGCTTATCAGGTTAGCAATCTGATTGATACCCATCTAACCCACTAGCCACCAACACTGGAAATCGAGGCCTGCTTCAGCCTGTATGCGTGTAAAATAATAGATCTGGGAATTCTTTGATGATGGTAATGGAAAATTCACTATAGCGCATGTTGTAAGACACTTTTATAAGCAAAATGACATCATATCTCAGAGCCAATCTGGACCCCAGCCTCACCCCCCCTTGATGCTGCTGCCTCCCCTCTGCCCCCCGACCCCCACCCCAACCCCCATTTGCCTGGACCTTGAGTTGCTCCCTCATGGGGGCGGGGTTCAGAGGAACTTTATGACTTCCATATTGTGCCCTGAGGGATGCTATTGAAAACTAGCCCCTAATTCAAACTGGATCTTCCCACAGTCCTCTGAAAAAATACCTCTTAAAAGGATGGAAGAAAAAAACTACAAAACAAAACAGAAAAAAGCTATAGGCTAGAGAAATGGCTCATAGGTTAGAAACACTTTATGCTGTTGCAGAGGACCAGAGTTTGGTTCTTAGCACCTATATCATAAAGCTCACAACTGTCGATAACTCCTGTTCCTGGCAATCCAATCTTATCTCTGTCCTCTGTAGGTACTAGGCACACATGTGGTGCATATACACACATGCAGGAATCCATGTATAAACAAAACAAACATAAAAATAAATCTTTATAATAAGCTACAGAGTTAAAGATTTAGCTCAGCAGTAATGCATTAAGTCCTTTATTGTGTGTATGCAGGACAGGAGAAGTGGCATGGTTGCAAATTCTTAAAAATTCTTTGGGAGTGCTCAAAGACCAAATAAGAAAAAGGCTAGTAATTCAGCTATCTAAAAATCCCTTAAAGCTTAACAATTAAAAATACAAACTAGAGAGTGGGTAAATGACCTTGAGAAACATTCCAGTGAATTATGTGTTGAAGGCAAATAAATACATGAGGAAGGTTCAATATTAACATTAATTAAGGAAAAAAACACAATGAAATGCCACTACATACCTCTGAAATATAGTGATAAGCCAAATTCTGGGGGGGAAAACAAAAGTCGAACATTCATTTATCATTTGTAAGAATATAAAATATTCCAGAAAAGAACATAATATTCCAGAAAGAATATAAAATACTCCAGAAAAGGGGTAGGAGCTTTGCTTAAGAAAATAGTGTTAATGGGGCTGGAGAGATAGCCTAGTGGTTAAGAGCACCGACTGCTCTTGCAGAGGACCCGGGTTCAATCCCCAGCACCCACATGGCAGCTAAGAACTATCTGTAACTCCAGTTCCAGGAGAACTCCAGTTCCAGGGGAACCCGGGACCCTCTTCTGACCTCTGCAGCATTGCACAATATGGGTGCACAAACCTACATGCAAACAGTACATTCATACACATACAAAAATAAATTTAAAAAATTATTTAAAAAAGAAAATAGTGTTAAAACTGAGAAAGTGATTACTATATAACATAGTGATTACATTCCTAAGCTGTTGCCCCAGATAAGTTAAAATATATTTTCCATAAAAACCTGTGCATAGCAGCTTTCCTTGAAATAGCTCCAGATTTGGGAACAACCCAGCTGTCATCCTTTGACTGAACACTTAATTCTGATCCATCCATGTCATAGAGTAGAAAAAGCAAAAAACAATAACCTGATACATCTCACCAATTGAATGAGAATGAAAATAAGTGTGGTGATCTGAGAACATTGTATGCCTACTGTGTGGTGATTCCATTTATATAATATTCCTGAAATGGAGTGAAGTGTGGTGCTGGTCACTACAGGACAGCCCAGAGACTCCATGGTGGAGAATGGTTCAGTACTATGAATATAACAAAGTCAATATTCTGACAATATGACTTTATTATATGGTTATGTTAATCCTCAACAATTTCATGTGATTCTATAAGCAACTTAAAATTAAAATTAAAATATTTAGTCCTCTCAATAATAGAAAAGGAAATATGCCTTTTTATGCTGATTTACCTCATTGATTCATCTAACTCTGCTCTGAGAAAAACTGGGAAGAAAATGGTCAATTAATTAGATTTTGTATTTCCTTTAATGAAATTTTATTATTAAAATTTTGGAAAGAGGAAAATTTTTATACATATGGAAACAACAACACAGAGACTAAATGCCCATAGGCTTTTGAAATACCACAAACTTGACATATGATATGTGACTGTTGCTCTATTCGACCCTTTTACTTTTACTTTACACTCGGTGCGAACCCCCCCCCAGCCTATTTCTTATGCATAATTCTTCATTTTTGGTTTTGGCAAAAAAAAAACTTCAAATACTTAATATACTAGATTAATTTTAATAACAACATAATTTTCCTTATATATGCTATATGCATATGTTTTATCTCATAATGCATTATTAGAATATTACAATAAATGGTTCGTATATCTTGCACTCACGAATCTGTAGATAAATTCCTAAAGGAAAAATTGGTTGAAGAGGTAAATTCCTTTGTAATTCTGATAAATATTGGCAAGTTCTTTAGGAAACTGCCTCAATTTCCACAACCATACACAATATGTGAGTGACTGGGCCTTCTCCAATACGCTGAGTAATTTTTTTGATCTTTGCTAGACTAATAGATAAAAGAGCTTCCAGAACATTCTACTCAAACATAGCAATCAGTCTTACCACAGAGGATAGTTTAGTGCATTAATATCAAAGAAATAAAGTGACTTTCAAAGCTACAGCAATTGTAACAGATATCAAGTGATACTGTATTTTAAACCTATATTGAATCCCTATCTTTAGGTTTTGTGATCCTAAGAGAGAATTATTGCTCAAAGTTAACATTTTAATAAGCTAGGTTTATCAAAAGTACTAAATATCAGGAGAAGAGTAATGTTGGTAATAAATTGAGACTAAAATCTACAGATTCTGCCATGTAACCAGGGAGGTTTCTCACACTTCAGAATGACTGTGGATTTTTGTTAATCTTGTCTGCTCATAAATCATTTCAAAGTCCATTCATTACATGAATGGACTCATATATCCAATCACGTGAATGTACTAGTGATGAATTAACATACTCTTCAACAAAAGTTTAGTGGTAAATGGAGAAGTAAAAGAAAAAAGGGGACTTTTAATCACCGCTGTGGTCTCTCAGTGTTGTCATTCTAAGGGAATGATTTTTTTAATTGCCTGGATACCAAGCCTAGAGTTTAGGGGAACACAGAGGTCTCTTCTATTCATACAAGGTTTTGTTTTATGACAGATGAAGCAAATTTCCTTTCTTGCACATGCTAAAGATTGCACCATGATCACTGGGTGAGTATATGATTACACCTTGTGCTGGATAGCTTTAGTGTCAACTTGACACACCTGGGTTGAGGGAGCCTCAATTGGGGAATCTGCTCCATTGGACTAGCCTGTGGCCACATCTGTGGAGTATTGTCTTAATTGTCGAGCAATGTGGAGCACCCAGCCCACTATGGGTGGTGCCACCCTGGGCAGGTTGTTGTGTACCATATAAGAGGGCAGGCTGGGCATAGGCCAGGGGAGCAAGCCAGTAAATAGCATTCTTCCATGGCCTGTGCTTCATTCAGCTCCTGCCTCCAGGTTCCTGCCCGGAGTTCCTGCCCTGAGTTTCAGCCTTGGGCTCCCTAAGTGATGAACTGTGACCCAGGAGATGTAAGCTAAATAAACCCTTTCCTCCCCAAGTTGGTGTTGGCCAGAGTGTTTCGTCACTGCAATGGAGGACAAACTGGAACACACCTATAGAGCTCAAGTTGTAATGACTATTTGAACCCATGTTAGACTATTCAATAAATGATTAGTTAAATATCCCACCCGTATAATGGTATCTCTAAACACTAGAAAATCTAATTTTAAAGTTCTCTATTTCCTGCTAATTTAGCAACAAAGAACTTATTTTCCAGAAACTTGTACAAAACAATGCTCATTTTTTACATTCCATTAAAAACCACAACTTGAGTTAGATACATTGCAATTGTCCAAATAAATCTTTTTTTTTTTTGTATTTTGTTTTTGTATTTTATTTTGCTATGTAGACTAAACTGACCTCAGTCTCACAGAGATCAGCCTGCTTCTGCCTCCTGTGTTCCGGGTTTAAAGACAAGCACCATCCTGCCCAGCAGGAATACAATAACTGAATTCAAGTCGTCAGCACTCCTTTGTAATAAATTCTGAGACACTCACTTCCTCTCAGAGTGCACTGACAGTTTAACCTGGAGAATGCTCAGTTAATTCAATTTTAAATTTGATGGGATAATACAAAATCATCTGACCAGGATGATTATATACCCCTAACGACACAAGAGAAATAGACGTATTGCCGGTTATTTTTAAAAAGCCTCATTCCATTAAGTATTTATTAAGGCTAGTTAGTACCAGTTACCAAAACCATAAAGATGTCCCTGTATATTCCAGAAAGCAACCAATCCCTAACAGACATAAAACACCTTTCACGAAAAGATGAAGAGGAGCCCAAAAGAGGCACCAGAAACAAACACTCCATCCCTTCCATGCTTCTCAGGTCTGGAAGGGAGGGCTCGGACCCAGGAATGGTGCACAGTCCGATTGGGTCTATCTTTAGGACCTGGAGAAGAAAGACCAGAGACCAAAGGAAGGGCCTGCAGTTTCATTTGCATAAGCACCCAAACACTGCCTACATCACCACGCTGGCTTCCAGGCCCCGCCCAGTCTTACTCCAGCCTTTTGCCAGGGTGGAGGATGAAACAGGAGAGCTAGACACTCCAGTATGAAAGCTCCTGTAGGTCTCTTGCATCATTTTCAATGTCACTTCTCTAGTCGCCGGAAAAGAACTTCCTTCCTCACGGGCCTTGCAGCCGGCTGGGTCACTACTATTCTTGAGTTACCTCGAGGATTTGGATGAATTTGTTCCCATAAGGCTCAAATGGATACTGAGAAGCTTTTTCTATAGCATACTGTATTCAATAATTATCTCACACAGATCAAACTAGGTAGAAGCTGTATGCGTTTCCAGCTCCTTTGCTGCCCTGCCTTAAAATCCCAGCGCCACCACCCTTTCTGCCAACCTTTCAGATTCCGAGATAGGCAGAAAGACACAAGCCTTGCTGTCTCCAATAGCCACGTGCCCAGTACAGCAAAAGGCCGGATTTGAGATAGTGCAGAATTACAGGACGCCTTAAGCGAAAGAGAATCACGTGAAAATACCGCCTTGATAGTGGCGGTTGCAGTTGGTAAAGATCCACAAGCAAACCAGAAAGGAAGCTTGCTGCTCTCACCGCCCAATCGCCCCACCGCCCACCCACATGAGGATGAGCTTCCAATCTACCTTAGGTGCACCTCTTTGCCCCTACCCCAACTTTCCTCTCGGACTTACCCTGTGGAACCCCACCCTTCAACCCCCAGCTTCACTCAAAGCAAGTATGTCTCCAGGGGTGCCTTGGGCAGTTTCCATCTAGGGAAGGAAGGAAGAAGAAAAGGAAGGAAGGAAGGAAAGAAGGAAGGAAGGAAGGAAGGAAGGAAGGAAGGAAGGAAGGAAGGAAGGAAGGAAGGAAGGAAGGAAGGAAGGAAGGAAGGAAGGAAGGAAGGAAGGAAGGAAGAGAAAGGATGGCGGCACGTTTTGACTCACGTGCTTCCCCCCATAAGCGCCTCCTTGGGACCCCAACACTCGAAACCCCTATTCGTACAGGTGCAGGACACACTGAACAGAGGACAGCAGAAACTAGCTTCTCCCTCCCTGCTTTCCAGCCGCCCTTTCTTCTCTGAGCATCCAGTCTGAATCTTTCCGGGATTCCATCCATCCATCCTGCTCTCTTTCTTGGTCCCTGGACTCCTGGGTGGCAAAAAGCGATCCCCGCCTTACCTCCAGCTGTGTCCAAGCTCCAGAGCACCGAGTTACCTTCGGGTGTCCTGCCAGCACCTCTCGTTGCTTTCACGTCCCCAAGTAGAGAAAGGGTCGATCCAGAGGCCACAAAAGAGCTGTCTGGAGAGCAGCCTCTGCCTCCCAAGGGCGGGCCTAGGAGTTGGCTTTGGGGGTCGCTGCCCCGCGGGGTGGCACAGAAAGACTCCGGAGCGCCTGTGAGTCTGCCAGGGGAATAGCACAGGATGAGGGCTCCCGGGTCCGGGGATGCCTGTGCGTGTGTGTGCGTGTGTATGTGTGTGTATGAGTGAGGGTGTGACGGAGGCTCCCACGTGCCCAGCCCGCCAGTGCTGCGGCCGCCAAGCGGCTGCGGGAGAGAAGGGGAGGCTGTGGGTGGCGGCGGGGAGCGGAGGAAAGAGCCAGGTCTGCTGGCTGCGCGCCGCGCCACCCCGCCCCGCCACCCCCTGACGCAGAGAGGCCACTGCAGCTGCCTGCTGCGTCCTTCCTGCGCACTGTGCTGAGCAGGAGGGATGCTGGATGGATCTGGGGAAGCAAATGTAAAACAAACAAAACAAACCCGCACCCCTGCCATCCTCACATGTTGTCCTTTCCTAACCCACTCAACCTAAAGGATGGGCACTAGTTGCCTGCCCCCTGCCTTTGTCTCAGCTAGGATGACAATGGAAATGATCTGGTTCTGTTTATTCCCTTAGAACCAGAGGAGAGGTACGGGACCTTAGCATTCTCCGCAGGCCAACCAGCTACATCTTGTTCAAAAGAAAAACACTTTGGACTTTTGCTTCTCCTGTGGCCAGTTTGTGAAAGGTTGTTTGAAGGAAGTGGCCCCCACCGTGGGTTGGTGCCTGTGAAAGCAACTCTTTTCCAAATGGACTCTGCCAGATAATGAAGTCTGATTTATCTCAAAGGATACTGGTAATTAAACCACATTCGTAAAGTTGGAAAATGGCTGAATTAAATTTATGAAAATTGAAATTTTCAGATTTTGAAAGAAATGCAAAATGAATCTAAACTATATTACAGAACTGGTTTAGTTTCTTGGTGAAGTACATTTTCTCCACTTTTAGATGATTAATAGTATCATTACAGATATGTATGTTTCTGCACTCTTGTGCCTTCAATAATCCCTTAGATTTTAATGGTTTGTATCCAATTAAGATTGAATTCAATAGCAAAGCCGCTCCAGACAGGTTTTCATGCAGTGAAAAGAAATCACAAGACCCAAATTTCAGGGCAGAACATTGCTACTAATCTTTTAAAGAATCCAAGAGGAGTTTTGTCCACCAGCCTCTCTTCAAATCTCACCTTAAAAATTAAAAACATTAACTCAAAGCGGATCCCCAGGTTGTCTCTCTTCTCTCTCTGATAAATGGATACTCTTCCATAGAGGAACCACAGGAAAATTAAAAATAGCTAAGATAAACTTCTTACAGAATATCTTGGATTCACTGCACATGATGGTGGTAGGCAGACACATCTATTGTTTTACATATGAAATTGAAACCTTACCACTTAGAACAGAGAATTTAATGAAATAGTGTGGACTTGTAAAAAATCAAGATTAGGTTTATCTGTGGGAAACAAGGAAGTGCTAAGTCTGCTTCCAGAACCGGTTTTATCATAGTACCAAGAAGGACTAACAGTGTTGGCTCCCTTACACCTTTCTGGTGTTTGACACCTAATTGAAATGTGTGTCCAAGGAACTCACATAGTACTGTAGTCTCAGCCTCAATAATGACTGATGTTTGATGTCCTTGAAGAAAGGCAGAAGTCAACTGAAATGCCTAGCTTCTAAGTATCAGAGATTTTACAATATCTTATTTAATCTTGACAATTACTTAGTATAGTGATTTTCTCTAAGTCAGGATTTAAGAAAGGTGATACTAAGAAAACAAAAATTCAAAGGTTACAAAGTCAGTTAAAAATTTCAACTCAGGGGGCTGGAGAGATGGCCTAGCGGTTAAGAGCACCGACCGCTTTTACAGAGGACCCGGGTTCGATCCCCAGCACCCACATGGCGGCCGAGAGCCGTCTGAAACTCCAATTCCAGGAGAACTCCAGTTCCAGGGGAATCCGAGACCCCACGACACGGGTGCACAAACCTGCATGCAGACAGTACATTGATACACATACAGAAATAAATAAAAAAAAAAATTTAAAAAAATTTCAACTCAGATCTACTGTTCTGGGTAAATCTGTTCATGATTTTAAATAAAAGCTTGTGAGCTTTGTGTTCATCTACAGATTTCTTTAATGAGAAGAAAGAGAATTTTTTTTAACATGAACTAGGGATTTTGAAAACAAGAAGTAGAGTGTGCATGGGAATGCACCACGCCTAAAGACTGGACATTCCAGTCACGGTAAAATGTAATCCGTGGTTTCATTTTAGTAACAAAGATGCTGCTGAGATGTAAAGTTAGATTTGCTAATACCAGACTAGCAATTACTGAGTGTTTTCTCCATCTTACTGTGCAAAATGACCACATGGTGTTGGCAGAGAAGAGGAGGAGTGTGCAGAAGGAGAACAGACGGGCCTGGGAGAATATCTCCACCCTCAAGTAAAGGCCAATAGTCTATCTGACCATTCTATAGTTAAAACGTTAGTGATTATTGATTCTATGCTAACTGTATTTAAACCATGTGAGATAGTTTTCATGTCATATGATGTAAGAATTCCACTAGCCCTTTGATGTAGGTATGATTGCTAGCCATGTATTCAGGAAGGAGAACTGAGACTTTGGTTGCCCAAGGTCACAAAATACTATAAATAAATACCTACCTCAGTTTCTGAATCTGATACATATTTTAAAGAATATTTAATGCTTCATTGGGAAAAATTCTGATAAAAGATCAGATGAAAGAGATAGCTCTGTGGTGGGGCAGAGGCAGAAGCTAGCCTGGCCTCCATACCAAGTTCCAGGCATGTTAGGCCTACAGGGAGACCCTGTCCCAAAAAAAGACAAGGAGGTGGGGAGGGCAGAATGGCCCAGGCCTGTAATCTCAGCATTGAAATCTTTGATGAAACAGGAGGTTGCAAGTACAAATGAAGACACTGTTTCAAATAAATAAAATCTATTAGATCAAAAAGAAAGTTGAACATGTTTGGCTGGAATTTGATTAACCCAGCCTTTCTACCCCAGTATTTCATAAACTAATGTATTATGTACAAACTCACAGTGAGGTAACATCAGAGCTCAAAGAAACAAAAAAATTATGAAAATAAAAAGAAATTTCAAGGTGAGCCTGGTGACAGAGGCAGGCATGTCTCTGTGAAAATGAGGGTGGTCTGGTCTGCATAATGAGTTCCAGGCCAGCCTAAAAATAAAATAATAAATATCAATCAATCAATCAATAAACAATAGTAAAGGAAACTATAGTTTCAATTCTCATCATGCAATTTTATTCAAATTTCTATAAAGCCATTCACTCGGACTTCCAATAAAAATTATTATGGAGGCAGAGGCAGGCAGATCTTTGTGAGTTCAAGGACAGCCTGGTCTACTGAGCGAGTTCCTGGAAAGCTGGGGCTATAGGGAGACCCTGTATCAAAAAGACAAAAAAAAAAATTATGTCATCTAATCCAAGTGTAATTCATTCGACATATAATCTCAAATTTCTGTGAAATCAAATTCTACTCATCCTCAAACCACCTATTGAATAGACCTGGTTCCCTATTTACTTAACAAACTTCTGATAAAAATATTTGGAATAAAGTTATTATTCTGAATATGGACAGAGTTTTGTTTCTCATCACTATTTAGTAAGCAATACAGGATAGTAACCTTTTCCATGGCATCTATGTTATATTATGTATTATCTCTCATGGATCATATTTCCCTCAGGGTTCCTTAGCCACCCCCACCTCAGATTCATTCCTGTCTACTATTTTTCCTTTCATTCGACCACCGTCCTCCCTCCCCATTCCTAGCACCCTTATTACCCACACCCTCTACCAAATAAGATCTTAAAGAAAGGAAAGGTCATGCTATAAAGTCGTATATTTATGACCAAGGGAAGGAGTGGATTGGCTGATTAGTTTTTGTCAACTTGATACAATTCTAGACATAACTGGGAATAGATAATCTCAGTTGGGGAATTTCCTCCATCAGACTGCACTGTGTCTATGTCTTTAAGGTCTTTTCCTGACTGCTGCTTGATTTAAGAGAGCCTAACCTGCTGTGGGAAGTACCACCTCTAGGCTGGTGAAGCTGCATTATAAAAGTAAATTAGCTGCCAGGTATGGTGGCTCATGCCTTTAATTCTAGCACTCAAGAGGCAGAGGCAGGCGGATCTCTATGAGTTCAAGGCCAGCCTGGTCTACAGAGTGAGTTCCAGGCCAGCTGGGGCTACAGGAAGACCCTGTCTCAAAAAGAAAAAAAAGTAAGTTAGCTGAGCAAGCTGGAGAAAGCTAGCTGGTAAGCCACATTCATCTGCCATCTCTTCATCTTTTCTTGCCTCCAGTTCCCTATTTGAATTCATACCTTGACTTCACTGGATGGCGGGCTATAAACTGTAAGATGAAATAAGCCCTCTTCCAGCCCCAAGTTGCTTTATGGACATGGTGTTTATCTCAGCAATGGAAAGCAAACTACACTGGTAATCTAGAAATGGCTTCAAATTTATGAGAAGATGTGCCAGTTTCACATGCAAATCTGTTCCAAGCTAACCAAGAGAACTGGGCATCTTTGAATTTGGATATTCTTCGGGGACTCTATTTATTGGCTTGGAATTGTCTCCTCAAGGCACATGTGAAGATCCTGCCCTGAGTGTGTGGTGCTGTTGGGAGGTCAAACTTTAAGAGGGAGCACGTATTCAGAGGAAATTAGGGCTTCAGGGATATGCACTTAAAGGGGATATTGAGACTTGCTTCCTTGCCTCCTTTTTCACTTCCCTGGAGCCTCTACTTCATGACAGCAGTGAGGAAAAGATTTTCTCAGCTAGAGGCTTGCATGATGCTCTGCTTCAGCACACGCCCCAAATCTCATAGATCAGTTGATCACAGACTGAAATGTCAAACCATGAGCTAAAACCTTTCTCCTCTTCATACGCTGAGTTTCACAAGTATTTGCTTCGGTGATGGAAAGGTGACAGACACAAGCAAGGACAGTTGGATTCTCTTCTCCAAGTTTATCTTCATTCATTTTTCTTTTTGTCATATGCTTGTTAAGAGACAAAATTGTACTCTGTACCCTATGCTGGCCTAGAATTTACCATCTTCTTGCCTCAGCCTCCAGTGTACTAGGATTACAGCCATGTGTCACAATGCCTGGCTGCTTTTCAAGACAGATAAAGGGCTGTACCATGGATGTGGAGCAAATAACTAGGTTGTCTGATTCCTCCGTGGGTAGATGATGGGTTAACCAAAGATGAATGTCAATGCAATTAAACAAGTTTTTTAACTAATTAGATAAAAAGCATCCATGACAATGTAAAAAGTGATTTAATTTTGCTAATGTTTCTGTAATTTGTAGATAAAGCCTAAAGGTCTCTGGCAAATGAAAATACCAACACAAGCTGTCACTTTATTGATGCAGAAATGTATCGCGTGCTTCAACACACTGATAATGAGCGGAAAGTTCTCATATTACTCTTTATATAAATTTGTTTTATGTAATAGCAGATCACATTTTAAAGCCACTTTATGTATGCCAAGTACTATGCTCAGTATTAATATATGGGTACTTATATGTCCCAAATCAAAGGGTCTGTGGCCTTTGTTTTGCCTAAAATATAGAAACAAGCTTTTTTCCCCCTCACTGTAAAAGATCTCCTTATGGATACATTCAGATTCATTAAGCTCAATTCATTAAGCTCAATGATTTTCTCTACAATTATTATTTTAATATAAGTTGGTACTTGCTTATAGGATACATTTCAAATCATGATCCTGTACATAGTAAAAGTCATACTCCACACATGTTTTGAGCTTTGGAGAGTCAGATGAAGGAGAGTGGAGTTCTCTCTCAAAGTACATTATTTATTTACTTATCGTCAGGGAGTGTGCCAAGGTACACATCCATCCGTGGGTCAGAGAACATTTTTCATGATTTGATTCTGCCTTTCGCCAGGGAGGTTCCAGGGATCATGTTCAGGTGCTCAGTATGGCAGCTAGTGCCTTTACCTGCTGAGCAATCTTACCTGCCCAGTTTCAATTTTAAGTAGAGTGTTTGATGAAGGTATGACTGTGTGACTGTGATATTATGGTGGCAGATATTATGGATGGAATTGTAGGAATTAGCCTTGGAAAGAATGTGAATTGGGAAAGTTCCATATAGATGTAAGGAAAAAATGGTCTTTTCAGGAAGTAGCTCTTAGATCCAATGAAAAATTTCTAAGGACAAAATTTACCTGGAAGATCTGAAGAAGAGAAGTGAAACCCAGGTATATTAAATATTGGTCTTCTTCCATAAGCATAAGCTATGGAATTTATTTTATTATTTATAACTTATAGCATTAATCTGTTGTCAAATCATTCTTGCATTCCTGCATTTAGTCACATTTAACCATGAGATAATAGTTTTCTTTATATATATTTATGGGTCAAAGTTTTTCACATTTTATTTATAAAATTATCATCTATATTTAAATAAAGTTTATTTATGATAGATCTATATTCTGATTATACAGTTTCTTGTTTATTATGGTTATTTTACTGCCCTTGAGAATTCAATGCTTGCACTCCTATTCACTTGAAGCACAGGTTCAAAGAGAGAGATGGCTAATTACTCACACAGAAGTGTGGATGAAGACAAGGTAGACATAGGCAGATCCTGGGAGCGGTCTGGCCAGCCAACCTAAACAAAATGGCATAGCAAGCTTCAGGTCCAGAGGTTGACCTTGTCTCAAGATAAGAAGCATAGCGTGATAGATCAGGAAACTGAACATTCTCCTGAAGCTTCTGCATGCCTATAAGTATGTGGACCTGTACACAGGTGCACACACATACTACATAAATACTACAAATTTTGTCTATATATCACTTTAAGTATTTATTTTAATAATTTCATTCCTTTTTTTTTTCTTTTTGAGACAGGGTCGCCCTGTGGTCCCAGCTGTCCTGGAACTCTCTATGTAGACCAGACTGGCCTTGAACTCACGGAGATCTGCTTGCCTTTACTTCCCAAGTGCTGGGATTAAAGGCATGTGCCACCACACCTCGCTAATTTCATTTCTTATGTTAATAAATTCAATTTTACTTCTGATTATTTATGTTGTATTTTGTTCAGCTACCTTGATGTTTGATATACATTTATTTAGAAATTTTGAGATGTATTTGGTGGCCTGGTACTTGTTCATTTTCTTTAGATCAGACAAGTTGGCTTCAAAAGAGTATAAATTTTGAGCTGCAAGAATGGCTCAGTTGGTATAAGCACTTTCTGTACAAGCATGAAGATCTGAGCTTGGATTCAGCACCTATGTAAAAACAGACATCATTACTGTTTGTGGGGGAGTGGGAATAGAGACGGGAGGATGGTTGGGGCTTGCAATATGCCAGTGTAGAGTAAGAGAGACCTGTCTCAGTGGAATAAGAAAGAAAATGATAGAGAAGGACAACTGACTCTTTTAATGGCCTCTGTGTGACAGAGACAGAGAGAGTATTTGTTTTATTTATTGAATTCAGCTTATTAGTTGTGGATTTTAAGATTTTAAACATGATGTCTACACTTCTATGTCCCATGAGACTGCATGATACTTTTACAGTCTGTCTTTACAACTGAATTACTAGGTAGCTTTTAATTTAATGAGTTTGGATTTCACTTCTACACCTCCCAGGGAAACGTTTGACTGTGTTTAATTTGATATTTTCTTTTCTATTTTTCGTTTTTTGAGACAGGGTCTCTCTTTAGTCCCAGCTGGCTTGAAGCTTGCTATGTGTTTCTAAAAATGAAGTTCATAGTCCCATGATTATTACACAGACTAGAAGAAACTTCTCCCAATAAAAAAGTAATTAACATAAAAATGTGAAGAGAGAACACGTTAAGTAGCCAAACATGAGCCAAAGAGCTAATAGGACTACAAACAAACACACACATTCATGGTGGTATGAAAATATATTCTGGGGGCTGGAGAGATGGCCTAGCGGTTAAGAGAGCCGACCGCTCTTGCAGAGGACCCGGGTTCAGTCCCAAGCACCCACATGGCGGCCGAGAACAGTCTGAAACCCCAATTCCAGGAGAACTCCAGTTCCAGGGGAATCCGACACCCTCTTCTGACCTCCGCGGCATTGCACGACACGGGTGCACAGACCTGCATGCAGAGAGTACATTCATACACATACAGAAATAAATAAAATTAAAAAAAAAAAGAATATGCCTGATATAGGGATGCTCTTCCTCCCAGTGATACTAAGGTGAGGGAACACTAAATGTACAGCAATCCAGGTCTTCTTGGGTCTAGTCTCCTCTACAGATGACAGTGCTCCCTTATGCCATGGGGCGTTAAGAGCCTCCAGCTGGAGATCCAGGGTGAAGCTTAACACTTTGATTTTCAGCCTTACTAAACCACATTTCATTGCCAAGTAAGATTCCCCCAGCCCCTACCCTGTTCCAAACCTGGTTGTGTTCTATTGTTTCCCCTCATGAACTCTGAGATGTTTGTTAGAGATTCAGAGTTGTGATGTTGGGCAGTAGGTAGGTCTGGAGTTCTGCAGAAAGACTGCAGTTGGAATCCACTATATATTTCAGATATATATATATATATATATATATATCTGAAATATGTAGTCTATTCTCAATAGTTACACATTAATAATGTGGAAAGAATGGGTTGTAAATAATCCCTAGAAATATTTAGGGCAGAGCCCCAGACTCTACTCTATCACAAAGTCACTCAGGATAACTGAGTTATTTATATTAATGTTTTGAACATTAATAAAGTGTTGAACATTAATAAGGTTTAAAACAAAATGTCATTATAACAATTTTATAATTAGTTATTTTCTTTAAAAATTATTTTGTTGTTGTTGAGGACAAACTGGAACACACCTATAGAGCTCAAGTTGTAATGACTATTTGAACCCATGTTAGACTATTCAATAAATGATTAGTTAAATATCCCACCCGTATAATGGTATCTCTAAACACTAGAAAATCTAATTTTAAAGTTCTCTATTTCCTGCTAATTTAGCAACAAAGAACTTATTTTCCAGAAACTTGTACAAAACAATGCTCATTTTTTACATTCCATTAAAAACCACAACTCTCGAGTTAGATACATTGCCAATTGCTCCCCAACATAAACCTTTTTTTTTCTTTTGTTTTTGTTTTTTTTTCTTGGTTAATTTTTTTTGGCTTTCGTAGACTAGTCATACTGACCTCAGAGTGTTCTCACAGAGATCAGCCTGCTTACTTTCGCTCTCTCCGTGTTCCGGGTTTAACAGACAGCACCATCCTGCCCCAGCAGGCAACTACAATAACTGAATTCAGTCGTCAGCATCCTCTTGTGAGATCAAATTCCTGAGACATCTCTACTTCCTCTCAGAGTGCACTGACAGTTTAACCTGGAGAATGCTCAGTTAATTCAATTTTAAATTTGATGGGATAAACAAATCATCGACCAGGATGATATATACCTAACGACACAAGAGAAAATAGACGTATTGCCCGGTTATTTTTAAAAAGCCCCTCATTCCATTAAGTATTTATTAACGGCTAGTTCACGTACCAGTTACCAAAACCATAAAGATGTCCCTGCTATATTCCAGAAAGCAACCATATCCACCTCAACAGCCACATACCAAACACCTTTCACGACAACAGATGAAGAGGAGCCAAAAGAGGCACCCAGACACAAACACTCCCCACCCTCTCCATCGCTTACTCAGCGTCTGCGAAGGGACGGGCTCACGCGACCCAGGAATCGGCCTGGCACAGTCCGACTCTGGTCTACCTCTTTAGGACCCTGGAAGAAGAAAGACCACGAGACCAAAGGAAGGGCCTGCAGTATTCATTCTGCATCAAGCACCCAAACACTGCCTACCATCACCTACCGCTGGCTTCCAGGCCCCGCCCAGTCTTACTCCAGCCTTTTGCCAGGGTGGAGGATGAAACAGGAGAGCTAGACACTCCAGTATGAAAGCTCCTGTAGGTCTCTTGCATCATTTTCAATGTCACTTCTCTAGTCGCCGGAAAAGAACTTCCTTCCTCACGGGCCTTGCAGCCGGCTGGGTCACTACTATTCTTGAGTTACCTCGAGGATTTGGATGAATTTGTTCCCATAAGGCTCAAATGGATACTGAGAAGCTTTTTCTATAGCATACTGTATTCAATAATTATCTCACACAGATCAAACTAGGTAGAAGCTGTATGCGTTTCCAGCTCCTTTGCTGCCCTGCCTTAAAATCCCAGCGCCACCACCCTTTCTGCCAACCTTTCAGATTCCGAGATAGGCAGAAAGACACAAGCCTTGCTGTCTCCAATAGCCACGTGCCCAGTACAGCAAAAGGCCGGATTTGAGATAGTGCAGAATTACAGGACGCCTTAAGCGAAAGAGAATCACGTGAAAATACCGCCTTGATAGTGGCGGTTGCAGTTGGTAAAGATCCACAAGCAAACCAGAAAGGAAGCTTGCTGCTCTCACCGCCCAATCGCCCCACCGCCCACCCACATGAGGATGAGCTTCCAATCTACCTTAGGTGCACCTCTTTGCCCCTACCCCAACTTTCCTCTCGGACTTACCCTGTGGAACCCCACCCTTCAACCCCCAGCTTCACTCAAAGCAAGTATGTCTCCAGGGGTGCCTTGGGCAGTTTCCATCTAGGAGAAGGAAGGAAGAAGAACAAAGGACACGGCACACGGAATAGGAAGGAAAGAAGGAACGGAAGAAGTAAAGATTAGGAGGAAGCGCCACACGGAAGGAGGAGCCGAGAAGAAGCGGAAATGGCGGCAACGTTTTGACTCACGTGCTTCCCCCCATAAGCGCCTCCTTGGGACCCCAACACTCGAAACCCCTATTCGTACAGGTGCAGGACACACTGAACAGAGGACAGCAGAAACTAGCTTCTCCCTCCCTGCTTTCCAGCCGCCCTTTCTTCTCTGAGCATCCAGTCTGAATCTTTCCGGGATTCCATCCATCCATCCTGCTCTCTTTCTTGGTCCCTGGACTCCTGGGTGGCAAAAAGCGATCCCCGCCTTACCTCCAGCTGTGTCCAAGCTCCAGAGCACCGAGTTACCTTCGGGTGTCCTGCCAGCACCTCTCGTTGCTTTCACGTCCCCAAGTAGAGAAAGGGTCGATCCAGAGGCCACAAAAGAGCTGTCTGGAGAGCAGGCCTCTGCCTCCCAAGGGCGGGGCCCCCCCTAGGAGTTGGCTTTGGGGGTCGCTGCCCCGCGGGGTGGCACAGAAAGACTCCGGAGCGCCTGTGAGTCTGCCAGGGGAATAGCACAGGATGAGGGCTCCCGGGTCCGGGGATGCTGTGCGTGTGTGTCGTGTGTAATGTGTGATGGTATGAGGGGGCGGGTGTGAACGGAGGCTCCCACGTGCCCGCCCGCAGTGCTGCGGCCGCCAGCGGCGGGGAGAGATAAGGGGAAGGCTGTGGGTGGGCGGCGGGAGCGGAGGGAAAGAGCCAGGTTGCTGGCTCGCGCCGCGCCACCCGCCCCCCGCCACCCCCTGACCGCAGAGAGGGCCACTGCAGCTGCCTGCTGCGTCCTTCCTCTGCGCACTGTGTGAGCAGGAGGGATGAATGGATGGATCTGGGAGCAAATGTAAACAACAAAACAAACCCCGCACCCCTGCCATCCTCACATGTTGTCCTTTCCTAACCCACTCAACCTAAAGGATGGGCACTAGTTGCCTGCCCCCTGCCTTTGTCTCAGCTAGGATGACAATGGAAATGATCTGGTTCTGTTTATTCCCTTAGAACCAGAGGAGAGGTACGGGACCTTAGCATTCTCCGCAGGCCAACCAGCTACATCTTGTTCAAAAGAAAAACACTTTGGACTTTTGCTTCTCCTGTGGCCAGTTTGTGAAAGGTTGTTTGAAGGAAGTGGCCCCCACCGTGGGTTGGTGCCTGTGAAAGCAACTCTTTTCCAAATGGACTCTGCCAGATAATGAAGTCTGATTTATCTCAAAGGATACTGGTAATTAAACCACATTCGTAAAGTTGGAAAATGGCTGAATTGAAATTTATGAAAATTGAAATTTTTCAGATTTTGAAAAAATGCAAAAGGAATCTAAACTATATTACAAGAACTGGTTTAGTTTCTTGGTGAAGTACATTTTCTCCACTTTTAGATGATTAATAGTATCATTACAGATATGTATGTTTCTGCACTCTTGTGCCTTCAATAATCCCTTAGATTTTAATGGTTTGTATCCAATTAAGATTGAATTCAATAGCAAAGCCGCTCCAGACAGGTTTTCATGCAGTGAAAAGAAATCACAAGACCCAAATTTCAGGGCAGAACATTGCTACTAATCTTTTAAAGAATCCAAGAGGAGTTTTGTCCACCAGCCTCTCTTCAAATCTCACCTTAAAAATTAAAAACATTAACTCAAAGCGGATCCCCAGGTTGTCTCTCTTCTCTCTCTGATAAATGGATACTCTTCCATAGAGGAACCACAGGAAAATTAAAAATAGCTAAGATAAACTTCTTACAGAATATCTTGGATTCACTGCACATGATGGTGGTAGGCAGACACATCTATTGTTTTACATATGAAATTGAAACCTTACCACTTAGAACAGAGAATTTAATGAAATAGTGTGGACTTGTAAAAAATCAAGATTAGGTTTATCTGTGGGAAACAAGGAAGTGCTAAGTCTGCTTCCAGAACGGTTTTATCATAGTAACCAAAGAAGGACTAACATGTTGGCTCCCTTACACCTTCTGTGTTTGACACCTAATTGAAATGTGTGTCCAAGGAACTCACATAGTACTGTAGTCTCAGCCTCAATAATGACTGATGTTTGATGTCCTTGAAGAAAGGCAGAAGTCAACTGAAATGCCTAGCTTCTAAGTATCAGAGATTTTACAATATCTTATTTAATCTTGACAATTACTTAGTATAGTGATTTTCTCTAAGTCAGGATGTTCAGAAAGGTGATGACTAAGAAAACAACAAATTCAAGTTACAAGTCAGTTTAAAATAATCAACTCAGGGGCTGGAGAATGGCCTAGCGGTTAAGAGCACTCGACCGCTTTACACGAGGACCCGGGTTCGATCCCCAGCACCCACATGGCGGCCGAGAGCCGTCTGAAACTCAATTCCAGGAGAACTCCAGTTCCAGGGGAAATCCGAGACCCTCTCTGACCTCCGAGGCATTGCACGACACGGGTGCACAGACCTGCATGCAGACAGTAACATTGATCACATACAGAAATAAATAAAAAAAAAATTTAAAAAAATTTCACCTCAGATCTACTGTTCTGGTAAATCTGTTCATGATTTTAAATAAAAGCTTGTGAGCTTTGTGTTCATCTACAGATTTCTTTAATGAGAAGAAAGAGAATTTTTTTTAACATGAACTAGGGATTTTGAAAACAAGAAGTAGAGTGTGCATGGGAATGCACCACGCCTAAAGACTGGACATTCCAGTCACGGTAAAATGTAATCCGTGGTTTCATTTTAGTAACAAAGATGCTGCTGAGATGTAAAGTTAGATTTGCTAATACCAGACTAGCAATTACTGAGTGTTTTCTCCATCTTACTGTGCAAAATGACCACATGGTGTTGGCAGAGAAGAGGAGGAGTGTGCAGAAGGAGAACAGACGGGCCTGGGAGAATATCTCCACCCTCAAGTAAAGGCCAATAGTCTATCTGACCATTCTATAGTTAAAACGTTAGTGATTATTGATTCTATGCTAACTGTATTTAAACCATGTGAGATAGTTTTCATGTCATATGATGTAAGAATTCCACTAGCCCTTTGATGTAGGTATGATTGCTAGCCATGTATTCAGGAAGGAGAACTGAGACTTTGGTTGCCCAAGGTCACAAAATACTATAAATAAATACCTACCTCAGTTTCTGAATCTGATACATATTTTAAAGAATATTTAATGCTTCATTGGGAAAAATTCTGATAAAAGATCAGATGAAAGAGATAGCTCTGTGGTGGGGCAGAGGCAGAAGCTAGCCTGGCCTCCATACAAGTTCCAGGCATGTTAGGCCTACAGGGAGACCCTGTCCCAAAAAAGACAAGGAGGTGGGGAGGGCAGAATGGCCCAGGCCTGTAATCTCAGCATTGAAATCTTTGATGAAACAGGAGGTTGCAAGTACAAATGAAGACACTGTTTCAAATAAATAAAATCTATTAGATAAAAAAGAAGTTGAACATGTTTGGCTGGAATTTGATTAACCCAGCCTTTCTACCCCAGTATTTCATAAACTAATGTATTATGTACAAACTCACAGTGAGGTAACACAGAGCTCAAAGAAACAAAAAAATATGAAAATAAAAAGAAATTAAGGTGAGCCTGGTGACAGAGGCAGGCATGTCTCTGTGAAAATGAGGGTGGTCTGGTCTGCATAATGAGTTCCAGGCCAGCCTAAAAATAAAATAATAAATATCAATCAATCAATCAATAAACAATAGTAAAGGAAACTATAGTTTCAATTCTCATCATGCAATTTTATTCAAATTTCTATAAAGCCATTCACTCGGACTTCCAATAAAAATTATTATGGAGGCAGAGGCAGGGCAGATCTTTGTGAGTTCAAGGACAGCTGGTCTACTGAGGGAGTTCCTGGAAAGCTGGGGCTATAGGGAGACCCTGTATCAAAAAGACAAAAAAAAAAAAAATTATGTCATCTAATCCAAGTGTAATTCATTCGACATATAATCTCAAATTTCTGTGAAATCAAATTCTACTCATCCTCAAACCACCTATTGAATAGACCTGGTTCCCTATTTACTTAACAAACTTCTGATAAAAATATTTGGAATAAAGTTATTATTCTGAATATGGACAGAGTTTTGTTTCTCATCACTATTTAGTAAGCAATACAGGATAGTAACCTTTTCCATGGCATCTATGTTATATTATGTATTATCTCTCATGGATCATATTTCCCTCAGGGTTCCTTAGCCACCCCCACCTCAGATTCATTCCTGTCTACTATTTTTCCTTTCATTCGACCACCGTCCTCCCTCCCCATTCCTAGCCCCACCTATTCTATTACACCCTAACTCACTCATAACTGAAGAATAAGCATCTTAAAGAAAGGAAAGGTCATGCTAATAAGTCGTATATTTATGACCAAGGGAAGGAGTGGATTTGGCTGATTAGTTTTTGTCAACTTGATTTATTCTTAATTCTAGACATAACTGGGAATAGATAATCTCAGTTGGTGGATTTCTCTAGTCAGACTGCATTCTGTGTTATGTTTTAACGGTTCTTTTCCTGACTTCCTTCTATATGAATCTCTGTCACTGAGATGTGGAGTCCTAGTGGATACATTATAAGGCGTTCTTGTATATTCTCGTAGGGGGTCAGGCTAGGGTCTGTCGCTTGATTTAAAGAGAGCGCAAATGAATCGTCTCCTGTAGAGATCAGAAGTCTCAGAGAGCCTCGTAGGGGGTCATAGGTGAAAGCAAGTGGAGCTAATACGTTAAGAAGTCTCAAAAATAACAAAGCATGAGTTAGGTGCTATTTTAATGTCTAGGCACTCAAGATCAGGGGCAGGAAATGCCTCAGCTGGATCAAGTGCGACCAGTCTACTGGTACTTCGCTCTACTAGAGTATCCATTCTCAGCTGGCTGGCTACTAGGAAACCCTGTCTCAAAAAAGTAGAGCTTGAGCAAGCTCGAAGTCTAGTTCTGAAGAATATTCCATTTACTTCTCCTATCTATTGAATTCATACCTGACTCCTGGATTGGGGGCTATAACAATACTGTTAAGATGAATAGTCACCTTCTTAGCCCACAAGTGTTGCTGTTATAAGGACATGTGTTTAATTCTCTGAGACGAATCGGTAAAGCATAACTACAACATAGGTGAGTTTCGTAGGAAATGTGCTATCAGAAATTATATGAGAAGTATGTGCCAGTATTTCACATTGCAAATTGTTCCGCAAGACTTAACCAGGAAGATACTTGGGCATTTACTTTGAATTTGGAATATTTTCTCTCGGGAGACTCGTATCTTAATTGGTATTGGAATTTTGTTCCTCAAGGACATGTGATAGATCCTCCCTGATGTTGGTGCTGTTTGGGGAAGAGACTACAAGAGTCTCTTCAAGAGGGAGCACGTATTCAGAGGAAAATTAGGGCTTCCAGAGGATATGCACATTAGAAGGGGACACTATTGAGCACTTGACTTCGATGCCGCCTTGCCTTTATAGTTCACTTCCTGGAGCTCTCTACTCTCATGGGAACAGCAGTTGAGGAAAGACTTTTCTCTTAGCCTAGAGTGCTTGCAATGACCTGTTCTCTGCTTCAGCCACTGGGCCGCAAATGCTCATACGAGGGATCAGTTGGATTGACACTAGTTACATGAAATGTCAAACCATGAGCATAATAAAAACCTTTGTCACTCTGTTGCATAACGCTGGAGTTTCACAAGTATTTGCCTTCGTGGGATGAGATAAGAGTGACAGAGTCAGCATACGCAAGTTGACTTAAGTTGTGATTCTTTCTCCAAGTTTATCTGTGCATTCATTTTTCTGTTTTTGTCAATATGTCTTGTGATTAAGAAGACAAATAATTTGTATATGTACCCTATTGTCACTGGCGCTGATGAATTTACGCAATCTTCTTGCCTCAGGCCTCGCAGTTGTCAATCTAGGATTATCAGCCCATGGTGTACAATGCCTGGCTGCTTTTTCAAGACGACTAAAGGCGCCTGTACCATTGGATGTGGAGCATAATAACTAGGTTGTTCTCGACTAATCCTGCCAGTGGGTAGCATGATGGGTGTTACCAAAGATGAATGCTCCATGCAATTTAAACAAGTTTTTCTAACTAAGTTAGATTTACAAAAGCATCTCATAGATAATGTAAAAAGTTGATTTATATTATTGCTAATAGTCTCTTAATATGTAATTTGTAATGAATATAGCTGTTATACAGGTCTTCTGGCAAATCGAAAATAGGGATTTACCAACACAAGCTGTCACTTTATTGATGCAGAAATGTATCGCGTGCTTCAACACACTGATAATGAGCGGAAAGTTCTCATATTACTCTTTATATAAATATACATGTTTTTAATGTAGATAGCAGACCATTATAACACTTATCTTTGAGTGGGAAGGTGCTTGGGAGTTTCATGGTATTCTCTACATGACATGTATAACAGACCCGCTTGCTTTGTTATCTAAAATGATAAAGCTTTGTATAAGCTTACAGAAGTATTCCTAGATACATAGTTATAAGCAATAGCTCAGATTGGACCTCTCACTTTAGTTTTAAGTTACATATGGTCATAAGGATCTATTAAATCAAAGGCTGGGTCCTGTCACATAGTATGTCTGCCTCAACCAACATCTAGAATACAACTTTAGCTTTCCCTCCTGAAGAGCATCGTCTTTAATGGAGTAGGGATCAGATTCTGTGAAGCTACATTCATTATTCATGCATTTAGTCTGTAGCATGTACGATTAGTGACACGAGTTATACCTCGGACATGTTTGGTACTGGGCTGTAAGGATCATTCCAAATCATGATCGTCTTACTATAAGTCTGATCCACTCTGTTCTTGCTTTGAGCAGATGAGGGGCTAGTCTTTCGCAGTACATTATTTCTTCAATCGCAGGGATGCAAGGTATCCTGCCGGGTAGGAGAAATTTTTCATATTTTTCTGCCTGGCTCAGTATTCACATTCATCTCAGGCTCCAGCTAGCAGACTAGTGCTCTTCTACCTGCTGAGCAATCTTACCTGCCAGTTTCAATTTTAAGTAGAGTGTTCTGATGAAGGTATGACTGTGTGACTGTGAATATCTATGGCTGGCAGATATTTATGGTGGAATTGTCCAGGAATTAATTTGGTAAAGAATGTGACATTGGGAAAGTTTATCCATATTAATAGATGTATAGGAAAAAATTGAGTCTATTTCATGATGAAGCTAGCTCTTAGATCCAATGAAATAATTCAAATTGAAGGACAGAAATAGTTTACCTGGAAGATTACTGAAGTTAAGAGAAGTGGATAAGCTCAGCAGGTATAGTGTATAAATATTGGTCATTCTTCCTCAAGGATAAGCTCATCGGATTTATTTAATTAATTTATAACTTTACTTACGCATTTGTGTAACTCATAATCGCACGGAGTTAGACTCACATAGTCCACATTCTTCATCCATGACATTAGTCACATTTAATGGCCATATGATGATAAATTATATATCTATTATATCATATATGGGTCAAAATGTTTTCACACATTTGTATCTTATAAAATATATCAATCTATTACTATTTAAATAAAGTTTATTATTGATAACATCTATATTCTGAGTTATAAAGTTTCTTGTTTATATAATGGTTATTTGGTTACTGTCCTTGAGAATTCAATGCTTGCACTCCTATTGGCTATGAGAGCACTAGCGTTCAAAAGAGACGAGATGGCTAATTTACTCACACAGAAGTGGTGGATTGAATAGACTATAGGATATGAGAGTATAGGCAGATCGCTAGAGGGAGCGGTCTGGCCAGCGCACGTAAATCGTAAACAAAATGGCATAGCAAGCTTCAGGTCCAGAGGTTGACCTTGTCTCAAGATAAGAAGCATAGCGTGATAGATCAGGAAACTGAACATTCTCCTGAAGCTTCTGCATGCCTATAAGTATGTGGACCTGTACACTCAGGGTGGCACACATTACCACAATACTGGATTCTATGAACTTTTTGCAATATAACTAACCAAGTTATTCTATTAACTTTTGTGTCCTTATATTTTCTGAGAAGTTGAACACTTGGTCCCAAAGTCGAGACCTCTCTCTTATGTTTACCAATCTAAGCGTTGCCTCGCGAGTCTTCTTGCCTGGTTTTCCAGTGTGGTTATATGGTAGCTTCTTAGCGTTCGATATTTAAGTCCCCTTCCTGATAGTCCTAATACTGATCAAAATGGAACTCCTATGAGACAACTGTTTGACCGGTGATCTGCTTGCCTATAATTGATAGGCTTCACCACTCGCTTGGCATTCTTATTATAATTTCATTATCGATTGTGTTGCTAATTTTGTTATCAGTACCACCATTGTTAATCGCTTTGACTTATTCATCATTAGTTGGATAATTTCTGAGATGTAATTTGGTTGGCCTGGTCTTGTTCATTTTCTTCTAGATCAGACAAGTTGGGTCTTCAAAAAGAGTAATAATATTTCTTTGTCGCTTGTCAACGTAAATGCTCTAGTTTGAGTATACTTAGCATTTTGATCTGTACACAGCATAAGACATCTGAGAGCTTGGATTTTTATGCACCTATGTAAAATAACTAGACATCATTACTAGTTGTACCAACGCGTGGGAGTGGGAATAGTAAGACGAGAGAGGCAGTGGGATTGGGGTCTTGCAAATGCCAGCTGTAAAGTGTATTTAGTAGAGACCTAGATCTAGATAGGTATTAAGAAGAAAATGAATTGAGTAGGAAACACTCTTTTTAAATATTGGCCTCTGTGTGACAAGTACTTACGAGAGAGTGATTGGTATTTATTGTTAAGTTTATTTAGTTGAATATTGTCAGTTATTATTTATTTAAGTTTAAGACATGTATGTCTACACGTTCTGTGTCCTGAGGAGCTGCCAATGATACTTTTACATGATCGCTGTCTTTTAGCAACTGAGATTACTGGAGTGCTCAGCTTGTTATAATTTAATGAGTTTCGGATTTTTCGACTTCTACACCTCCCTAGGGAAGTAACGTTGTACTGTGTTTAATTTTGATTTTCTTCTTTGGCATATTTGTTTATTCTTCATCGAGGACGTGGCTCTCTTTAGCCTTCAGCTGGGCTTGAAGCTGGCTATGTGTTTCTAAAAATGAAGTTCATAGTCCCATGATTATTACACAGACTAGAAGAAACTTCTCCCAATAAAAAAGTAATTAACATAAAATGTGAAGAGAGAACACGTATAAGTAGCCAATGAGCCAAAGAGCTAATAGGACTACAAACAAAACACACAGTTCATTATGGTGGTATGAAAATATATTTGGCGGGGCTGGAGAGATGGCCTAGCGGTTTAAGAGAGCCGACGCTCTTGCAGGACCCGGGTTTAGTCCCAAGCACCCACATGGCGGCCGAGAAAGTCTGAAACCCCATTCCAGGAGAACTCCAGTTCCAGGGGAATCCGACACCCTCTTCTGACCTCCGCGGCATTGCACGACACGGGTGCACAGACCTGCATGCAGACAGTACATTCATACACTCAGAAATAAAAAAAAAAATTAATAAAAAAAATTAAAAAAATATATTCTACATGTAGTGTAGTTAATTTGAATTTTAGGAACATAGGTATTTGAGTCACTGAGAGAAAGTTTGAAATTCTAGTAGGCAATAAGTGTGGCAAAAGGTTGAAATTCAGGATGGGGTTTCTTGGGGAATGGTGGGGTATGACTCCTAAGGACTCAAAGATAAAGGAAGATCATCATATCTGAGACATGGTAGAACCTGACCTCCCATGATGGTACCTAGTCATTAACATCCAACACTTAGAATTGTAATAGGGGTAGACTAGAAATAACTAATTCCAGAAATTGGGCTCAGGACTTGAGAATTGGGAATGTTGGTCATTCTAGTATCCATGCCTTCAGAATATGCAGTATTTTATGTAGATGGTAAGATGCTGCCCTTGCCACTTCCAAAGTCCAAAGCTGGTGTGGAAGAACTTTACTACATAAACCATCTATAATTAACATAGGCCACCCCATCAAAAGAAGTCTGGCTTCAATACTGCTCTTTTTTTTTTTTTTTTTTTTTGTTTTTGTCTTTTCGAAGACAGGGTATCCCTGTTAGCCCCAGCTGGCCTGGAACCTCACTCTGTAGACACCAGGACTGGCCTTGAACTCACAAAGATCCGCCTGCCTATGCCTCCCAAAGTGGCTAGGATTATAAAGCGTGCCCACCACGCCCGGCAAACCTTCTTTATTTGCTATAAATTAATTTCTGAGGCTCTGAGNTGTTGGTTGTTACCTGAAGCCTTTAATGGCTGAGCTATTTTTATAATTGCTTAAGTCTTCCAAAGATCACGAAATTGTAGTATGATTTCAGACATGACATCCTAGTTCTTTTGTATATGATACATTAAAATAATTAAGTAACTGACTCAAACGTTGTTTAAAAACAGTTTTTAAAACTAAAGATTGACAATAGTTTTTCCAAAGCTAATGAATTTAAGACTATAAATTCAAAGGCATTTCAGGATATTTGTGAAAAAGGAATATTGATTTCATTGATAATTTTCCAAGAAATAGAAATTCTCTGCTGTTGATGTGCTCTCTCTTACCTGGGTAGAGGGTACAGTCCGTGAACGACAAGTCATCAACTGCTGTATCTCCAGTGAAGCCGTCTCACACTGATGCCTCCACCAAGATCTGATGAAAAATTTTCAAAGAGTATTAAATTATGAAGAAATCAAATGATAAACTCAGAGCAGAAATTGAGTCCACAATTTACTCATATATAATTCTTTTCTTTTGGAAACTGGAGTGGGAAGAGAGCTTAGTCAGTAAATGTTTGCTGTGGAAGCATAAGGACCTGAGTTCGATCCCCACCACCCACATAAAAATGCCAGAGTGCCTGTATGTGCTTGTCATCCCAGGATTGGGGAGGTGGGGATGAGAGGATACTGGACTTTGGCAGTCTAGGCTAATTGGTGAGTTCCAGCTGCTAACGAAGGACCTATCTCACAGGAGGTAGATGGTGCTCCTGAGAATGCCACCTGAAGTTGTCCTCTGGCCTCCACATGCAATACAAGTGCACATGCACTTCCACATATGTCTGCCCCCAGGTGCATACATTCTGCCTTATGACTTTCAATGCTCTGAAACATCAACATCAGATGTCCCGTCTCCCTGTAAGTTTCAACCTTACATCTAGAGCTGTCTTATTTCCTTCTCAAACAGTAAGGATTGGAAGTTCCTCTACTTTCTCCTTTCCCCATTTCTGCCTTTTCCTTATCAAGTGTTCATCTGCTTCTGAGGTTAAACCCTCTGTTCATCTACAATCAGGGTTAAACCATTTCATCCTTCCAGAAGCCCATTTGCTGGTTTAATTGCTGGAATGTATATTTTTTTAAGGATTTTGAACCTTTCTTCACACCGAACTATTCAGAAACACTTTAAGAGACTGCTAATCCTTATTTGATCCTATTGCAGTCACATTAATCACAGGGAACTCAGATGCCCTAGTGATATTATAGGAACTGTGATTTCACCAACACCCAATAAAACAAGAAACACCAGGCAACCACTTCAGTATCCCGCAGATCTTGATTAGAGCTGAGATTTGCTGTAATAGAATTAATCATGATGAATTATTTTAATACTTTTGCAAATATGTTACATAGTTACTAGGCATTCTGCCATCATCTAATTTAAAAAGAACTTCCAACAGCCTCAATTTACCTACTATTAAGTTGGGAAAATTTCACTTGTTGGGGGAGGTGATTTTTGCACGTTGTTCCAAGCATTTTCTGTGTCCCAACCTCACATATTTTTATATAAAGGTTTTGGAAGATTCATATCCCGAGGCACAAGAATCGGCATTATCTGTTTATTGGGTTATGAGTCTACAGAGAACTACACTGCTTCACTCACACAGTCTTTTTAGGTGACAGCTATATTTGTTCCAAGTTTGTTACAAAGAAATCTGCTAAGACCAAGAATCTTTCCCTTAAGATTATTCCAACCCTACAATTAATCTTATTCCTGTTGTCTTTAAGTTTAGTAGAAGCTAATCATAAGTCATATAAGCCAGTCACAGTGTATTACTATGTAGGCAGTTTTCTTACTAGCAAACATATTCCTATCCATACTGCTTTATGGACCCTCATCTACCACCATGTAGTCCTCTCTTCTTAATTCCAATATTGCTTCATTGAATAGCATACAAAAGAATTACACCTGGAAAATTAAATACCTTGGATAAATCTCTTGATGCTCCCAAATTTCTTACCAGGAAGGATAAATCAAATTGCTTTGAAACAATGTTCCACAAAGAATTATTCAACAATCACCAGGCAGTATTTAAATTACTCAAGTGTTTATGATTACTTATGTTGCTCGAGGAGTGCAAATATAAGCAAAAGCAAAGTTACTCAATGTAAAACAATGAGAATTAGGTTTATTGGACAGAGAGGCCACACAGTATGGTACAAAAACATATATATTTAAGCTCTTTAATTACAAAAATTGTAGCCCCTATTTGCTTAAGTTCTGCTTTGCAACTCATATTTCATTGGCAGTTCTCAGGCTCAGTGTCATCATTGTTTCCTACTGTTTTTAGTAATCATGGAAAGAAAGACTATCAGTATCTCGTTTACTACTGTACGGATAGTGTTAAACCTTGAGACATGGATAGATAATGGGATGGATTTCAGACTCCCTCTTTAAGGTATATTCTCTTAACCCTACTCTAATTTGAACATTTTTATTTACCATTGACTTGGTCAGAAAAGCAGAGCTACATAAATATCTGAGGAAAAAAATAATTGATATAGGAAATATAACTTTAAATATGTGGATGGAATTGAAGTAAAGAAGTAAAAGTTTAAAACTGTGACAGTTAATGTTAGCTGTCAACTTGACTGTAGAGTCTCCTGAGACACAAGCATCTGGGGATGCCTTTAGGGGGACAATTATTTTGATTACATTCATTGAGGTAAGAACTCAATCCACTGAGGGTGGTCCTGTTTCCTGGATGGGATCCCAGACAGTATAAATGGATAAAGGAAATGGAGAAGAAATAAGTATTCATTGTTTTCTGTTTCCTGGCTGTGGATGAGATGTGACCAGCTGCTACAAGTTTCTGCTGTCTGGACTTTAATCACAATGAATTATGCCCTTAAAATGTGGTCCAAAATAAGTTCTTTCTCCATTAAGTTGCTTTTCTTGATGTATTTTATCACAACCACAGAACAAAGTACTATATAGTCAAAAATTCACTAGTATTTTCAGTTTCAGCAGTTAGCAGTTAGAGATTCAAGGTAGTTGGCACTAAGTACATCCCCTTGCCCCTGAGACAATGGTGGCTTCCCATTTATTTGGTCTTTCTTTTAGTATTTTAAATTATTTTTAATAAATTCAATTTATCCCAATTAAGTCACAAATGAAAACATCACAGCTAGTTTAAAGAAGCCACTCAAACTCTTAATCCTACCTCTATATGGCTCACTGAGCTTCTATAGAGTTAGAATGGCCATTCTGAAATATTGGGGCTTTACTAAGGAAGAAATGTCCTTATTATGTCTTTCAAAGTACATTGGAGTTTATGACAGTCATTAGAACTTAGAGGGGAGGGAATTCTTAGAATCTACTTCCGCTGCACTAGAAGGAAATGATTTCAAGTTGTGCAGCTATTTCCACTGAAATGAAACATTGCTTCCTGGAAGGAGGGAGGCTCATAAAACTCTGGAAACTAACAAAGTTTAACAAATTCAGAACGTTGCAAAATTCTCAAGGCCCCTCTCCAAGATTATGAAAGCACTAAGAGAGAAGAGACTTTAGAGTAGCTGCCTTGAAGTGTGAAGGGCCCTTCAGGGTGACGGAAATCGCCCACACTGAGGCCAGCTTTTAGTGATGTGTCTGCCTTTGGATATGCCCTACTCCATACTGCTAAAAATAACCAAATAAGATGACTGGTTAAGTAGGTCAGTGGGATAGAGTCATTTCTTTGGTCCGTTCATATCCTATCTGAAGTTAACAGATATTTATTCATCTCTCCACAGGAAAAGTCAGTAACTCGGCAGTATCAAACACACAGTAACCTTTGGATTTTTCTTTTCCAATGTATTCCCCCCTTCCTCTCTTCCTCTTTATCCTACCTCCTCCTCCTCCTCTTCCTCCTCTTCCTCCTTTTTCTCCTCTCTGTTTCCTTCTTTTTGTTTTATTTTTATTATTTATGCTAGGAGTTGTTATAGCTGTGGTGATTTTACAAAGTGATTTATGACTGTTCTATGTTTTACTGAATAGCACCTATATATCTTTTTGGAAGAATCCCTTCTTAAAGAGATTAGACTCAGTTGGTTTATAAAACCATTGATATAGAAACATTTTGGAGGAAATTCTATTTTTCCTAAAATCATTTTTTTAAAACCTGTGTATTTAGATTTTACTTCTTTCTTTGTAGTCATTTTAGAATTTTTTATAAATTATAATTTCTAATAAATTTGAAATACATTTCCAACATATAACTGTGCATGATACTATTCAATAGCCTAAAAAAAATCGGTTTCCCTGATAAGCTTACACTTTCTGAGAGAAGGCTGCTACAAAAAGTTATTGTACATCTGATGGCTAAAACAATACTTATCCATTGCTCCAATCTCTGGAGGCTGAGGCAAGGTTTGCCATATTTGGAGTCTGGTGAGGTGTCCTGCCTGACATGCAGATGCCAAACTTCTTGAAGCATCTTCATATGGCAAAGAGCGAAGAGAACAGAAGCAATCTCGAGTCTTTCCTGCTAAGGACACTAATCCCATTCATGAGAATGGAGCCCTCATGGTCCAATTATCTAATTATAGATCACTCCATAGCAGCTTGCATTAGCCAGGGTTCCTGCCTAGCTTCCGGGCTGGATTGCCAACCCCGAACCTCAGTCGCTCACAATACAATGAGTGCTTATTTCTTACCTAATCTTTCTGAAATTGTAGGTTGATGTGCTCTGCTTGGCACCATGTGTTTTCTGACTGCTGGCCTTACCTAAAAGAGGAGAGTTAATGCAATGCACATATCTCCCCTAGTAGAAAGGAAGAACAAGTGATCACATCAAAACCACATGTAGGGGCTGGAGAGATAGCCTAGCGGTTAAGAGCACCGACGCTCTTACAGAGGACCCGGGTTCGATCCCCAGCGCCCACATGGCGGCTGAGAACCGTCTGTAACTCCAATTCCAGGAGAACTCCAGTTCCAGGGGAATCCGAGACCCTCTTCTGACCTCCGCGGCATTGCACGACACGGGTGCACAGACCTGCATGCAGACAATGCATTCATACACATACAAAAATAAATAAAAAAAAAAAAAATTTAAAAAAAAATTAAAAAAAAAAAAACCACATGTAATAGTTGCACACAGAGCTTCTGTGTCGATGTGGTTGGTTCCATATCATCAAATTTCCATTGTCCAAAGGAAGGCAAACTTGGGCATAGCTGTTCATAATCTGGAGATGAGAATAAACAAGCTACTTGTCCCTCTGAAACCTCCAAACATAAGCAGAATTCGTAATGTTAGAATAGAGACAAGATGATCTAATACTGAAATCTCACTGAGCTAAATTACTTGTTTCCATGCTGATCAAGGAAGTTTTACTTAGCAATCATGGTTGTAGTCTCTGTAAGTGTACCCTTGTCCTTTGGTTCTTTGCTGTGGTTATTCTATTCTTTAAACAATGTCTCATTTTTCTTGTCACCTCTGTTTAATTCTGAAAGGGATGCTTTTAAGCCCTAAACAGCTCCGAGTTTCTTTCTTTTTTCTTTTTTGTATTTTCGAGACAGGGTCCCCCTTTAGTCCCAGCTGGCCTGGAGCTTGCTCTGTACACCAGGCTGGCCTTGAACTCACAGAGATCCATCTGCCTCTGCCTCCCAAGTGCTAGGATTAAAGGCATGCACCTTTAATCAGATGGCAGTTCTAGGAATATAATTCCCAAAACATGTTCACAATTTTCAGTGAACATTACTTACACTTTTGTGAAAAATTAGGTAACTATAAGTTTGTAGGTTTATTTCTGGGTCATTTATTCTGTTCCATGGGTCTATAAGTCCAATTTCATGCCAAGAGCATGTTGTTTGTGTCCATAGTATAACTGAGGTCATGAAACTAGAAAGGAAACACTGAAATAGAGAAAAGAGAGAGATCTTAACAGAGGACAGGGAAAAGGCAGTAACAGAAAATATTAGAGAAAGAGGTGATCAAGAACATTGCCATAGAATGGGGAGTGCTATCAATTAAAATAGAGTATGTATGAGAATAAAACAATGAAGCCCATTACTTTGTATACTAATTTAAGAAAACATGCATTTACAGGCTATCAAGGCAAAAAGAAGGGGTAAGTACAGAAGCCAATCCCTGCAATTATAGTTGTATATGTTAAGACATGCAAAATATTTAACTTTGAGAAAGACCTAGTTCTAATACATTTTATGGATTTTCTGTTTCTGAATTCACTAAATTTGACTTTATTTTTAACACTTTTGACTTTTCCTTGATGATTTTTTTCCTACTATAAGATATAATGGGGCCAGGCATGGTGGCACACACCTTTAATCCCAGCACTTGGGAGGCAGAGGCAGGTGGATCTTTGTGTGTTTAAGGCCAGCCTGATCTTCAGAGTGAGTTCCAGGACATCTGAAGCTACAGTGAGACCCTGTCTTGAAAACACACACACAAAAAAGATATAATGGATGATTATTAAACTAATAAAGTGCAGATCTAAAATAAAATCTACAATGTCCCATATCTTCACTCTGTGGATGGAAGTCTTGGAAATGTTTTGGTTTTACCCCCTTTTACTCATGGAAATGGAAACTCTTATATGAATTTCTTCAAATTCTGGAAATTTTGCACTAATTTTCTTTTTATCTATTCTTTTTTTATCAATTTTATTTATTTCTGTATGTGTATGAATGTACTGTCTGCATGCGAGTCTGTGCACCTATGTCGTGCAATGCCTCGGCTATTCTTGAAATAAGAACCAACCTTTGGGCTGTAGACGTCTCTTACAGAGGACCCGTTTGGTTCCCAGCACCCACCCAGCTTACTACTTCTTGTAACTCAAGATCAAGGAGTTTACAACACTCTTCTGGCCTCTGCAGTCACTGAATTCATGTGTACAAGTCACTCACATACACACACAATTAGAAATGAAGACATTCTTTTTTTGTAAAGAACCAATGGGGCTACAGGGAGACCCTGTCTCAAAAAGACCAAAAAAAAAAAAAAATCTTCCTTGACTCTTATTTCAACGTATCTTATAGTGTAACCAATACCAAAAATAAAAGTAAAGCTCCTGTTAATAATATTCGCTTCAACATCTCTTCTCCTGTAGTCGCGGTATCATTGGAGATCTAATCTATTTTTTAAGATTATCATGGGTGTCAGGAAGATGGCGGCTGCTGTGGGAAGGCTACTCCAGACCTCAGTTGCTCGGCATGTGAGTGCTATTTCCTGGGTTTTTTCTGCCTCTGGAGTCCTTAGGCCTGTTGCTTGTAGAAGAACCTGCTTGACATACATACATACATACTGTGTTCTGGCTCTATTCAAGCAAAATTTGCCTTTAGCACCAGTTCCTCATCCCCTGCTCCTGCTGTCACTCAGCATGCACCCTATTTTAAGGGCACAGCCATCATCAGTGGAGAGTTCAAAGAGCTGAGCCTTGATGACTTTAAGGGAAAATACTTGGTCCTTTTCTTCTATCCTTTGGATTTCACCTTTGTGCGTCCTACAGAAATCATTGCTTTCAGTGATAAAACTAATGAATTTCATGACGTGAACTGTGAAGTGGTTGGGGTTTCAGTGGATTCTCACTTTACCCACCTGGCCTGGATCAATACACCAAGGAAGAGCAGTGGTTTGGGCCACATGAATATCACATTATTATCTGCCTTAACTAAGCAAATACCCTGAAACTATGGGGTGTGTTGGCAGGTGCTGGCATTGCACTCAGAAGCCTCTTCATAATTGACCCCAATAGTGTCATCAAGCACCTGAATGTCAAGGACCTCCCAGTAGGCCACAGTGTGGAAGAGACCCTCTGCTTGGTGAAGGCATTCCAGTTTGTGGAGACCCACGGGGAAGTCTGCCCACCCAACTGGACACCAGAGTCCCCTAATGTATTAGTCACTTTTCTGTTGCTGTGATAAAGCACATTGACCAAAGGAACTTATAAAAGGAAGAGTTTATTGGAGCTTAAAATTGACGGTTCCAGGGAATTAGAGTCCATTGTGACAGGAAGCATTGTGGCCCAGGCTGGAGCAGTAAGCTGAGGGTCACATCTTGCAATGAGCACAGGAAGCAGAGAGAGAGAGACTGGAGACCGCAAGGCTTGTTAAACTCACTAAGCCATCCCTAGTGACATACTTCCTGCAGCATGGCCACACCTTCTAAGACCTCCAAAAACAGTGCCACCAACTGGAGACAAAATGTCTGAATACTTAAAGCCTATGGGGGGACACTCTCATTCAAACTACCATATTCCACTCCCTTGCCCCCATAGGCCATATAAAATGCAAAATGCAAAATGCAAAATGCATTTTATATGGCCTATGGGGGCAAGGGAGTGGAATAGGTTTTACCAGTCCCAATTCTATTCAAAAGTCTATAGTCCAAAATCTCTTCTGAGACACAGGCCAATCTCTTAACTGTGAGCTCCTGTAAAATCAAAAGACAAATTACATACTCCCAATGTACAGTGGAACTGAATACACATTCCCATTCCAAAAGGGAGGAATAGAGGCATAGTGAGGAAATACTGGACCAAAACAAGACCGAAAACCAACAGGGAAAACACCAAGTCCAGTAGCTCCATGTGCAATTTCTGGGACTTTATTCCAAAAGGCTTAGATAGCTCAGCTCTTCCAGGTTATGCAACATGAATCTCTCTTAAGTTGGTACTACTCTGTGTATGCAGCTCTCTTTGGCAAATATCTCACAGCTCTGGCATCTATGAATGTCTTCTTGGGGTCTCACTGCCAACCAGGCTTAAACATTCACATCTTCACGCAATGGCATATCAGGGCCTTCTTTATTCAGGGACGCCCTGCTGCATCTGCCTGGCCTCTGTGGCTCTCTAAAAACCGCGGAGGAAGAACTGATGAACCCCTTCACTCTTGCATCCTTCATGCTCTAAAGCCAGCACCACATGAATGAAAATGAAATTGCCGAATCTGGCTGCAAGTTCAGGGATGGACTCTCACATTTGCAAATTTTCTCTGCCTGGACTTTTTGGAGTAGAAAAACCTTTCAGTATTTTCCTTTCAAAAATTGGAGGTAGCTGGGTGTGGTCTTGCCTGAAGGTACTATTTCTGTTTATCATTTACTATAAATCTCAAGGCCTCTCCTTAATTGCTTTAATCTCACTTTTTCCATTGTTTACTTGTAAATAGCTAGGCCTCTCAATCACTTTAGTCTCCTTATCAAAGGAATCTCTTCTTCACAATGCCTTGGCCCACCTTTAATCTTCCTACTGCATTTTCAGATCCAAACTGAACATTCTGCATTTCTTTCTGCCACATCTGCTCTCTTCACTGTAATCTGTACAATATTCACCATTAATAGCCACACCACCATTTTTCTTATGTTAGGTGGTCTTGCAGAAATTCTCTCCAAGGAATTAGTCCATTGCTTTTCAACTTAGCATCAGGCAAGCATTTGGGCTGTGGGCAAACTGCTGCCAGACTCTTTATCAAAATATCCCAGTTGCTGCCTAAGTCTTTATTTTCCTCTGGAACTACATTTTTGGCAGCAATGCTTTCTTCCAGGCTTCTACTAGAATGGCCGGTTAAGCTCTACTTACAGTAGTCAACAGCTTTTCTAGCCCAAATTTCCAAAGTCTTCCACATTTCTCTAAACATCCACATGGTCAGTTTCTTCACAGCCAACCGCCCACTCTCTGGTACCAAATAATTGTATTAGTCACTTTTCTGTTGCTGTGATAAAGCACCATGACCAAAGGAACTTATAAAATGAAGAGTTTATTTGAGCTTACAATTGACAGTTCCAGGGAATTAGAGTCCATTGTGGCAGGAAGCATGGTGGCCAGGGCTGGAGCAGCAAGCCGAGGGTCACATCTCACAATGAGCACAGAAAGCACAGAGAGAGAGAGAGAGACTGGAGACCAAAAGTCTCATTAAACTCACTAAGCCTGCCCCCAGTGACATACTTCCTCCAGCATGGCCACACCTTGTAAAACCTCCAAGAACAGTGCCACCAACTGGAGACAAAATTTCTGGATATTTAAAGCCTATAGAGGGACACTCTCATTCAAACCACCACACCTATGATTAAGCCAAGTCCAGCAGCTTCAAAAGAGTACTTTGGGAAGATCCATCATTAGGGAAACCTTTCCAGTGTGTTCACCTGCAGCTTCTCATGCTAGAAAAGAACCATGGCTAGAGCCCTTCCAGCATTCTGAATATTATTTATAGATGGCAAAAGTCAATAATGCTCGTGTTTATAAATACCTCTCTCTATACTTTGTAGCACTGGCTAGCTGAGTTCATAGGCCTCCTGAGTGGGGACATTTTGATGGTTACAGAATACCTGACCAGGTCCCCCATTTCTCATATGATGTCCTAAGGGGATACACACTTTACCTTAGCCTGCCTTGAACCTTCTGCTCTGAAGTCTCACAGGCTCTGAAAGCTTCTGATCCAGATCCTGCAATTTCCTCTTGAATTTCAGCATATGAAACTGAATTTCCCCTTAGAGGAATAAAGGACATAGTTTGACGTTGTTACCATCAATAGGCTATTAACTCTTGAATGTATGTGTGATGAAAATACAGGGGAATCATGTCATTAAAAATACAGTGGTAAAGTGACTGAGCCAGTCATGCATGGTCCCTATTCCAGATAGAGTTTACATACTATTTTACTCACTGTATTCATTGACTGACTTAGTAGCTGTGTGTATTCTGAAATATTGATGAGGAATTATGAAGGAGTTGTTTAATCCAGAGATTTAATTTTTAAACACCATAAGCATTTCCTTTCTTCATGTGCTGGGTGTAAACTATAACAAAGATAAATATTAAAAATGTTTTAAAAAAGATTCTTATAGGTCATATTTACCAAATATTTCACCATTGTTTCATATTGTTTGCATTTTTCTAGTGTTCCTTAACTATTTATTTTATATTCACTACCTGATCCCAAGTGAGTGCTGTAACACTATCTTGTGCAATACTAAGATATGCCTTATTTGGCTTACGTATGACTCAGCTTAGTAGCATAGCGGGCATGCACTGGTACAGAGTCTAAAAGACCAACTAATATAACTAGCATATCATAGAGTAATGCTGTTGTCAGTTTCCTTCCTGGTGTTGTTATCTCCAGATCCTGACATTCCTTCAGATACTATCCCAACTCTCTAAAATTTAGTTGTGGTTTGTTATTATCTCAGGATTTTGAAATTTATAACTTTCCAAGCTGTTTATGCCATGAAATTACAGGGACAGCTGAGGCACTTGGGCCTACAAGTACAAGACTGACATGACTTCCTACCAAGACCTTGCCTTAAAAACATACGTGTTTTTACATACACTCAAAATTTTACACTCAAATTATGTATTTGACAGTTTATTGAAGAACGGATTCATTCCCTACAAGTAAGAGTACATTTACGCTGTTTTAAAAGGTTTCTCTTATAGGGCTGCAATAATTTCAAAGAAGAAGAAGAATCCTCTTTGAGTTTTCCTTCTTTGTTTTTAGTTAGAATTCGTCATGATTGTTTCTTTTAAAAATCATCCTTCAACCCTGAATAGCTAAAGTGACCCTAAGTGAAAAGTACAATACAGGGGGATTACCTTACCAGACTTCAAGATATATTACAACTCTGGTACTGGTACAAAAACAAACCCATTGACCAATGGAACATGAGCTCCTATAACTTAAGCCACCTCATATTTGACAAAGGAGCCAAAAAAATTCACTGGAGGAAAGATAGCATCTTCAGCAAATGGTGTTGGCAAAACTGGATCACCATTTGTAGAAAAACAAAATTAAACTCCTACATCTCACCCTGTACAAAAATAAACTCCAAGTGGATCAAAGATTTCAACCTGAAACCCAAAATCCTGAAGGTGATAGAAGAAAAAGTTGGCCACAACCTACAAGACATAGGTGTGGGAAAAGGCTTTCTAAATCAGACAGCAGCTGCACACGAAATAAGGACAACAGTTAACAAGTGAGACCTCATCAAACTCAAATGCTTTTGTACAGTTAAGAAACAATTATGGAAGTGAAGAGAAAACCCACAGAGTGGGAGGAAACTTTCACCACTGATATATCTGACAGAGCATTAACATCCAGAATATATAAACTACTTAAAAAACAAAGAAAACAAATGACCTACTCAAAAGATGGAGTAAAGAGCTGAACAGAGACTTCACCAGTAAGGAAGTAAAGATGGGTGAGAAATATCTTAAAAAGTGTTCAACATCATTAATAATTAAGGAAATGCAAATTAAAACCACACTAAGGTATCATCTCACTCCAATAAGACTGGCCAAGCTCAAGAAAACAAAAGACACCAAATGCTGGAGAGGTTGTGGGGAAAGGGGAACAAGGATCCACTGCTGGTGGGATAGGTAAACTGATACAACCACTTGTGGAAAGCAGTGTAGAGAACCTTAAAAAATTCAAAATGAACCTCACCTGACCCCAGGCCATACCATCCTGTGGTAGTACCCACAAGGATCATCCTACCACAAAGATACATGCACAGCTATGTTTATTGCAGTTTCTCTACACAATAGCTAATAGCTGGAACCAACCCAAATTCCCTTCAACTGATGAGTGGATAACAGAAAATGTGGTATATCTACACAATGGAGTTCTATGCAGCAGTAAAGAAAGATGACAATCATGAACTTTGGAGGTAAAGGATGGACTTGAAGCCTTATGTTAAGAGAAATAACTCAGTCCAAGAAAAAAAAAAAAGGTGAATGTTTTCCCTCATTTGTGGGATTGCCGACACCAAATCTTCAGTTGGCAGGCAAACTGCGCAACTTTTGTTATATTTTCATTGTATCTGAAAGCAACTGTCCTTTATAATGTGAATCTCTTAATGGTCGAGAATTGACCTACTACTTATATTCACATTGTAATTTCCCTATATGGGTGGAAGAACGTATCTTCATATTCTAGAGTAATTATAAAATTTTAAAAATAAAAATAAAAATAAAAAAAAACTCCTTTAAAAATCATCCTTCGGTTCAGTAGGTATTCAGAAACTCCTTTAAGATTCTCTTTGATCATTGCAATAGGATCCACGGAGGAGGTAATTGCCTGTGCTCACACCATCATTTTACCCAGAAACCTTCTTGAATTAAACATGAAAGGTATATTATATGATTTGAATAATGTATAAACCACTGGTGCTAGTAGACAGTCTTTTACTGGTGCAGAAGTGTTTAAAATATGCAATCATGCATGTTAAAGAAAACATAAATATGAATATTCTGATGTTGGAGTGAAATTATAAGTATTGGATATAAAATTGTTTTTTCTCTATTGATTTACAGCTGTAAGTACTTTATTGATAGCTTAATTCACACTACAGGGCATTAGTGTACTGAAAATAAAATACTAAAAATGATGAAGTAGGGTAAAAATAAGAATTTGAATATAGATTTAAAACACTAAATTAAAACACTACTTAAAAATATTTACTAAAACCACTAAAATCCTGTGCAGAGAAGTTACTGCCCTGGGACTAAAAAGGTCATTTTATTTTCATTAAAACTCGACATGGAAAAGTCCCCATTCCAGTTTGCTCCTTGATTTCAGGCAGGTACCTAAGTGCTCAGCAGAAAACAATCCATAGGCAGCAACAGCTGCACCTAGAGAGGACAGTTCATTTCAGGGCAGCAGAAAGTATGCACTTGGCAGAGTGCTCCTCTGACATGCACAAGGCATTGGTTTTGGTTCCTAGCACCACCAGTTCGAGCAGATGTAATGACAAACTCGAGGTCAGCCCAGGATACCAGGGGACCATGTAAAAAGAAAAAGAAATGGGTGTATCTATCATCCAGATGTTTCCTTCTAAGAGTCGTCTTTCTTTCTTTCTTTTTTTCTTTCTTTCTTCTTTCTTTTTTCTTTCTTTCTTTCTTTCTTTCTTATCTTTGGTTTTTTTTTTTTGAGACAGGGTCTCCTTATAGCCCCAGCTGGCCTGGAACTCACTCTGTAAACCAGATTGGCCTTGAACCTACTGAGATCCACCTGCCTCTGCTTCCCGAGTGCTAGGATTAAAGGCGTGCACCACCACACTCGGCTTAAGCACCATTCTTAGCTGCCATATAGGTGCTGGGAATCAAACCTGGGTCCTCTGCAAGAACAGTCAGTGCTTTTAACCACTGTGTCATCTTTCCATCCCATCTTCTTCTGAGAGTCATTTTTCAGAGTACCCCAATCACCCAAAGGTGGAAATGTCAAAGTTAGTGAAGGCTGTCCATTATCTAAATCCTCAGTGAGTCTTCTCTAAGATGTCTGCAAGGTCAATTCATTCACTGACAGAGACGTATAGGCCTGAGGTGTGGTTCCTCAGGAGTGACAGTTAGCTTGGTGCCCAATAAGTGTCAGGACAAGGACGTTTCTGTTCTGCTCAGATGCAAGAAGGTGCTATCCATCCAAGTACCTGGACTCTGCGGCGTCTGCTGGTCCCTGGGCCCCTTGGACTGTGCCCTGGGAGAGGCAGGCTGGCTCGTGCTGGAGCCCCCTAAGGCCACCGGGGAAAGTCTATGTTGGCAGTCCGGCCGGGGTATATGTTTGGGGGAACAGGGGATGTAGGGGAAGCAGGGCTGCATGACCAGCATGGAGTCCACCCTAGCCAGGGCCCAGTGCAGTGTGGCTCCTGCATGCATCAGGTGCCAGGCGAGCCGCCAGCGTGCCCAGGCAGGAAAGCACCCCCATGGAGCCTTCAGCTCTCCCAGGGCCACCTCCAGCATCGCCATGGGGCTGCTTCCTCTAGACAGCGAGGAGAGCCTCCATCTGAGATACTTGCCCTTCTGGAGAATGGCGTTGGAGGAGCATGGGAGAGTTGCATCATGAGGCCAGGATGTCCTCTGAGATTCTGAGCTGGTTGGTCCTTGGTGTAGATCTCGGTGACCTCTTCCTGGCCTTGAGGCGCTGTGTGTATGTTCAGAGTCTCTCCTAGAGTGATGCTTGGCTCAGGTGTGCTCAGGCGTATCCTTTCCTCTCTCTTGGGTGGGAGATCACCGAGTGGAGGAGGAACCTTCATGGTTTTTCCGGGGTCTTGGTCTCCTCAGCTTTCTGAGTCTTACCTTGTCTCATAGAGGAGGCCTCAATGGTCCTGAAAGTGTTTTTTTTTTTTTTTTTTTTTTTTTTTTTTTTTTTTTTTTTTTTTTTTTTTTCTCTTTCGCAAGGATGTCGGTCTTCCCCCTTCTTTGCACACGACTGGTTTCCTTTTGAGCAGGAAGGACCTACCCTCTCTGACTTCTCATTTTGAGCATTCTGGACAAGTCCGACACCTTCCACTTCTTCCAGAGCACCTGCTTTTACCACACAACCAGCTCTGCTACTGGAACCTCAGCTCTGGCTGCCTGAGCAAACTCATTGTTTAAATATGTAATTTACATACATATTCAATATAAATTAGTAGTGTATCATGAATTTTATATGACTACATAGAACATAAAAGGAAATCTACCCCAGCAGTGAGCACACCTGGTTGTCAGGTCTTGGAATCTCGATATCACTCTTCATTTAAAAGAATCTGTTTCTGAGAGGAATGGTTCCTCTATGTGGGGTTCTAAGTTGTATCAGATGAGCAAGTATGGAAAAAAAAAATCTCATGGCACAAGTGGTTGTAAAGAGAGAGTTCTAGCAAAATGAAACAAGAGATAATGTGAAACATTTTCAATTTGCTAAATAAAGGAAATTTCTACGTTACAAATTAGTAATAATATTAATTTGGTATGACTTAATAAAAATTATACACAAGGATATGAATACAGCAAATAAACCAATAATTCTCAGGAAATAAATGTACTTTTGCATAGTAAATTGCAAAATAATGAATTTGAGTGGAATGAAGTTCTTGGCAAAAATTACTATTTACAACAAGAAAAGCAGTAATGTAAGAATAAGCTATAATTTTTAAGAAGAGTGGTTAAAATGATTTCCAAAAATATTATGAAATTATAAATGTACAGATAAATTTGATGAAAATAATCACAGTTAGTGTGCGTGTGTGTGTGTGTGTGTGTGTGTGTGACAGAGTGGAAGTGTTAATGAGATTCTACATTAACTACATGTAGTTTATGACAAATTGCAATGTAAGAAATACACATTTGGTATTTGACTCCAGATCTTAAAACAGAGCCAATAATCCCTTGGACTTCTTGAGTGATAAAAGTAGTTCTAACGTGGCTGTTGACTAATGTTATAAGGGCCAACTAGTAGAAGGCTGCATTATGATTAGAAGCACTGAACTTTCAGCCCCACCCTCCATTCTTGAGTAGAAGAGAAGCTAGCAATTGGTTTAATAGTCAGTTATAACAGTGTGACAAACCTATTCTAAAAAAAAAAAGAAAAAAAAAAACAGCCTATGGGAATGATGGGCTTCCAAGTATAGTATGAACCCATGTGTCCAGTGAGTACCACAGCCCTATGATTGGGAACCTGACCCTATGTGCCCCTTCATCTAGCTATTCACTTTGTTCTTTATAATAAGCTATTTGGAGGGGTATTTTTGAGACAGGGTCTCCCTTTAGTCCTAGCTGGCCTGGAGCTTGCTCTGTAGACCAGGCTGGCCTTGAACTCAAAGAAATCCGCTTGCTTCTACCTCCCGAGTGCTGGGATTAAAGGTGTGTGTCACCACGCCAAGCTTATAATAAACTATTAAACATATCAAATATCTGTTTGAATTCTATGAGTTAAAACAAATAATCAAACATGAGAGAGGATTATGGAAAACCCACCTGGCATCTGAATTGTATAGAAGAATAAATCCTCTGGACAAATTTTATGCAAGTAAATAGTTTTGACAGAAGTATATACCCAACATCTCTTTTATTCTGAGAAGATTTTACTGTGTCTTTCTAATGAATACCTACAGAAATCCCAGGTGTCAACATCTTTGCTGTTTTTTTCCCAAAAAACATCTATTTATTTTTAATACCTCATATAACCAAAATCATAGAACAGAGCAGTGGCATATTTTACTGAAAACAATACTGTTTGGGTTTATCCATATTCTTTGAAGTCATTTTTCATTTTCAAAGTATTTTATTTATTTATTATTTTGTGTGTACATCTGTGTCATTCAATACCTGCAGAGGTGAGAAGAGAGCATCAGATTCTTCTGGAACTGGAGTTACAAATGGTTGTTAACTGTCATGTGGTTGCTGGGAATAGAACTCTGGTCTTCTACAAGAATAGTCAGTCCTCTTAACCACCGAGCCATCCCTCATGAGGTCATTTCTTCTTATTAATGAATAGAAGTCTTTCATTTGAACACAAATATACAATGATTACTCATACTCCTATTCATGGGTATCTAAGGTATTAGCATTCTGGGCTGTTAGAAATAAATTTGCTGAAATTATTTTGCATTTTTATAGATACATTTTCATTTATCTTTAGTAAACTCCTAGGAATAAAATTCCAGTTTAGTCCAGTATGCTTAATCCAAAGTGACATGACTTTTTCCCAGTGGATGTAAATTTTACTGTCTATGTCTATGTTCTTAACTGTGTAATTGAGCTTAGGTTTGTTTTGTGAGAAAAATAAGACTTCTAAATAGAAACTTTAGAGAAAGATAATTTCAAATCAAGAGTATGATACAAATATAATCCCACAAATGGGAGCCCATTTTACTGTTGAGAGGAAATTAAGGAGGACTTAGGATCTGGTGAGAGATAAGGTTGCAGATATATCCAGGTCATCTACTGGAAGCATGATGGATCAGTGTTAAAGACATAAGAGCTAGGGGCTGGAGAGATGGTCTAGTGGTTAAGAGTGCTGACTGTTCTTGCAGAGGACCCAGGTTCAATCCCCAGCACCCACATGATAGCTGAGAATTGTCTTTAACTCCAGTTCCAAGGGAATCCGACACCCTCTTCTGACCTCCGAGGCATTGCAAGACACAGGTGTACAAACCTACATGCAGACAGTACATTTGTACACATTAAAAAAAAGACATAATAATTGGAAAATCCGTAGATGAATCTGAGGGACAGTTATCAAAGTTTTAGAGGAAGAAGTAGCAATTTATGATGTTTCTTCTCTACAGGAAACAGGTGCTGAATATGATCATGAGTGACCGCCATAGTTTTCCTTCCAGTGGACTGAGAAGAGGTGTTCAAGATCAGAGACAGAGCATTATTAGGAAAGGGGAACACATCTCAAAAACAGTGAAAAAGAAAAATCTTAACTAATGTGGGATTAACTAGATATATTTTCCTGCAAAAGATTGTTTGTTATTAACCGAACTCTAGATAATTGGCAATAATGCTATTGTCATTCACTTAAACAGTGAACTTAAACAATAATCAAGTTAGAAATAAGAAGCATTGGGCTGGAGGGATGGAGCAGCCATTAAAGGCTGAGGTTAGGAATGGCAAAAAAAGAAATAAGAAGCATAAAACATTTAATTGAGAACCTGCCAGGAATCATAGTAATTTTTCAAACTACTTGCAAAGGAGATTCAAATTCTAACAGTACTTACATGTTCTAGATCTTATGCAGGAAAATAAGTTCTAACATAAAATACCGCAGACTAGTTAAAGATATAAAAATAGTTCAAAAATTCTTAGAATCCTTTGTTGTTTCTTTGAAAACTGTATTCCGTATTTTTCCTTTTTATGTTTTTTATACTTAAATTTTCATTAAATTTTTGTGCATTTCATGCATAACATTTCAATCAGTCTTAATCGCCTTTATATCCTCTTCTCCATTGGCACTCTCCTAATAGCACCCCCAAAGTGCATATACTGTCATTTGTATTAAGGCCTATTGTGCCAAATTAATCTCCCCCAGCCATTCCTCAGTGCCAGTTCATTCACTGAACTCCAGTCAGTCTACCCAGAGCCCCTCACTTACAGAAGGCCAGTCATTCCTCACCCAACCATATCAGCTGCCAATATGTCTTCAGCTAAGATTGGGTTCTGGGAGTTAGATGCACACACAGCACAACACCAGCAAGTGCCCAGCCCATGGCATGAGCAGACTTCACCTTTGTCCTGGACAACAACAGCCTGCAAAAGACCAGGTGAGCCCTGCCTGCCTGGGTGCTTTGGGCACCCCTATGCCCCATTGTATTAGTCAGGGTTTTCTAAAGAAACAGAAGCAACAGGACGAATATATAGCTATATACAATTTATTGATTTGCTCATGTGACAGAGTTCAAGGAGTCCAGCAGTAGCCACACTGCACTGGAGAGGCTGAGAATCCAGGGAACTGCTCAGTCCATAAGGCTGGATGTCTCAGTAGTCCCAATCTGGTGCTGAAGGCCCGATATATTCCAGGAGATCTGCTGGTCTCGGTACATGCTGGGATCTGTAGGGTTGATCACAGCAGCAAGACAAACTCACCAGTGAGAGAGAGGCAAGCCACAGGAAAAAAGGGACCAGATTCCTCTGGCATGGCCTTTAATACTGCCTGCCAGCAGAAGGTAATGCCCACATTTGGGGTGGGCCATCCGGGTTGAGGTAGTCCAATCTGAAGATCCTTTTTCTCTTATTTGTTCCTTAGTCCAGTCAAGTTGATACCCAGGATTAACCATCACACCTGTGGAGGCTTGGTATTGCCTGGGGCCTTCCAACCTTCAGGTCCCAGTGTGTTATGTGGGTGGAGTTAGAAATGTATGCAGCACAACATCGACATGTGCCCAGCACGTGGCATGAGTTGGCCAACAGGGTACTGGCATGCCGGCCAAGGTAGCAAAGTTCCCTACCCCCCACTCAGCCTGGGCAAGCAGTGGTGCAGAGGTTCTAGCAGGTGCAGTATTAGTGATTATAGTCTGTGCAGCCAATGCTGAGGGACCAGAATCCAAAGAAACAAATAAACAAACAAATCCACATGCCAAAACACAAAGAAAAAAAAACAACGTAGGAAAAAGCTCATAATAAATCCACACCAAACTCTACCAGCCATACAGAAGAGTCCTACAACGAAATCTCCCTGGAAGGAAACCAAGACATAGACTTTAGAAGAATAATTGCAGACATATTCAAATAAATTAGAGAACTAAGGGAAGAGAATGAAAAACTCAAGAAGTACCAAGAGGGTGATAATGACAAATGTTGGAAAGAACTAGGGGAGAGATTGAAAAACTCAAGAAGGACCTAGAGAGAAATAATGACAAATGTTGGAAAGAACTAAAGGGAGAAAATGACAAACTCAGGAAGGAAGTGGAAATATGAAAAGATCCCAGGACAAAATGAAAAAAAGAAAATGACCAACGAACCAAGGAGCTACAAGATGAGAATGACAGGCTCCAGAAGGAAGTGGAAATACTAAAGAAATCACAGGATGAAATGAAAAAGGAAATTGAACATTTATCCAATCAGCAGGAAAGGATGGGAAAAAGCCTCAGAAGCAAAATGGAAGAAACAGAAAAAAGAATATCAGACCTGCAGGATAACACGGACCAACTAGAATGTTCAAGAAAGATTACAACTGTGTCATTATATTGTAGAATCCCTTAAAAATAAATAAATAAATAAATAAATAAATAAATAAATAAATCTCCAGAGAACAAGGCAAGAGAAATTTAGGCATGGGTAGGAAGATGCCTCTAGCCTGTACCCATTTGAACTCGTTCTCTGATTTGTTGCATTCAAACCTGGACCAAAGTTTAAGCAGAAAATGAAAACTTACTCGAAAGTAAATTATTGTCATCATGGGAGAAAGAATAGTTTGTCTTCATTACACACACAAGCCAACTAATTGTGAATATAAGGCTCCAAACATCACATCAACCCAAGTATAGCCAGTGAGAAGCACAATTCAGATGATAGTAAAGGCAGATATGGCGGGCTTGATTCTCCTTGATTACATGCTAACTGCCATGTACTCATACACTTGTAATGATGTAGAAATATCAAAGAATGGCCCTTCAAAATCAAGTGGTCTGACTTATTACTTCCAGTTGCCAATGCAAGACCCAGTAGATTCAATTTTAAAAGAAGCACATGCCTTTTTTGGATGTTAATTAATTGTCCTGTGCATTGAACTTAGTGGAGAAACTGGATCTGGAGATGTAAACTGGATATCCTGCTTTAGACGCAAGTTTCTTTTTTGTTTGTTTCTGTTTTTGTGTTCTTGTTTTTGTTTTTCATTTTGGTCTTTTGAGACTGGGTCTCCCTGTAGACCCAGCTGGCCTGGAACTCTCCAAGTAGACAGATCTGTCTGGCCTTGAACTCACAGAGATCTGCCTGCTTTTGACCCAAGTTTTTAAATCTCAAAATTTCCTCTGAAAGTTTGTGAGATAGGCTATGCCCCTAACTCAGTAACCAAGAGGAAGAAAAAACCAGCTAAGGAATATAATAATACCTACAGAAGTTATTGTTACTTATTTCTTGGAATAAGATTTTATGCTAACATCATATTAAGGAATCTCCATTTTTCACTCACAAAAGTCAGTAAGAGGCAAGCCAGTTTCTTCCTTAGCCCAAAGACAAAGGAAAATCTCCTTTTCACTTGAGTTGAAATAAAAATTTAAAAACTCCAGACATAGCTGCACCACCCAAAAGCCTGCCACTCCCATAAACTGTAAGAAGCTTACTAACTCCCTGTTTAGCCCTAAGGTAATACAGAATTTACTAACACTTTAGACACAGTAAAACTTAAAATCCCCCTAAACTTTACCATGTTAAATTTGCCATGCCCTAAAATTTTAAATGGCAAACCAGATCCATGCCTAGGCTTATCACTTTAAATGTATTAAATAATTTAAACTCAAAAATTTTTGAGAAATGTTTTTCTTGTTTAAAATACATTGGTTTGATGTTAGGGAATTGAAATTGAACTATAAAAATGTTTTGTTCAGAAGTTACTAAATCAGATTAAACTGTTTGTATTCTTATTGTGGCTTATTTTCAGGCACTCCAAAATTGCGGCTTTTACTTTATTGGTGCAATTGTGTTATTGTTCATTTTTAGCTACGAGAACCTCTTTAAACATATTTTGACTTCATCTTAAGTAATTCAAATTGAATTATAAAAAGTTTTGTTTGCTCAAATGTTATCAGTTAAGAGTATAGTGGTGGTGCAAGCCTTTAATACTAGCACTTGGGAGGCAGAGGCAGGCGTATTTCTGTGAGTTCAAGGCCAGCCTGGTCTACAGAGTGAGTTCCAGGCCACCTGGGGCTATAGGGAGACCCTGTCTCAAAAAGACAAAAAAAAGGTATATTAGTCAAATTCTTGTGTTTTATTTTTAGCTACTCTAAGAAATTTTGGGTTTATGTTACTTGGCACAATTGGTTTTTGTTCACTTTAACTAGTTTTATTGAATACACCTTTTCAAATTTATTTTCGTATGTGTATGAATGTACTGTCTGCATGCAGGTTTGTGCACTCCTGTCATGCAATGCCGTGGGGCGGAAGTCAGAAGAAGGTGTCAGATTCCCCTTGAACAGGAGTTAAAGAAGGTTCTCACAGGGAGACCCTGTATTAGTCACTTTTCTGTTGCTGTGATAAAGCACCATGACCAAGGAACTTATAAAAGGAAGAGTTTATTTGAGCTTACGATTGACGGTTCCAGGGAATTAGAGTCCATTGTGGCGGGAGGCATGGTGGCTGGATCTGGAGCAGCAAGCTGAGGGTCACATCTCGCAAAGAGNTTTCTGCTGTGAAGGTTTCCTCCCACTCTGTGGGTTTTCTCTTCACTTCCTTGATTGTTTCTTTTGATGTACAGAAGCTTTTGAATTTAATGAGGTTCCATTTGTCAACTGTAGACCTTAATTCTTGTGCAGCTGCTGTCTGATTTAGGAAGTCTTTTCCTACTATGCCTATGTTTTGTAGGGTGCTGCCAACTTTTTCTTCTATTGCCTTCATAGTTTTTGGGTTTCACATCGAGGTTTTTGATACATCTGGAGTTGACTTTTGTACAGGACGAGAGGTAGGGGTTTAATTTCTTTCTTCTGCAAGTGGTGATCCAGTTTTGCCAACACCACTTTTTGAAGATGCTGTCTTTCCTCCATTGTGTCTTCTTGGCCCCTTGCCAAATATGAAGTGGCTGAAATTGTATGTGCTTAAGTATGGGTCTTCAGTTTTGTTCCATTGGTCAACAGGTCGGTTTTTATTCCAGGAAATAATTTTAAAGTTATTAGCAGATAAAGACGTTTACTTTAAAGATTTTTACATAGTATTAGAAATGAGTAATTTTCCAAATAATACATTGTTTGGTTAATAAATCATGGCATATTCCAATAGTGTGCTAACATGTAGCAATCAGAATGGCTTAGATTCTGTCATTCTTTTTTATATAAAATATTTTTATTGATGTTTGTGTATTTCATAAAACATTTCTCAGTATAATTTATACAAATTCCCTTTTCCATGTCCCCTACCCCACCCCTGTTCATGCATTCTGCCATACATGTGTTACATCTTTTTCTCAGTCTTTTTAAAGTTTTTCTCTGCAGAGGTTTATTGTTTGGGCAGAAGTTAACTGTTTCAGTCAGTTCTTTGACCCCCTTTGTTATTGTTGTTCCTTCCCAATTTTTATTGCTCCAAAATATGCCAATATATATATATATATATATATATATATAATTACATTCCTAAATGGCAAGTTGATATATATTTTAATGTACTTAAAAAGGAGATTTGTTCCTTCTCATAAATCTTAGAACTTTGGAAAATACAGACATATACTTCAAGCTATATCTATAGCAATAATAATCAATATGACCATTATCCTGAGGAAGGAGAAGACTCCCAGGATAATGGTATTGTTCACTTTTTTGAAATCAGATATTATTTTCTCATTAGAAACTTAAGAGAGCATAAGGATGATAAAAATCCTTACAAGAGATGGTAAATTATTTATTAATATGATCTGTGTCTCATAGTATTATGATAATTACTGAGTAAGAGGAAATCTTAGAAGGCTACAAGAATGGAAATATTTTTAGTTAAGGATTCAAGTATGAAAATTAAGATTGATGGATACTTCCAGAATGGAGAGGACAAATAAGAAAGAAAAATGTATATTATGAAGTCACTGAGTAATTTATTTTAGATATGTAAAGATGGTATGTAAAGTTAAATGATACACAATCTTAAAATTTCTAAAGTCAAGAGCTCAAGTAAACCTCTATTTAGTCAATGAAGTTATTGATATAATCTTTCTTTTTTTATATAATCTTTCTAACTATTACAAAAATGACTTAAACATAAAATATGACTGATCAAGGCTTATTTAAAAGAATTTAGTTTTGACTTAACATTACATAAATTTAAAAAAATCAAAATTTTGTAACTGACTTTTAGAAATGTTTAATAAACATACCTGGAGTTCAGTTTCCTGCCACAGCAAAAGACTGTCTTTTTAAAAAATATTTTAAGCCAGGGTGGTGGCATACATTTTTAATTCCAGCACTTGGGGGACAGAGGCAAGTGGATCTCTGTGAGTTCAAGGCTAGCCTGGTCTACATAGCAAGTTCCAGGACAGAACAGGCTACAGGAAGACCCTGTATCAAAAACCATCATATATTATTTTTATTTTATGTTTATGAGTGCATCGCTTGCATGTGTGTAAGTGCACCTGTGACATGCAATGCTCGAAAAGGTCAGAAGAGAACATTGGTTTCCCTTGCAACTGGAGTTATGTTATGGATGGTTGTTAGATGCCATGTGGGTTCTGGGACTCAAACTTGGGTCCTCTACAAGAGCAGCCATTGCTTTTAACTACTGACCCTTTCTCCACTCCCAGGACTGTCTCTCTGAAGATTTGCCATGTCGGTGCCTGCTTTCAATAACTAGACTAAGCCTAACTTTTAAATGGAAAATTATCACTTAAGGCATAATCAGTAAATGTACCTTTTGTCACTATTAGGTAAATAATGCAGTTCACCTAATTAGAAAAATTATCCTAATTCTTACATATTTCATCATACAGATACCTTATTAACCTTTACTAATGATATAAGCCTAATCATTTTCAAGATTTACAAGCCTCATCCAAAAACTTTATTCGCAGCTAGCACAGTGTTCTATTTTGTCTTCCATTGCTGTGACAAAACACTCTGACTGATACCAACTTGGGGAGGAAAGGGTTTATTCAGCTTACATCTCCTGGGTCACAGTTCATCACTTAGGGCGCCCAAGGCAGGAACTCAGGGCAGGAACCTGGAAGCAGGAGCTGAAGCACAGGCCATGGATGAATGCTGTTCACTGGCTTGCTCCTCTGGCTCATGCCCAACCTGCCTTCTTTTTTTTGTATGAGTATGAATGTACTGTCTGCATGTAGGTTTGTGTACCCATGTCATGCAATGCCATGGAAGTCAGAAGAGGGTGTGGGATTCCCCTGGAACTGGAGTTAAAGATGGCTCTCGGCTGCTATGTGGGTGCTGGGGATCGAACCCGGGTCCTCTGCAAGAGCAGTCAGTGCTCTTAACATCTAGGCCATCTCTCCAGCCCCCAGCCTGCCTTCGTATATGGCACACAACAACCTGCCCAGGGTGGCGCCACTCATTGTGGGCAGGGTCCTCCCACATTGCTTGACAATCAAGACAATACTCCCCAGATTTGGCCACAGGCCAATCCAATGGAGCCAATTCCCCAATTGAGGCTCCCTCAACCCAGGTGTGCCAAGTTGACACTAAAGCTATCCAGCACAATTGACCCCTTGTCAACTTGACACACAAACACATCACTAATAAACCACCACCTTTCCAGTTCTTATCCCCAAGGTATGATGTTAACATTAATCACAACCTAAGACAGTACAAACTTAAAAAGCCCACAAGTCCTTAAAATCTCCAAACACTTAAAAGTTCACAGTCTATTAAAAGTCTCTTAACTGTGGGCTGCTGTAAAATCCAAAGCAAGTTCTGTCTTATTTCGAGGGGAATAATCAGGCACTCTCAAACAAAACCTAAGTCCAGCAAGTAGCTCAAGGCTGGACACCTGGGACTCACAATATTCTGGGCTCCAAAGGGTTTTGGCAGCTCCCCTTCTCTGACTCTGCCATCTGTAGCACACACAGCTCATCTCGCAGGCCCAGGCTGACTCCATTCCCCACCTGCCGCTGCTCTTGGTGGTCGTCCCATGGTCCCGGTATCTCCAAAAAGCTGGGGTTGCCACTGAAACTGAGGTTGCTTCTGACCTCTCCTGATGCAAAACCTCAGCTTCTCTTCCTGACCCCTGGAATCCTGGGGTCTTCACTGCAACTAAGGCCGTACTCTGACCAATGGCCTTTCTTGGCCTCTCATAGTGCCAGGCCTCAGCTGCTCTCTGTGACCCCTTCATGTTTTCAATACCGGAACCATATAGAAGACTCTTACACGTTACCAAGTCCTGCTTCTGGATTGACATAGAGTCCCGGGCCCCTTCTAGAAGATAGCTTCTGTGTGCTGACCCTGAAGAAATTTTTTCCAGAAGATTTCACCACATTGATGCTGGTCTCTTGTTACAGCTGATTTTTCAGCCCCAGCTAACCAGCATCAATTGTCCCAGTACTACGAAGATTTCACTTCAGGTTCTGGTCTCTTGTTACTTACAGCTTATTCTTCAACCCCAGCTGACCAGAACCCACAGATTAAACAGTCCTAATGATCATTGCTTCCCTTTGAAACTAGAAACATCACAAGCTAGGCCTCCATCTTCTACAACTCTTTCAGCAAAACTGTTCCAAGTTCCACAGCCACAATCTTTAGGCATTCAATGATTTTTCTAGCCCAAAGTTCCAAAAGCTTCTACAATCCTTCTCCCAAACACCAAGGTCAGGTCTGTCACAGCAATAGCCCACTCTCTGGTACCAATTTCTGTCCTAGTTTGTCTTCCATTGCTATGACAGAACACTCTGACTGACACCAACTTGGAGAGGAAAGGGTTTATTCAGCTTACATATCCTGGGTCACAGTTCATCACTTAGGGAGCCCAAGGCAGGAACTCAGGGCAGGAACCTGGAGGCAGGAGCTGAAGTACAGGCCATGGAAGAATGCTGTTCACTGGCTTGCTCCTCTGGCTCATGCCCAGACTGCCATCTTATACGGTACACAACAACCTGTCCAGGGTGGCACCACTCATTGTGGGCTGGGCCCTCCCACACTGCTTGACAATCAAGACAATACACCACTGATGTGGCCACAGGCCAATCCAATGGAGCCAATTCCCTAATTGAGGATCCCTCAACCCAGGTGTGTCAAGTTGACACTAAAGCTATCCACAAACACAGTTTGAAATTTTATTAAATATTTACTTAACTATTTTGGATACTTTGTAATTAATCTCTTTATTAAGCATCATAAATTAAAATTGTTCAAAAAAAGTAACATTAGGTTTTTCTCAAAAGCTTTTAGAATTTCTGTTGATTTCAACCTTTTCTCCCAATTCCCAATTCTGCTTATTCTCACATTTTTGCTTTTTTAAAGGAGATACAGATTTAAACATTACCTAAAATAAAAGCTCTAATTATACTAATTTATTATTATTATTATTATTATTATTAAAGTTTAAGGCATTAGCAAAAAAGGGGGAATTAAAGATTAATTGCTTAGGAACAAATTATTTCTTTCATGTTTTAAAAACCAACTTAAACTCTAACCTTTGTAAATTGATCCTCTCAATTTTCTCACCCTAACTTCTGCTCGAAAAGCATCTTAAAACATGTTTTATCAAAATCTGTGGTTTTATATAAACTCAGTTAAGTGCTAACTAATGGCTGCATCTGGTTTCTTTTGTTAATTGGAGCTTAGCCTCATCTGTGCTTTCTCCAACAAGCATCCTTGGATCCTAGCATGACTGGTAAAGCCATACTAGAAAACAACACCTTGGCAATATAGAATGATTTTTTCCTGAAAGCCAGCCACCTGTGAATGGCTGCCATGCTCCATGTGCCTTTTCCAGTGCTGCCCTGCCTGTGCCACCTACTCCAGAGGATTAAGATGACATCATGCTGAGCTATGCCTATTTTCTAGCACACCATGTGTGACTAGCCCACCACCCATGACCACCCCAGTGGACATGCTTCTTTATTTTTAAAACAAAGAAGGATGGAATTGTGGAAATGACTTGTATAAATACAGAAACTGGACTAATGACTCTTAATTAAATCCAGCAAAAGAATGTGTATTGTGTCTTGGGACCTAAGCACAAGATCTTGTTTCCACCTATGGTGGTATGAATGAGAATGCTCCCAATAGGCTCTAAGTATTTGTCCTCAGTAGGTGGTGCTCTTTTGGTAGGCTTGAGGAGGGGTGGCCTTGCTGGAGGAAGCACATCACTAGGGATAGAATTTAACCCTTTTCAGACTTTCTGCTATTCTCTGCTTCAGGTGCCTGCTTAAAGTAAGACACCAAGGCAACCTCAAATTGGTGCTCCACTCCAAAAGATAATGAATGAATGTGGGTATGCTTGAGAATTAGCATATCAAAGTGCTGAAAGGAAAAGCTGTACCCCATTCTCCATTGCACACAGTGACCTTGCTTGAAAGAAATAGTCTAGAACTAGGGAAGCAAAGGCCAGATGGTCTTTTAAGATTAGGGTGGAGCAAAGTTTGTACTTATCAAAATAATCTTTTTATTAACCCTCTTACATTAAATAGTCTGTTCCTCCCTCCCAAAATAACATTAAATTCTTCTCAGCAGAAACTAGAGAAACCATTTTGAATAAAATTATGGGTGGGGCCAGGCTGGAGGATACAGTTCTAGGGACACACTTCTAACAAGACATTTCTATCAGCAAAATTTCAGAAGAAAGATGATTTCAAGAAATATCTAAGGGAACATTTTTCCTGTGTGTTTGAGCCCACTATTAAGACCTAACTTAAGAGTTAGTCTATTTGTTCATGTAATTAAAATGTAGCTTCCTTTGCAGTAACATGAACAATATGGCACCTAACCTACAATATATTTACAAAGATTAAGAAGCTATGTAATAATTGACACTACTGACACACACACACACACATTTCTTATAGGTATATATAGTTGCACATGCAAGAACATTACATATATAAAATCCTGTGAGCATTTTTATTACACTGTTATTACTGAGAATCCACATATTGTTATGAAGGCTGAAGTAATCCATAAAACAAAATCAGTTTCACTACCTAAAAGATCAAACAAATATAGCCATATAAAACCAAAGAAGCCACATTTTTTGCTTTTCTTTCTTTTCTTCATCCTTTCTTGTTGGTTAGATATATCATCTGTTGGTCNTAGTCTATTTGTTCATGTAATTAAAATGTAGCTTCCTTTGCAGTAACATGAACAATATGGCACCTAACCTACAATATATTTACAAAGATTAAGAAGCTATGTAATAATTGACACTACTGACACACACACACACACACACATTTCTTATAGGTATATATAGTTGCACATGCAAGAACATTACATATATAAAATCCTGTGAGCATTTTTATTACACTGTTATTACTGAGAATCCACATATTGTTATGAAGGCTGAAGTAATCCATAAAACAAAATCAGTTTCACTACCTAAAAGATCAAACAAATATAGCCATATAAAACCAAAGAAGCCACATTTTTTGCTTTTCTTTCTTTTCTTCATCCTTTCTTGTTGGTTAGATATATCATCTGTTGGTCTTTTAATCATGTGTGGCTGCAATCCACACGATGTTATTCCCTCCTAGAATCAGGTAGGCAGCTTCACAAGGCTACAAGCTTCAGGGCTGACTCCTGTTAGCAGACTGACCAGTTCCTAGGCTTAGCTCTGGAAAGGAGGGGGGAGGGGACCGTGAGAAGTTTCCTGAGGAGAAATCAAAGAAAGAATCAGACTCAGAGAAATGGTCAGTGAGATAGACTCAGTTTTATTCATGTCAGCAATGTGTTTATAGACTAAAGGCCACTGTGCTCTGGGAAGGGAAGTAGGGGGCAGGAGGAAGGGAAGGGTGAGCCACCTTGGCTCCTACCAGGGGGCTGCAGAGCTCCTGTTTGTGCAACCAGTAAACTAGAGGTGTGACATTTTGCTCAATACCTTAAGGAAAGAGGCTATCTGGATCTGGAACTTTGCTGAGATAGGTGAAGCAGGAAATAACTGCCTTATCCTGACTTCATGGAGATAAAACTCAGGAAGCCCTGGGACTGATTCTGCAGTTCCCTTCCTTGAGCCAGACAAAGTTTCATTCCTAGAGCCCCTCCTTTGTTTTTTAATTAAAATGGAGCAGTAATTTCACAGTCCTCCAGAAGATTTTTTTTTCGGATAGCCTGATATTGGACTAAAGCATTCTAGCTGTAACTCCAAACAGGCTTTTGACAAACCAGAAAGTCAGCTTCCTGAGGTGAGAATTAGTTTTAACAAAAAGGATTATCCTGGTGGCCTAGGGGAATTTAGGTTGCAAGTAATAGACCCTTTGCTAAAAAGATCTTACTCTGACCACAGAGGCAGCAAAAGGCTATAGGCCAGTTGCTAAGACTCTCAAATGCATTTATACCTATTGATTTAAACATAGAAACTGATGCCAGTGTATCCCAAACTGACCATATAATATCCAAAGTGACCCATTGAGTATGCAACTTTGCCCTTAAGAAGTGGAACTCTAAAAAATGACAAAGTAAAAGTAGTATGTTTTCTCCCATTAAAACATATAGGTATGTGGATGACATTGTCTCTAAAAATAACATTGTTTGCCCTACACATAAAGACATACAAAGACATATATATATATATATATAATACAGGCCATGGAAGAATGCTGTCACTGGCTTGCTCCTCTGGCTCATGCCCAGACTGCCATCTTATACGGTACACAACAACCTGTCCAGGGTGGCACCACTCATTGTGGGCTGGGCCCTCCCACACTGCTTGACAATCAAGACAATACACCACTGATGTGGCCACAGGCCAATCCAATGGAGCCAATTCCTAATTGAGGATCCCTCAACCCAGGTGTGTCAAGTTGACACTAAGCTATCCACCAAACACAGTTTGAAATTTTATTAAATATTTACTTAACTATTTTGGATACTTTGTAATTAATCTCTTTATTAAGCATCATAAATTAAAATTGTTCAAAAAAAGTAACATTAGGTTTTTCTCAAAAGCTTTTAGAATTTCTGTTGATTTCAACCTTTTCTCCCAATTCCCAATTCTGCTTATTCTCACATTTTTGCTTTTTTAAAGGAGATACAGATTTAAATATTACCTAAAATAAAAGCTCTAATTATACTAATTTATTATTATTATTATTATTATTATTAAAGTTAAGGCATTAGCAAAAGGGGACAATAAAGATTAATTGCTTAGAGAACAAATTATTTCTTTCATGTTTTTAAAAACCAACTTAAACTCTAACCTTTGTAAATTGATCCTCTCAATTTTCTCACCCTAACTTCTGCTCGAAAAGCATCTTAAAACATGTTTTATCAAAATCTGTGGTTTTATATAAACTCAGTTAAGTGCTAACTAATGGCTGCATCTGGTTTCTTTTGTTAATTGGAGCTTAGCCTCATCTGTGCTTTCTCCAACAAGCGCTCCTTGGATCCTAGCATGACTGGTAAAGCCATACTAGAAAACAACACCTTGGCAATATAGAATGATTTTTTCCTGAAAGCCAGCCACCTGTGAATGGCTGCCATGCTCCATGTGCCTTTTCCAGTGCTGCCCTGCCTGTGCCACCTACTCCAGAGGATTAAGATGACATCATGCTGAGCTATGCCTATTTTCTAGCACACCATGTGTGACTAGCCCACCACCCATGACCACCCAGTGGACATGCTTTCTTTATTTTTAAAACAAGAAGGATGGAATTGTGGAAATGACTTGTATAAATACAGAAACTGGACTAATGACTCTTAATTAAATCCAGCAAAAGAATGTGTATTGTGTCTTGGGACCTAAGCACAAGATCTTGTTTCCACCTATGGTGGTATGAATGAGAATGCTCCCAATAGGCGCCTGGTCTACATAGCAAGTTCCAGGACAGAACAGGGTACAGGAAGACCCTGTATCAAAAACCATTCATATATTTTTTTATTTTATGTTTATGAGTGCATCGCTTTGCATGTGTGTAAGTGGCACCTGTGACATGCAATGCTCGAAAAGGTCAGAAGAGAACATTTGGTTTCCCTTGCAACTGGAGTTATGTTATGTGATGGTTGTTAGATCCATGTGGGGTTCTGGGACTCAAACTGGTCCTCTACAAGAGCAGCCATTGCTTTTAACTACTGACCCTTTCTCCACTCCCAGGACTGTCTCTCTGAAGATTTGCCATGTCGGTGCCTGCTTTCAATAACTAGACTAAGCCTAACTTTTAAATGGAAAATTATCACTTAAGGCATAATCAGTAAATGTACCTTTGTCACTATTAGGTAAATAATGCAGTCACTAATTAGAAAAATTATCCTAATTCTTACATATTTCATCATACAGATACCTTATTAACCTTTACTAATGATATAAGCCTAATCATTTTCAAGATTTACAAGCTTCATCCAAAAACTTTATTCGCAGCTAGCACAGTGTTTCTATTTGTTTCCATTTGCTGTGACAAAACACTCTGACTGATACAACTTGGGGAGGAAAGGGTTTTTCAGCTTACATCTCTGCGGGTCACAGTTCTCACTTAGGGGCCCAAGGCAGGAACTCAGGGCAGGAACCTGGAATGCAGGAGCTGAAGCACAAGCATGGCCATGGAGATGCTGTTCACTTGGCTTGCTCCTCTGGCTCATGCCCAAACCTGCCTTCTTTTTTTTGTATGAGTATGAATGTACTGTCTGCATGTAGGTTGGTTGTACCCATGTCATGCAATGCCATGGAGTCAGAAGAGGGTGTGGGATTCCCCTGGAACTGGAGTTAAAGATGGCTCTCGGCTGCTATTTGGGTCTGGGGATCGAACCCGGGTTCCTCTGCAAGAGCGTCAGTGCTCTTAACATCTAGGCATCTCTCCAGCCCCCAGCCTGCCTTCGTAATAGGCACACAACAACCTGCCCAGGGTGGCACCACTCATTGTGGGCAGGGTCCTCCCACATTGCTTGACATCAAGACAATACTCCCCAGATTTGGCCACAGGCCAATCAATGGAGCCAATCCCCAATTGAGGCTCCCTAACCCAGGTGTGCCAAGTTGACACTAAAGCTATCCAGACAATTGACCCCTTGTCAACTTGACACACAAAACACATCACTAATAAACCACCACCTTTCCAGTTCTTATCCCCAAAGTATGATGTTTAACATTAATCACAACCTAAGACAGTACAAACTTAAAAGCCCACAAGTCCTTAAAATCTCCAAACACTTAAAAGTTCACAGTCTATTAAAAGTCTCTTAACTTTGGGTGCTGTAAAATCCAAAGCAAGTTCTGTCTTATTTCGAGGGGAATAATCAGGCACTCTCAAACAAAAACCTAAGTCCAGCAAGTAGCTCAAGCTGGACACCTGGGACTCACAATTTCTGGGCTCCAAAGGGTTTCGGCAGCTCCCTCTTCTCTGACTCTGCCATCCTAGGCACACACAGCTCATCTTGCGGCCAGGCTGACTCCATATCCCACCTGTCCGCTGCTCTTGGTGGTCGTCCATGGTCCCGGTATCTCCAAAAGCTGGGGTTGCACTGAAACTGAGGTTGCTTCTGACCTCTCCTGATGCCAAACCTCAGCTTCTCTTCCTGACCCCTGGAATCCTGGGGTCTTCACTGCAACTAAGGCCGTACTCTACCAATGCCTTCTTGGCCTCTTCATAGTGCCAGGCCTCAGCTGCTCTCTGTGACCCCTTCATGTTTTCAATACCGGAACCATATAGAGACTCTTACAGTTACCAAGTCTGCTTCTGGATTGACATAGAGTCCCGGGCCCCTTCTAGAATAAGCTTCTGTGTGCTGACCCTGAAGAAAATTTTTCCCAGAAGATTTCACCACATTGATGCTGGTCTCTTGTTTACAGCTGATTTTTCAGCCCCAGCTAACCAGCATCAATTGTCCCAGTACTACGAAGATTTCACTTCAGGTTCTGGTTTTTGTTACTTACAGCTTATTCTTCAACCCCAGCTGACCAGAAACCCACAGATTAAACAGTCCTATGATCTATGCTTCCCTTTGAAACTAGAAACATCACAAGCCAGGCCTCCATCTTCACAACTCTTTCAGCAAAACTGTTCCAAGTTCCACAGCCACAATCTTTAGGCATTCAATGATTTTTCTAGCCCAAAGTTCCAAAAGCTTCTACATCCTTCTCCCAAACACCAAGGTCAGGTCTGTCACAGCAATAGCCCACTCTCTGGTTCCAAATCTGTCCTGTTTGTCTTCCATTGCTAGTGACAGAACACTCTGACTGACACCAACTTGGAGAGGAAAGGGTTTATTCAGCTTACATTATCCTGGGTCACAGTTCATCACTTAGGGAGCCCAAGGCAGGGAACTCAGGGCAGGACCTGGAGGCAGGAGCTGAATCAGGCCATGGAAGAATGCTGTTCACTGGCTTGCTTCCTCTGGCTCATGCCCAGACTGCCATCTTATACGGTACACAACAACCTGTCCAGGGTGGCACCACTCATTGTGGGCTGGGCCCTCCCACACTGCTTGACAATCAAGACAATACACCACTGATGTGGCCACAGGCCAATCCAATGGAGCCAATTCCCTATTGATGGATTCCTCAACCCAGGTGTGTCAAGTTGACACTAAAGCTATCCACAAACACAGTTTGAAATTTTATTAAATATTTACTTAACTATTTTGGATACTTTGTAATTAATCTCTTATTTAAGCATCATAAATTAAAATTGTTCAAAAAAAGTAACATTAGGTTTTTCTCAAAAGCTTTTAAATTTCTGTTGAATTCAACCTTTTCTCCCAATTCCCAATTCTGCTTATTCTCACATTTTTGCTTTTTTTAAAGAGAGATACAGATTTAAAATTACCTAAAATAAAAGCTCTAATTTACTAATTTATTATTATTATTATTATTATTATTAAGTTTAAGGCATTAGCAAAAAAGGGGGAATAAAGATTAATTGCTTAGGAACAAATTATTTTCTTTCATGTTTTAAAAACCAACTTAAACTCTAACCTTTGTAAATTGATCCTCTCAATTTTCTCACCCTAACTTCTGCTCGAAAAGCATCTTAAAACATGTTTTATCAAAATCTGTGGTTTTATATAAACTCAGTTAAGTGCTAACTAATGGCTGCATCTGGTTTCTTTTGTTAATTGGAGCTTAGCCTCATCTGTGCTTTCTCCAACAAGCGTCCTTGGATCCTAGCATGACTGGTAAAGCCATACTAGAAAACAACACCTTGGCAATATAGAATGATTTTTTCCTGAAAGCCAGCCACCTGTGAATGGCTGCCATGCTCCATGTGCCTTTTCCAGTGCTGCCCTGCCTGTGCCACCTACTCCAGAGGATTAAGATGACATCATGCTGAGCTATGCCTATTTTCTAGCACACCATGTGTGACTAGCCCACCACCCATGACCACCCCATGGACATGCTTCTTTATTTTTAAAAACAAGAAGGATGAATTGTGGATGAATGAACTTTATAAATACAGAAACTGGACTAATGACTCTTAATTAAATCCAGCAAAAGAATGTGTATTGTGTCTTGGGACCTAAGCACAAGATCTTGTTTCCACCTATGGTGGTATGAATGAGAATGTCTCCAATAGGCTCTAAGTATTTGTCCTCAGTAGGTGGTGCTCTTTTGGTAGGCTTGAGGAGGGGTGGCCTTGCTGAAGGAAGCACATCACTAGGGATAGAATTTTAATCCCTTTTCAGACTTTCTGCTATTCTCTGCTTCAGGTGCCTGCTTAAAGTAGACACCAAGGCAACCTCAAATTGGTGCTCCCACTCCAAAAGATAATGATAATGAATGTGGGTATGCTGAGAATTAGCATATCAAAGTGCTGAAAGGAAAAGCTGTACCCCATTCTCCATTGCACACAGTGGCCTTGCTTGAAAGAAATAGTCTAGAACTAGGGAAGCAAGGCCGATGGTCTTTTAAGATTAGGGTGGAGCAAAGTTTGTACTTATCAAAATAATCTTTTTATTAACCCTCTTACATTAAATAGTCTGTTCCTCCCTCCCAAAATAACATTAAATTCTTCCGCAGAAACTAGAGAAACCATTTTGAATAAAATTATGGGTGGGGCCAGGCTGGAGGATACAGTTCTAGGGACACACTTCTAACAAGACATTTCTATCAGCAAAATTTCAGAAGAAAGATGATTTCAAGAAATATCTAAGGGAACATTTTTCCTGTGTGTTTGAGCCCACTATTAAGACCTAACTTAAGAGTTAGTCTATTTGTTCATGTAATTAAAATGTAGCTTCCTTTGCAGTAACATGAACAATATGGCACCTAACCTACAATATATTTACAAAGATTAAGAAGCTATGTAATAATTGACACTACTGACACACACACACACACACATTTCTTATAGGTATATATAGTTGCACATGCAAGAACATTACATATAAAAATCCTGTGAGCATTTTTTTACACTGTTATTACTGAGAATCCACATATATGTTATGAAGGCTGAAGTAATCCATAAAACAAAATCAGTTTCTACTACCTAAAAGAGTAAACAAATATAGCCATATAAAACCAAAGAAGCCACAATTTTTTGCTTTTCTTTCTTTTCTTCATCCTTTCTTGTTTGGTTAGATATACATCTGTTGGTCTCTTTAATCATGCAGTGTGGCTGCAATCCACACGATGTTATTCCCTCCTAGAATCAGGTAGCAGCTTCACAAGGCTACAAGCTTCAGGGCTGACTCCTGTTAGCAGACTGACCAGTTCCTAGGCTTAGCTTCTGGAAAGGAGGGGGGAGGGGACCGTGAGAAGTTTCCTGAGGGAAATCAAAGAAGAAATCAGACTCAGAGAAATGGTCAGTGTAGATAGACTCAGTTTTATTCATGTCAGCAATGTGTTTATAGACTAAAGGCCACTGTGCTCTGGGAAGGAAGTAGGGGGCAGGAGGAAGGGAAGGGTGAGCCACCTTGGCTCTTACAGGGGGCTGCAGAGCTCCTGTTTTGCAACCAGTAAACTAGAGGTGTGACATTTTGCTCAATACCTTAAGGAAAGAGGCTATCTGGTCTGGAACTTTGCTGAGATAGGTGAAGACAGGAAATAACCTGCCTTATCCTGGACTTCATGGAGATAAAACTCAGGAAGCCCTGGGAAGATTCTGCAAGTTCCTTCCTTGAGCCAGACAAAGTTTCATTTCCTAGAGTCCCCTCCTTTGTTTTTTAATTAAAATGGAGCAGTAATTTCACAGTCCTCCAGAAGATTTTTTTTTCGGATAGCCTGATATTGGACTAAAGCATTCTAGCTGTAACTCCAACAGGCTTTTGACAAAATCAGAAAAGTCAATTCCTGAGTGAGTTAATATTTAAAAAAAAGGATTATCCTGGTGGCCTAGGGAATTAGGTTGCAAGTAATAGACCCTTTGCTAAAAAGATCTTACTCTGAGCACAAGAGGCAGCAAAAGGCTATAGGCCAGTTGCTAAGACTCTCAAATGCATTATACCTATTTGATTTAAACATAGAAACTGATGCAGTGTATCCCAAACTGACCATATAATATCCAAAGTGAACCCATTGAGTATGCAACTTTTGCCCTTAAGTGTGGAACTTCTAAAAAAATGACAAGTAAAGTAGTATTTTCTCCCATTAAAACATAAGGTATGTGATGACATTGTCTCTAAAATAACATTGTTTTGCCCTACACATAAAGACATACAAAGACAATTATAATATAAAATATATATATTATATATATATATATATATATAACATAGACATAAATATATATATATCTAGATATATATATAAACATAAGTAATATATAGGTAACTTTATATATATATATGAAGGAACACTCATTAATGAATTTTTTGGGAGAAATCCCAGCCAGTATAGTACCTCGGCCTCAATACATACATATTTAATTGATGTTTTGAGAGAATAGAATATCCTTTCAAGAGATTTTATTTCTCTTAATGTAAGAAAGAAGCTAAGTCGTCCTTTGGAAGGCATTGCATTAAGTTTACCTTATTTTAGGAAAATATATTTTTTTAAAAAACCATTAGTACCACATACATACCACAGAGGAACTGATGTTCTGAGGTTCATTGTTGATGAAGAGATGAAATACTGTCTTTTAAAATTAAAATTATCAGGCTGGAGAGATGGCCTAGCAGTTAAGGGCACTGACTGCTTTTGCAGAGGACCCAGGTTCATCCCCAGCGCCCACATGGTGGCTCGGAACCATATTTAACTCCAGTTCCAGGGCAATCTGACACCCTATTCTGACCTCCAAGGCATTGCATGACACAGGTACACAAACCTACATGCAGACAGTACATTCATACACATAAAAAATAAATAAAATTAAAAAATAAAATTAAAAAACTAAATTATCTTGTAGATAAAAGGGGATGTTACAGATAACATTATAAAAGGACATTGGATATACATCAATGTCAAGGCTGTTACCTAGAAATTTAGTATTGATTGGAATTAAAACTAACTTGTAGTTTACATAAATTTAAGTGTGACATTTTTATGTTGACAGTATTAGACCAGTTTTTAAACAACGTAAGTAATTTAGTTTACCACTATCCAATGTGTGAATAGATTTTGAACATAAGTAAAAATAAGTTAGAGGAACCTTGATTAAACATACATTGTTATCTTTAAGTTAGCTGATTAAGACCTGGATTCTATAGAAAATAAATTTACACATATTAATTTAACATATTATTATAGTATTGGTAGGATAGTTATTAATATGTTACAATCCTGTATGTATAACTTTAAGGTATAGATTTTACAGAATGGGTTCTACAGATCCTACTGGGTGCTGTGGATCACGTAAAGTAAATGACAGTATGTACTTAATAATACTTTGAATTATTGCATGTGTAAATTTATATTTGCCCTTAATAAATTAATTAATGTATTAGCTGTTTAAATATATTGGCAGACCTGTGTTAGGGAAAAATTAATTTTGACTTTAGAGTTAGCCTTTACTAAATTTATGTAAATAGAAAAATCACACAAATTAATTTTTTAACAAAAACCTAAAAATGACAAACGGTTGTTAAACAACATTAATTAGTTTTAATTTCTGTTAGACAAAGCTGGCTTGAAAATCTCCATGTAAAAAATGTTTTGCTGAAATATAATGTTATTAAATTTAGGCAGACATGAATTAAGATTATTTTTTTATTTCCATTCAGTGGTAGGTTACAAACCATGTGGTCTGGGGGCCTGTGAATTTTTAAAAGATGAAAACACATCTAAAAGTCTCCAAAATTAATCAGGACCTTCTTTTATTAATTAATTTTAAAATAGTTTAGGTTCCTTGATTGATTGACCTTGAAGTGCCTAAGAATTATTAATTGATCTGTTGTGCACAATTTGTTTAAAGATGTTTTTGGGTACCCATATATCAGATTTAGAAAAGCATACTTGAGGGGCTGGAGAGATAGTCTAGTGGTTAAGAGCACCGACTGCTCTTGCAGAGGACCCGGCACCCACATGGTGGATGAGAACCATCCATAACTCCAATTCCAGGAGAACACCATTTCCAGGAGAATCTGACACCCTCTTCTGACCTCAGCAGCTTTGCATGACAAGGGTGCACAAACCTACATGCAGACAGTACATTCATATAAATAAATAAATAAATAAATAAATAAATAAATAAATATTAAAAAAAGAAAAGCATACTTGAGATGGAATTTAACTTAACAGATTTTGAATGGCCATTTTAAAATATATTATCTCAAGATAAAAATTGATGTGCAAGGAACAGTACAATTACCTCAAATCTGAACAAGTATCACTAGAAAGAACACAATAAAGTTCAAAGGTACATTTTCTCTGAATATGTTTTGGACAAATATGGATCAAAAAGACCCAGAACCATTCTGAAACTTTTCAATTGGTGACAGGCCAGAAGCATCTTGGGAAATGTAGTCCCTCAACCTGGACGGAAAGTAAATGAAAACGCCCACAACAAGAAGTTAACATGATTGACAGGCCCAAGGAATTCTGGGAAATGTAGTTTTGCACTCGAACCTGGTACACTCATGTTGCTTTTTCTTTTCTGAGAAATGATTTTGGTTATAAATATTTGCAGCTCCATGTTAAGGTTACCTTAACAGGAAATGCCTGCAAATGAATGTCTTGGTTATCCCTTATCTGGCACAGTTTTTGTGTGGCAGAGAGGGAAGTAACTAAAGGGCTGGGTGCTTCTGGCCCTTTAAGCAAAAATGGCCAGGAGTGAAAAGGAGGAGTGGGGTTGCTGGGAGCCAGTGGCAGAGCCCTGGCAGCTCTGGGCTGAGTGAGGGTCTGCATGGCTGCTGGTTGAGCATTGCCCCAGTCTGACTGGTCTCATCTGGGTCCCCACTCAGACCACTGAGGGCCTTGCTGGCCCCCAGCCCAGTGCTCTGCTCCAGCCCCTCCTTGTGCCTGGGGTGCATGACTAGTGCACCTTTTTGCTGTTTAGCCTTCTTCACCACACTCTTAGCCTGTGGGTTTTTCTGGCATGTCTACTTGACTCCCATGATACAGAAAGGCAGGAGATGCTAGTGGTTAGGGGAAAGACAGATCAAAGTCTAATCTCACGTGAAAAAGAGAATGTCCCCATGGAGATGGGCCAAATCCTGGCTGTATAGAGGAGAAATACTGAAGGGGAAAGACAGATCAAAGATGAATCTCACATGAAAAAGAGAATTGTTTCATGGAGATGGGCAAAAGCCTGGCTTATACCCTGAACCCTACTTTATTGGGGGGGGTACGTCTCTCTTTCATGGTGAACATTCCAAGATTTTCCCTTCTCTTGGGGAAAAACCCTCTCTTGAGCTGAGAGAGACATCTGGAGAAAATAAATACCCTTTTTCTTCTTTCTTTTGGTAGAAAGTCAAGCCCCACGTTGTTGATGCCAGTTGTTGGTTAGACATATCATCTGTTGGTCCTTTAATCATGTGTGGCAGCAATCCACATGATATTCTTCCCTCCTAGAACCAGGCTGGCAGCTTCACAAGGCTGTAAGTTTCAGGGCTCTCTCCTGCTGGCAGGCCAACAGTCTCTAGGCTTAGCTCTGGAAAGGAGGGGAGAAAGGACAGTGATGTTACCTGATGAGAAATAAAAGAAAGAAATGGACTCAGAGAAATGGTCAGGGAGATAGACTCAGTTTTATTCATGCCAGCAATGTGTTTATATACTAAAGCCCACTGTGCTCTGGACAAGGAAGGAGGGGGCAGGATGAAGGGAAGGGTGAGCCACCTCAGCTCCTACCAGGAGGCTGCAGAGCTCCTTTTTTTGCAGTCAGTGAACTAGAGGTGTGACATTTTGCTCAATACCTTAAGGGAAGAGGCCATCTGGTTCTGGAACTTTGCAGAGATAGGCAAAGCAGGAAAACTGTCTTATCCGTACCTCATGGAGATAAAACTCAGGAAGCCCTAGGACAGAGTCTGCAGTTCCTTGCCTTAATCCAGTCAAAATTTCAATCCTACCCTTTCTTTTTGCATAAGCTATTGAAATTTCTTTTGTTTTCTAGCTGGTGAAATAATGCTTATTCATTAAAACTTACTTTAACTTCCCCTTTTGTAATGAAATGTGTACAACCAAAATCCCCCTCATATATGGTAATTCCTTTTAATCTACTTGTATACTGTATATGTGTATACTTTAAGAAGATTCTATATTTGCAGTTTTCCATATGAATTTTTCTAAAGGATTTTAGTGTTGCTATCCTTCCCTATAACTACAATCCCTCCTCTGCTCTGCTCACCCATTTCTACCTCCTTTAACCCTTTTTACTCCATTATTTCCTTTCCCCATTTATATCATTGCATTCTATCTTTCCTCCCAATAGCCACTCCCACATGAGCATTTACTTATTTCCTGACTTTTATTTCCATTTCCAATGGAAACAAGCATGTCTAAGAATTCAAAAGTTGAATCCACTTTTGAGATAGAAAATATGTCATTTGACTTTCTGTTTCTGGGTTACCTCACTCAGAATATTTGTTTCCAATTGTGCTGGATAGCTTGACTCACCTGGGTTGAGGGAGCCTCAATTAGGGAATTGGCTCCATTGGTTTGGCCTGTGGATTGACATGTGTGGAGTATTGTCTTGAATGTTGAGCAAAACATTCCCAGTGTTAAGGGACAATAGATGTCAACCCAGGTTACTATACCCAGCAAAAATGTCAATTATAGTTGAAGAAGAGAGAAAAAACTTCCATGACATAAACAAGATGAAAGAATACATGTCCGGAAAACCAGCCCTTCAGAGAATACTTGAAGCAATTCAAAGGACAGAAGAAAGGAGCAACCAACCCCAGACACCTAGAAAGAGAAATCAATAAAAGCATAACTGCAGAAGTAGAAACTTAAACCAAAACGCAAAAAAGATGAAAGAATACATATCCGGAAAACCGACCCTTCACAGAATACTTGAAGAAGCAGAAACCTAGACCAAATATGCAATGGATATTAAAGTGAAAGGAAGCAACACATATCTATCAGTTATAACCTTAAATATTAATGGACTAAACTCCCAACTCAAAAGGCATAGACTGTGAGATTGGATTATGAAACAGAACCCATCTATTTGGTGTCTACAAGAAATGCATCTTGCCTTCAAGGATAGCACCACCTTAAAGTGAAAGGATGAAAAAAATGTTCTAAGAAAATGGTACCAAAAAGAAAGCAGGTGTTGCTATTTTAATATCAGACTTCAAAGTAAAAGAAATCAGAAGAGACAAAGAAGGCCATGACATTTTTATCAAAGGAAAAATTGACCATGAAGATTTCACAATCATTAATATATATGCACCAAACTCTGGTGCACCAAACTTTATAAAGACAATTCTCCAGAACCACAAGGCACAGATTAACCCTACTACACTCATAGTAAGGGACTTCAATACCCCACTAAGCTCTTTGGACAGGTCAACAGGACAAAGAATAACCAGAGAGACTTCTGAACTAAATGGTATGATATGTGGGAATGAAACTTTGTGTGTGGCTTGAAGTGAGAACTTGTAAGACCTGTCCTGAGAGATCTCTAGTTACCTGATATCTCTGTGGGCTTCCAGAGTTATCTGTAGCAGGAAGATTCAGGATATTACAATGATTCTTGCTTTGCCCTATCTCTGCAAAGTTCCAGGCCCCTACCCTAGAGGCATTGATCAAAATGTCACACCTCTAGTTACCTATTGCACAAACCGGAGCTCTGCAAGCCCCCTGATTAGAACCAAGTTGTCTCACCCCTCCCTTCTGCCTGCTCCCCACTTGCTTGCCCAAAGCACAGTAGTCTTTAATATATATACCTCACTGACAGAAAATAAATGGAGTTCCTATCCTCCCTGGCTCTCCACATTTGTGTGTGTGTGAGAGTTCTTTCTGTACTATGGGTGATCTCCAGTGGTTTTCCCTCTCCCCTTCTTGCTGGAGCATCGCCCAGAGACTGCCAGCCTGCAGGCAGGAGGCAAGTCCTGGAGCTGAGCCAAGAAGGGAAGGACAACATGTGGAAGGCAGTCATGCGTGACTCAAAGACATGACGCTGACACATTGATACACCAAAAACCAAAACGGACCACACAGACATCTAACCAAATATTCACCCAATACCAACAATACATTAACCAAGAAACACCACAGAACATTCTCCAAAATCGACCCACATAGTGTAGTACGACCAGAAAAACCTATGAATCAAAAGATTGAAATAATTTAGATTCTATCAGACCATCAATCAGATAGCTCCTCTCAAACACAGGATAGCCCTAACTATCTAAAGAACACATAGGGATAATAAACAAGCAAACTCCTGATAACTGCAAGGGTCAAGAAGAAAAAAGAAAAAAAAATTACTGGAACGAATGAATGACAGGACAATACATACACAAACAGAACTATGGGATTACTTTAACGTGTTTTTAAATTTATTTATTTCGGTGTGTGTATGAATGTTGTCTGCATGCAAGTCTGCGCACCCATTTCGTTGCAATGCATGCTAGATCAGACGAGGGACTTCTCGGATTCCCCTGGAATGGAGTTTTCCTGGAATTGCCGCTCAGACGGTTCTCAGGTCGCGCTTGTGGGTGCTGAGTGGGGATCAAACCCGGGTACTTGTAAGAGTGGTCGCACTCTTAACGTAGCCATCTCTCACAGCCCCCTATTGGGATATTTTAAAAGGAGTCTCTAAGAGGTAAGTTTATAGCCCTGGGTGCCTACATTAGAAAAACAGAAAGAGCACAAGTGAGACATCTAACACTGCAGCTAAAAACACTTAGAGAAACAACAAATGAACACTAAACAGTACAGGAGAAATAACAAAAATCAGACAGAGATCTATGTTCTAATGAAATGAAACAAAGAAAAACAAATACAAAACTAATGAATCCAAAAGTGGTTCTTGAAAAATAAAAAGTAGATAGCCTAGCCAATTACCAAAAATAATATTTAAATAAATAATAATAAATAAATAAAATTAAAATAAAATAAAAAGAAAGGGACAAACTCAATTATAATCTGTGATGAAAGGAGAAATATCACAACAGGTAATGAAAAGATCCGACAATCATATGGAATACTTAAAACCTATCTCTACTAAGTTTGAAACCTAAGAGAAATAGTGAATATTCTGAAATCCTGGGAATCCCAAAGCTCAACCAAAAGTATTGACAGCTAAACAGACCATAATATAGGAAGAATTGAAGATGTAATAAGAACTTCACTAAAAAGCCCAGGCCCAGACTGGTTTCACGCAGAATTCTATAAAACTATTTCAAAAAGACTTCAACCATTATTCTAAATTGTTTAGAAGATACAAATGGAGGGAATTCTCCCAATTCCTTCTATGAAGCCAGCATCACTTTTATTCAAAACTAGGCAACGATCACACCAAAAAGGAGAACTATAGACCATCTCTTGAACAAAAGATGCCAAAATTCTAAACAAAATCTTGTAATCGCATACAGACCCAATCAAGAAGATCATCCATCCTGACCAAGTTAGATTTCATACCAAGATTGATGGAACGTTCACATATGACATAAATAATGTCATCAATCATATTTGGGACTGAAAGACAAAAACACACAATCAACTCATGATGCAGAAAAAAGGCCTTTGACAAAATCCAGCATCCCTTCATGTTTAAAGTCCTAGAGGGAATTGGATTGGAGGGATCATTCCTCAGTGTAATCAAAGTCATATACAGGAAACCCACAGTCATTATCCTAAATAGGGAAATGACAGAAGCATCCCCTTTAAAGTTAGGAACTCCCCCTGTCACCATTCTTCTTCAATATAGTGCTTGAAACACTTGCTAGGGCAATAAGACAAGAAAATGAAATTAAAGGCATAATTATTGGAAAAGAGGAATTAAAGCTATCCCTTTTTGCTGATGATATGATTTTTTACCTAAGGGAGGCTAAAAACTCCACCAGAAAACTCCTAGAAATGATTAAGAGCTTCAGTAAAGTGGCAGGATACAAAATTATCCTAGAAAAATTAGTAACCTTTCTTTACACCAAAAACAAGCAACTGAAGAAAGAATTCAAGGAGACCTTCCCACTCACAATAGCCTCAAAAACAATAAAATACCTAGCAGCAAACCTAACCAAGACACCAAAGATCTCTACAACAAAAATGTTAACCTCTCGAAGAAGGAAATTGGAACAGACATCAGAAGATGGAAAAACCTCCCATGCTCATGGATTGGGAAAATTAATAGAGTAAAAATGTCCATTCTACCCAAACTCTTGTACAGATTTAATGCAATCCCAATTAAAATCCCCAAGAGTTTCTTCACAGGCTTGGAAAAAAAGTCCTTAATTTCATTTGGAAAAACAAAAGACCCTGAATAGCCAAAACAACCCTGAGTGAAAAGAGCAACACAGGAGGGATCTCTGTACCAGACTTCAAACTATACTACAGGGCTATAGTCATAAAAACAGCTTGATACTGGCACAAAAAACAGACCTGTTGACCAATGGAACAAAACCGAAGATCCAAACTTGAGCACAATTTCAGCCATCTCATATTTGACAAGGGGGCCAAGAAGACACAATGGAGGAAAGACAGCATCTTCAGCAAGTGGTGTTGACAAAACTGGATCACCACTTGTAGAAGAATGAAATTAATCCCCTACCTCTCGCCCTGTGAAAAAGTCAACTCCAAATGGATTAAAGACCTCAACATGAAACCCAAAATTCTGAAGGTGATAGAGGAAAAAGCTGGCAGCAGACCTCAAGACATAGGAGTAAGAAAAGACTTCCTAAATCGGACAGCAGCTGTGCAAGAATTAACGTCGACAATTGACAAATGTGATCTCATTAAACTCAAAAGCTTCTGTATATCAAAAGAAAAATCAAGGAAGTGAAGAGAAATCCCATGGAGTGGGAGGAAACCTTCAGCACAGATACATCTGATAAAGCATTGATTTCTAGAATATATAAACTACTCAAAAAACAAAGAAGAAAGACAACAAATGACCCACTCAAAAGATGGAGCAAAGAGGGGGCTGGAGAGATAACCTAGAGGTTAAGAGCACCGACTGCTCTTGCAGAGGACCAGGGTTCAATCCCCATCACCCACATGGTGGCTAAGAACAGTCTGTAACTCCAATTCTAGGAGAACTACAGTTCCAGGGGAATCCGACACCCTCTTCTGACTGCGGCATTGCACGACATGGGACAAATCTACATGCAGACAGTACATTCATACACATAAAATAAATAAATTAATTAATTTAAAAAAGATGGAACAAATTGCTGAACAGAAACTTCACAGTGAGGAATTAGAGATGGCTGAGAAACATCTTAAAAAGTGTTCAACATCACTAATAATTAAGGAAATGTAAATTAAAACCTCTTTAAGATATCATCTTACTCCAATAAGACTGGCTAGGATCAAAAAAACAAATGTACCAAGTGCTGAAAATGTTGTGGGGAAAGGGGAACAATCACCCACTGCTGGTGGGAATGTAAACTAGTACAGCCCCTATGGAAAGCAGTGTAGAGAAGCCTTGGAAGACTTGGAATGAAATTTCCACCTGACCCAGTCATACCACTCCTGGGTATGTACCCACAAGACTCATTTTACCACAGAGATACCTGCATAGTCATGTTTGTTGCAGCTTTCTTCTCAATAAGGAAGAGTTGGAACCAACCCAAATGCCCCAATAGGGAAGAGCTGGAACCAACCCAAGTGGAGTTCTATGCAGCAGTAAAGAAAGATGACAACATGAATTTTGCAGGTAAATGGATGGAGCTGGAAGATATCATGCTGATTGAAGTAGCATAGTCTCAGAAAAACAAACGATGATCATATCCCTCATCTGGGGATGCTAGCACCAATTACCTAATTTTATGGCAAAGTGAGCAATATCAAAGTGATCTGAAAGCAACTGTGCTCTTATATTGTAGAATCCCTTACAAAATAAACAAATAAAGAAAAAAAATGAAAATCAGTAGTTACCTCAAAAAAATATATAAAAATACTACATAACAAAAATGTAAGGTATATTCATCCTCTTTTAAAAATCCTCAACTTTTAATATTCAAAATACTGTTCCTTTATAAATAGTTAGAGTACAATGTTCTTTCAAATTTTAACTTAACATCCAGTTGCTTCATATTATTTTCAGCCTGTGCAAAATGTTAAATCCTAGACTATGCTGCTTGACCTTTGAATTCTGTAATTTAAAAGTGTCTTGATTGTTTTGGAAACAAAGATTCAGACATGATGAATTGTATTTGAAAGAAAATGTTTACTAAAATTAAAAGTCTAACAATGAATATTATCCAAGTAGAATCACTCCATCCTTCAGAATATTAATATATACCAGGACAGAAAATTGGACCACTAGGTATGTGTACATTTAAGTATAGTCATAGGACATCAACCCATCAGAAATTAGAATTACACTTTAAATTCAGCACAATGGTTACTGAATGCAATAAGAACAGTTTAATAGTAAATTCATTCCCTTTAAAAAACATTCATCAGTTCATAAATAAATTTATTATATTAATAGAATTTTTTAATTGCTAGTTTGAAAAAGGTTAACCCGAGCAACTGAAAGGAATAATTTACTACTTCGACATCAAATATAGGATTTTTTTTTGAGATACTTGATCTATATAAAGAAATGACAGACATGAACATATTGAGTTAAAATAAGTGGTGTGAAAATATGCCAATCTCACAATATTTGAATTAGTAAAACAGTATCATTTATAAGAATGATAGAAGAAAGGAAAGGTAAACTAAATCTTTCAATGAAAATGCACAATTTAAAAATATAATCTTCCAAGAAACTCTCTTGAGCATCTTAGCAATATTTCTTAAAATAAGATGCTTAATATAATGTGAATCCAGCAATAGAGATACATTTGCTATTTTATCTCTTTAAAAATAACTTCCTGAACAAGTTTTAAAATTTAATTTCATAGTTAAAAGATGATTAGGATGATCACTAATTTCCATAAAGTTAACTTATTATCATACCAGCTGCTGAGAAATTTGTGAAACAAGTTTCAGTTTGGCAAGCAGAACTGCAGTCTGTCTTAGAAATAAAAATATCTGCAGGCATAAAAAATGTCTGTGGCACTAGAGAAATACAAATCTGCTTTCTGTGTTGCTGATGGTTTTTCTTGAGGTTGATTTTCATTTGAGGTAAGGATTGAAAATTGTAAGAGAATTCTACTTGCTAAAGAGGAGTGTCCTGCAAATGGCCTCCTCCTGTACAAAGTGACAGTACAGAATGGCAAGCACAATTATGTAATGCAGTAAATGTGCCAATTCCTAGATGCGCAAATGTGCATTTAAATTCTTTTCATAGTAAACTGGAGTCTTAAAAATATTGTCTTATGGTTTTCCTTGAATTATTTTCTACTTCTAGTAAAATAATCTTGGATTCTTAGATTTCTTTTTCTTTTTTTTTTTTTTTTTGAATTGTTGACAGGCCAAATCAATTCTTGAAAGAATGCTTTTGAAATAGTTTTGATTTTAATAATGTCATTATCATTTGGAGAAGTCTATTAAATAATGATTTTAGAAGAAAAATTATAAAATTAACCAGTGAACTCAGATTTTGAAAGAGCAAATGCTTCAAACGTATTTTTAAACTGAACTCTTCTGTTACAAGAAGTTCTATAAAAATGTATCAATTTGTGCAATGCTTGAACTATCTCTAATTTATTATTTATACATACTAGTGTACTCTTAATGTTAACCAGAAAACTCTTATTTCAATTACATGGAATTTTAAATATCAGTTTAAATGTATATATAGACTGAATTATAAAATTTGTATCAAGCAAGATCTTTTCTCCGTTGAGGGAATATGTTTTTTAATTACCAGGAAGAGCTATTTTCACTTTTTTTAAGTACTTAACCTCAAAATAAGAAGGCCAAGACAAGGTTAATATAATTAAATGAATTTGTACTTTACAAACTCACATTAATGATTGCATCCAACAGTTTTTACTTTACAACAAAAAGTATGCTCCTAGATCAAGATTAAATAACACATTGCTACTCTTAAGAGACAAAAGGACTGTGTTACTTTAGAGTAATATAAAATTAAAGGAGGAAAATCTGAATTCCTAAATATTAAAAAAAAAAGACTGAGGGGAAGATGCAGGATAGTTATGACAGAGTGCATGATCTGGGATGGGGTGGGGAGAAGGGAGAGGGGAATATGTATAAATGAACTGAGAAATGATGCCTGAAATTCACAAAACATCAATAAAAGACACAAAAGGAAAGTATATATTTTCAATTTGTATCAGAGCCTATATTACTATTTCTTGCTGTATAACACTTAAAGGCTGTTGAATATTTCTCTTGATTTTATGCTAAGGTTAACTTATTTTAAATATTGTAAGAACAAAGGCAATTATATTTATTATGCTTATTTGTATCTTTCAGGAAAACACTATATCCAATACTATGCTAATTGTTCTTAAGAATATACTACTACAGGGGCTGGGGAGATAGCTCAGCAGTTAAGAGCTCTTTCAGAGGACCTGGGTTCGATTCCCAGCACCCACATGGTGGCTAAGAACCATCTTTAGCTCCAGTTCCAGGGGCATCCGATGCCCTTTTCTGACCTTCGTGATATTGCACGACATGGGTGCACCAACCTACATGCAGACAGTGCACTCATACACATAAAAAATAAAGAATATACTATTATATATTTATATTTTTTTTCTAGGAAGTACTTAAACTAGTATTTTATTCTTACCACTTTTTGGCACCTTTCCTCTTTACTAGTGGTCTCTCTTCCTTGACTGCGTATTGTCAAGAATGGATACTATTAAATTATCCTACCATAATAATGTGATAATTAATGTAAGAATTAAATAAATTATCATTTGTTATCATACTGTTTTGTTAAATTACTTATGGGTAACTGATCTCCAAAGACATAATTTAGCTATCACTTAATGGTTTTTATTGCATAAATCTTAATGAGCAATACAGATAAACAAAACCTCCCAAAATGGAATGCTTTCTCATAATTTAATGTAAGAAACTTTAATATATGAACACCTACTAAGTACCTGGTGCAGTTAAGGCAAAATGATGCATAAAATAAGCATTCTCTCTTCAAACAACTTATTACCCATGTGGGAGGTAACAGAAATATACTTAAAATGAAAATAATTTGGTTTAGTATTTTAGCAGTGGTCATCAAAGATTATATTCTCTAGCTAAAGAAAGGTATTAATTTTCAATTTGTATAATTTAAGATTATATTCTCTGGTTCTTACTATAAAACTCAGATCACACAAATTTAAAGCAAATTAACATATTGGTGAACCTTCAAGATGCACCCAGAAACTATGCCTTCTCCATTCACCACCCTAATGAATTGCAGCTCTTACATGCATCATTTCCTTTTCCTTCTAACTGAATTACCTGAATCTTCCCTGGCTTCCCTATACTTCAGTTGTAATAGCAGTCAAAACAGCATTTTGAAATGGAAATCATACTCTGTCTTATGCATTAATAGGTAGAATGATTTTCCACTTCATACAGAGAAAAGTTAAACTCCATAAAATGACCTACACAGTTCTCTATTAATGACCTCCCCTACCCAGTGTGTTTTGTAATTCTCTCTTATTCACCTAGATACTGCCATGTTGGATTTTTTCCTTATTTGAAAATTCCAGGCATGTTTCATCTTTCATGAACTATCTGCAATATATATTCTCTCTGTGTAATCATGTATACTAGGTTGTTTTACGCTTCAACTCTGTGGTTCGAATCAGAATGTCCCCTACAGGTTCTCAGTATTTGGTGATTTTTGTCCCTGGCTAACAGTGCTGTTTTGAGATATTTTGTGAGGTGTGTTCTTGATGGAGGAAGAAAGTCACTGGGGGCAGGGTTTGAGAGTTCTTAATTCTTGCCGATTTCCAGTCACTGTTTGCTGTGCCTATTGAAGATGTGAACCTTGGCTTTCTGCGCTGGCCACCTGTGGCACCAACACTCTGGAAACATAAGCTCAGATAAGTAATTTTTTTCTGTAAATTGTCTTGATCATGATGTCTTGTCAGAGCATCGGAAAAGGAACAAATACAGCTCTATTCAACATCTTAGATCATACTATCTTATTTTGTACAGTGCCCAGGGACTGATGCCAAAGATCTTCTGCCACTGCGTTACATTCCTATTTTAAATTGTGGCTGTCTTAGCCCTGGCCCTCTTGGGGCTCCTATTGTGCTACGGTATTTACAGCCTTCCTAGGAACTATAATTATTTTGCTGTCTGATGTCTACTTATTCTCCTTAATCTTATGCATCTAAATATATTTGTTACTACACATATATGTCAAGTCAGTAGACTGATGCAGTTCTCACGGATGACATGGAATAGTAAAAGTATGCAGGAATTGAACAAATGACTTTATGAGCAAATAGGGAACATGAGATTTTCATGAACATTTGTCACATCACTAGATCAGCATAATTGCTTACTCTATTATACATTTGTAACCTTATATATGCAGACAGTTGTATCTCTAACCACTCATCAAAAAAGCTCCCTTTTTCAACAGCTGGAGACCGTTATAGAGTTTCATAACTGGTCAAACATGGAGCATAAGTGTCTGAGAGATGCCTGGCCCTACATGACACATTTACAATGCAACCTTTACACCTAAGGATCAGGGATCAGAGTGGAACAGGGGTCAGAAAAAATATTAATATATCTCTAAACTTTCACTAGTGAAGCTTCCTCATGCCACAGATGGCAACTGACTGAGAAAGCTACAACTGGCCAAAGTGCAGAAAATAAAGGACTGCAGAGTCCCTGTCCCTGAGTAGGACATCTGTATCAAAAATCTTCTACCCAGATCTCAGGGACCATTAAGGAAGATGGGAAAGAAAGGCTGTAAGAACCAGGGGTGGTAAATGATCACAAGGGTACAGAGCTGTCCAGGTGACAAAGGAAGTTGCTCAAAGAAACATAGTAAGGGTAACACCATGTGCAAGACATATGCAAGCTCAAACCAGACAAAAACCCCACATACAACAGGGGAAATGAGTAAGAAGTCCCAACCTTAGCCTAGGAACTATTGGTAACCAATGATGACTACTGGGAGAGCGATAGTTGGTCTTCTTTAAGGGAGCAATGCTAGAAAGGTAGGCCAGGGTCTGGTGGATGGACTCACTGGAGTCAGAAACTTGTCTTGATAGACCTTCACATATATGACAGAATTCATGAAATCTAGTGGGGAGGCTATGGGGGGGGTAATAGGGGAGGGTGTCTAAATAGGACCAAGATGTATGAAATTTCCAGATATTCAATTAGATTTTCTGTCTAAAAGGTGTCATTTTTCATTGTAACAAAAACTACTGAGAGGGTCGGCAGATTTGAGCCAGGGCCAGTGGCTCTGCACCTTTGCGCAGGTTGCCCAGAAAGTCACTTGGCAAGTACCTCTGGAGCTGGGCTCTTTCCGGGGCTGCAGCTAGGGGGTCGTGTCTCTGAGGCCTTTTGAGCAGGACCCCCGGGTGCTGGGCCAGAGGGTCGGCAGATTTGGGCCAGGGCCAGTGGCTCTGCACCTTTGGGCGGGCTGCTGGGACGCAGGCTAGATCAGGCATATCACCCCCCCCCCC
>VZQC01010259.1:274474-428245 GCA_009823505.1 Rhizomys pruinosus
AGATTGGTGAGAACCAAGTGGGACTTTTTTTTTTGGAAAACCTTAGAGACAAAAGGGAAAAGCTGCTTTGGCTTGCAATATCCAATTATATAAACAAAATTGAAAAGGTAAGACAATTCAATATCCCTTAAACAAGGAGGAGGAAAGGTTAAAAAAAAAAAGAAGAAAAAAAAGCATCTTGAAGGAGGAAAGCAAAACCATTTGCTATTTGTGATCTAAACCAAAAAAGGAAGCCCACATGCCAGGGACATGATGAAGGACAGACATGGGAAGAGCACAGGATAATCCTGCCACCCAAGCTCTACCAAACCATGTGGAGACAGCTAAAATGGGAACCACTTGGAGGACACCAAGGAACAGATCTTAGAGGAATAATTGAGACTATGCAGGAGAAATTAAAAAACATAAAGAGGAATTCAGAAAAATAAAGAGACAGAATGAAAAAACTCAAAAGGACCTAGAGGATACAAAACAAACTAAAAGAAGAACTGACAAACTCAGAAAAAATTAGAGGAAAGAACAGAACAAAATCGGAAGAAAAGGGAGAAAAAAAATAAAGAATATAGAGAACTAAAGAGAGAGAATGAAAAACCTCAAAAAAGGAACCTACAGGGATACAATGACAAACTTCCAGAAAGAACTAAAGGAACAGACCAACAAATCCAGAAAAGAACAAGAGGGAGAAAAAAAACAAACTCCGAAAAAGTAGAAAACACTGAAAAAAGGAAGCCAACCAACGAGGTAAGGAGCACCAAGAAGAGATTGAGAAGCACCAAGAAGAGATTGAGGAGCTCCAAAAAGAAATGGAAAGTAACAGAAAAACACAGGATGAAACAAAAAAAGGAATTAGAACACTCTCAATCAAGAAGAAAGGAAAAGGAAAAGCTCAGAAGTAGAATGGAAAAGCAGAGCAAAGAATATCAGATCTGGAAGATAACACAGAGCAGTTAAAAAGCTCAAATAAACTATCTATGAAAAGATCAAACGTCCGTTTCATAGGAAAGAGGGAGGAGAAGAATCCTGAGAATGTATTGATCAGATTTTTGACAGAATAATAGATGAAAATTTCCCCAAACTAAAAATAGACAAACCCCATACAAATGCAAGAAGCACATGGACCCCAAATAGACAAGATAAGAAAAGAATACACCCCACACCATTCATAGTTTAGATGCTAGATGCCAAACAAAGACAAAATTCTTGAGGCTACAAAGAAAAAACAAGTAACATACAAAGGGAAACCCATCAGAATTACAACTGACTTCTCGCCTCAAACCAGAAAAGCAAGAAGAACATGGAGAAAGCATTCCCAGTGTTAAGGGACTACGGATGCCAACCCAGAGGAGAGGGATTTTTCTACCGCAAAAATGTGACTATAGTTGAAGGAGAGAGAAAAATCTTCCATGACATATAAATGAAGCAAGATGATAGGATACATTTCTAGAAAACCAACTCTCATAAAATACTTGAAGCAATTCAAAGGGAAGAGAGAAGGAGCAACAATCCTCTAACAAAACCTAGGAAAGAAGAACTAATAAAAACATAACCAGTAGGAGCAAAATCAGAGGCTTGAAGTCCAAATTGGATAATAAAGTGAAAGGAAGTAACATCCATCTTTCAATTATAACCTTAAATATTAATGGGCTAAACTCCCAATCAAAAAGCAAGACTGGGAGAATGGATTAGGAAACAAAACCCACTATATGCTGTCTACAAGAAACCCATTCTCAATTTCCAAGGATAGGCACCAACTTAAGGTGAAGGATGGAAGAAAGTATTCCCAAGCAAATGGTACCGAAAAGAAAGATAGGGCTTGCCTATTTCTAATATCAACAAAATAGACTTCAAAGCAAAAAAAAAAAGGAAATCAACAAATAGAGGCAAAAAAAAAAAAAAATTCTTTATTTTAAGGAACAATTGATGAAAGTATTTCACAATCAATAAATATATATGCACCTAAAATACCAGTGCACCAAACTTATAAAGATAATTTCTTCGGGATCTCAAGCACAGGAATTAACCCCACACACTAAACTAGGGACTTCAATATTCCATTAAGTCCCCTAGACCAGATCTAAACAGAGACAAAGAGATAAAACAATAGAGAGACAATCGAACCTATAAGATATGAACAATACATCCAAATGGACCTCAACAGACATAATACGGAATATTCACCCAAACACCAGCAAATTTAGGAAATAACATTTTCTGACCCAGCACCTCATGGACATTCTCCAAAAAATAGACATATCTGGGACACAGGAAAAAAACTCACAAAATTAAAAAGATTGAAATGAAATCGTGCTATGGCATTGCTAGCAGAGCCACAGTTGCAATAAAACTCAATATCAACACCCAGAAAACCCTACAACCACAGGAAACACAATGGAGGACTAAACAATAACACCATCCCCTGATAACTGAAGTGGTTTAAGGAAGAAATAAAGAAAGAAATTAAACCGACAGTTCCTGGAACTGAATGATAATGATAAAACTAATACAGCAAAATCTTTTTTTTTTTTTTTTTTTTTTTGGGACACCTTTAAAAGCAGTCCTAAGAGTGGAAGTTTATAACTCTAAGTGCCATACATTAAAAAAACAAGAAAGAGCACAAGTGTTAATGATTTAACACTGCAGCTAAAAAACCTTGTAGAGAACAATCAAATGAACCCTAAACACATCAAGAACAGAAGAAATAATAAAAATCAGAGCAGAGATCATGAATAGAAACAAAGAAACCAACACAAAAATCAATGTATCCAAAAGTTGGTTCTTTGAGAGAATAAACAAAATAAACAGACCTTGCCCGCAGTTAACCAAAAGAAAGGAACAACTCCTCCCAAAATCAATAGAATTTGTGATGAAAGGGGAAATATCACAACAGACAATGAAAAGATCCAGACAGATCATACAGGACTACATATTTCAAAAACTCATATCTACTAATAGTTTGATAACTAGAAGAAACGAGGAATATTGTCTGAAATCCTGGGAATCCACCAAATCTCATCCAAGAAGAGACGACACTCTAAAATAGACCAATAATCGAGGAAGAATTGAAGATGTAATAAAAAAAAAAATATCCAACCAAAATGCCAGTCCAGCATGGTTTCATGGGCAGAATTCTATAAAATATTTCGAAGACACTTAAACAACCATTATCTATAAATTGTTTAGAGGGATACAAATGGAGGGATCTTTCCCAAATTCCTTCTATAAGCCAGCATCATGCAACTACCAAAACCAGGCAAAGAATACAACCAAAAAGGAGAAAATAGACCCAATGCAATGACACAGATGCAAAAATCTATAAACAGAGATATCTGGCAATATGCGCATACAGACTTACAAATCAAGAAAATCAATCCTCCATGACAATGTTGGATTTCATACCAGAGATTCAGGGATAGTTCATCATACGACAAAATCAAAAAAGCATCATCAAACATATATGTGTCTATACCAAAGTAACCTACCATAACTATCAGTGCTGTTTAAATGCCTATATATCTAATTGCTTGTGCTTCATTAGTGGGATTGAAAGGTTATTCCTGGACAAACTGTCAGGCCATGAAAGGAAACAGCCAGAATTGACCAGAGTCCAAGACAACAGCTCCAGAGAAAGTGGACTGTTTTGCTTCTCATCCACCTGTGCCCCTTTTCTAAGCCTAGGGAACAATCTGCGGAAGAGGGGGCATGGTAGAATGTAAGGGCTGCGATTGGGGTGAATGGTGAAACTACAGCAATGTAGTCTGGACACTCATTTGATCAACTTGACTCAACATACAACCTCTCACCCCCCGCTCGATGGTGGGGCTGTGGGGGTTTGGGCACAACAGTCTGCAAATTGGTTTCATATGAAGGATGCTTGTACTCATGGATTATCACTTATAGCTAAAAAATGAAAAAAAAAACTGAAAAATGCAGAACAGTTATGGCAGAATGCATGATCTGGGATGGGGGGGGAAGGGAAAGGGAAATATGCGTGAACTGAATTGGAAAATTATGTATGAAATGCACAAAGCATCAATAAAACAAAAGAAACTACCTATATTACTATTGGCTTGGATATTTCATTTTTTTCTATTTATAATCATGAATTTTTGTTAAAAAATAAAAATATCAAAAATATATAAGTAGAAATAAGAAAAATAGTAGAACATTTATTAATGTGCTGCTCTTCTTTATTATTGATCAAATACACAAGCTTAAAGTTCAGGTAATTGTTTTCTGATATTAAAGGAAGATCTCTTATGATACTAAATCAGGTCCAACATTCACTTCAAAGTCTGGGTTTGGGTGCTCTTTCACTATGAAATGTCTTCTGTAGGTTTGTGAAAGAAACACACTGGATAGTTCTCCCCTTTGATGAGAACAGCCTTCTGCCCACCTGTTTCATTCCTGTTTTCTCTTAATTTGGTACTTACACTTTTATTTTGCTTCCAGGACACTCACCATAAACAAAAGCTTCACACCAAAAATAAAGGATTATATAAAATTCATATCCATGTCAACTATAGCTCTATGCCATTTACTTCTACCACAGCAAAGGCATTTCAGAAGGCTAGGACTGTGAATCATTTTGTATCTAATCTAATTGGTATTCCTAAAGATATTTGAAACTAATAAATTTAAGTTCTTTGATAGCCATTAATACAAGGAACACATGACAGGAATTGGGTATAACTTTTGCACTCTGGAAACTGAGTATAAGTTTTATTGATTCATTGAATCATTCATTTATTAGACAGCAATTGAAGGTATTCATTTAGAGAACAATAAGCCATGCATTAGTAGGAGAGGAAGGAGGGATAAAAGCACAATCACAGTATAATACTGGATTATCTCTTACCAGTCCAATGCAAGCAAAATTTCTATGGAAGAAATAAAAACTCTCTAAAAGTACATGCTAATTTTCACTAAAATTTATTTTAAAAAATTCCATGTATTGAGCATTCTGTTTTTTTATATTAAGTATAGGTGATATCTTTGTAGACCTCATGATCACTTGGGTCTTGAATAGTCATTTTTTTTCTTCACATCTGTCTTGATTGCATGATTACTTGCTTCCCTTAAAATGACTTAATAATATACATTCATAAACTAAAGCGTTGATACTGATATGAAGTTAATATTTCCAAAATAAACATTTAATTATGCTTTGCTGAGCTCGAAAGCCTCCACCACTCTCTGTATTAGTCCATCCTCTGATGGTTAAACAAGTTATCTGAAGCCGGATACTGTATGAAGAAGAGATATTTATTTCTCCCACATTTTTTAAAAGTTAAAATTACATGATTAGGTGATCCCCTTAATTTGGAGCTCCTGAGAAACTTGGTGAGTTTTCCCAAACATGGCAAATGCATTGGGGAAAAGACGCAATCGGAAAACATATTATGAAGAAGGAAGACCCTGAGATGAGGTAACGAAGATGTTAGCTATGAAGGTGACAAGGGAAGCTGCAAATGTGTCTTCTAAGTTTAGATTCTTCCCTCTATATTAGACACTAAGTCACTCAGTCACTTTCCCAAGAGTCAAAAGGTTTTTGATTGAAAAACCTAGAGCCACACACAGCTTCTTCAAAACTCATGCTTTTTCATTTTCCTAAGTCTTTGTTCATACTGTTTTCTGTGCCTACAATACAACTGCAATGTTAAGGCTCAAGAAATTACTGGTTATAATTTACAATTTTCTTATACACAAATTTTATGAAGCCTCTCTGAGACCACAGAGTTATCAACTCCTATATAACACTCAGAGAAAATATTTAAAAGTTTCCATTTTTTATGTCACATTTTGAATATTTGATTTTTCTCCTCTGTTTTTATCTGGTTGTAACACCATTATGTATCATATTACCGATATGTAGAGCTGATAGGAAACTGCTAATTATACTGCATGAATTTGTCCACTTTATGCAATTTTTGTCATTGTTTATTTGCATTAGTGGATTCTCCTTTTTTTTATTTATTTTTTATTTTTTTTATTTTTTTTATTTTATTTTATTTTTTTTTATTTTTGTATGTGTATGAATGTATTGTTTGCATGCAGGTCTGTGCACCCGTGTCGTGCAAATGACGCGGAGGTCAAGAAGAGGGTCTCAGATTCCCTGGAATGGAGTTCTCTGGACTGGAGTTACAGAACGGTTCTTAGGCGCAACATCATGTGGGTGCTGGGGGATCTGAACCCGGTCTCTGCAAGAGCGTCGGTGCTCTTAACCACTAGGCTATCTCCAGCCCCCTGGATTTCTCCTTTAAACATCGTTATTTACTACATACCTTCCTTTAGCCTAAACAAATTCATGATTTGATGTTAGGTTCATAAAAAAAACTACACTAATCCACTAAAGTTGTTTATTTATTTATTTATTTATTTATTTATTTATTTATTTATTTATTTATTTATATGAATGTACTCTCTGCATGTAAGTCTTTGCACCCGTGTTGTGCAATGCTGCAGAGATCAGAAGAGGGTGTCGGATTCCCCTGGAACTGGAGTTCTCCTGGAATTGGAGTTACAGACGGTTCTCAGCCACCATGTGGGTGTCGGGGATCAGTTTATCATCTAGTTTGGGAACCTAGAAAACACACTATAGACAGTTCATGTACTTTCATGTCTTCACTTTCTCAAATAACATTTATCAAATTTCATTCACCACTCTCAATTAGAAAGATGTGCATCTTTGTTTCTAGATGAAGTACCTCTCAACAATTTTATGAAATCATGCATTTTTCAAATAATGGATTATTGGAAGTGGAAGAGAATTCTGTTACTCTAGCAGATACATGTTATCTCTCTTATAAAAGAAGATAACTACTTGAATTGCGTAGATTCCTATGATTTCAGGAGGGAAGGGAAAATAAAGAACTCAACATATTATCATGAAAGTTGATTCTAGCCCTCTTCGAGTACTGGCTTGTGTCAATCTATGGCATTTCTGTTATGTTAGAGTCAACATATTGGTCCAGGTTTGTTAAGAAATTCTTTAAAACTTAAGTCTCCCATTCCCCAAGACAAATCACTATAATAGTAACTAAGGAAGTGCTCTGACCTAGAAACAAACATTCTAATTTCATTGTTATTTTGCCTGTATGACCTGATGAACATAAAAATATTTCTCTGTAAACAGGTAAATTAGTTTAGTTTTAAAAAATGCCTCAAATTTTGCCCAACAACCAAATTGAGCAATTTTTCAGTAGATTAACAAAATTAGGCAGTATTTGAACCATTTCTTACAAATAGGGAATTTCAGTTTTAAAGAATTTCTTAATGCTCATTTTTTCCATTTGTGTGTGTCTGTGTGTATAGTGTGCATATATGTGTATATATGCTTGCATGTGTATGTATGCTTGCATGTACATATAGATCTGTGTACATGTGGGTGTTCGAGCATATGGAGGCACAAGGTTGATTATTGTGAATTATCCTCAGTTACTCTTCTTGTTTATTCAATGAAACTGAGTCTTTCAATAAAACCCAGAATGCTCCAATATGTCTAGACCTTATAGCCAGCTGGCTCTGTCCTCTGGGGCTAGAATTATAGGAGAACAAGAATACCCACTAAGCATTTAAGTGGGTTCTGAAGATCTAAGCTCTAGTCCTTATACTTGGCACAGCACACACTATGACTACTGTGCCATCTTCCTGGCCCATGTTCACATAATTTAAATTTTGTTGGGACTATCTAGTGTGTCTAAACCTTAGTTAAATTTTAACTCAAAAAAGTAAAGCTAATTTGTAATCAAAGAAAATGGCATACAAAGTCTCTAGTTGGATGACACTGTCAACCAGTAGTGCCCAGTCATAGGTCACAGAGGTTAGCATTAACATAAATTTTAAAGAGTTTATTTACCCTACATTAGTTTGGCTAGGAAACTTTACAAGATGGATAATTTTCAATGTATTCATATTTCACTAGAGTCTATGTGTACATGATAAAGGTGCAGGCATTTGCACATTTCTACTATTGAGACAAATCTGTATTTTGCAACTGAAAGCTAAAATGTTTTGCGATTAGGAAGATGTGGCAGGGAATGGAAACAGTGCACTGTGTTCATTTTTTGACTGTTAGAGTAACATGCCATAAAGAAAAAGCACTGAGTTCTGTAATTTCATTTCCTACATTACATTAACATCATGATTTCCTTAGGAGTTACATTTCTTGTGTCTGTGACCAAGTATCTGACAAAAGCAGCTTAAGAAGTAAAGAGTATGGCACTCGGTTCAGTGTGATACAGTCCATCATGGAAGAGAAGTTTTGGTAGAGAGAGCAGGAGGCAGCTGGTCACATTGAATCTATAGTCAGGATGTGGAGAGTGAACAAGAAGTGGAGCTGTACCCACAATAAGAAGCTGAGGCGAGCTTGGCCTCTATATAGTGCGCTCCAGCTGGGACTAAAGGGAGACCCTGTCTCAAGAAGACCAAAAAAAAAAAAAAAAAAAAGCTGAAAGCAGATAAGAGATTAGAGATACAGTAAAATATAAAGCCATCCCTATATAGCTTAAACCCAGTACAATTAAAAATTGTTAATTGCGCCAGGTGTGGTGGCACACGCCTTTAGTCCTAGCACTCAAGAGGCAGAGGCAGGCAGATCTTTGTGAGTTCAAGGCTAGCCTAGTCTACAGAGCGAGTTCCAGGACAGCTGGGGCTACAGGGAAACCCAGTCTCAAAAAGACCAAAAAAATTAAATAAATAAATAGTAAAAAATTAAAAAAATTGTTACTTGCAAAGTAAGCCAATTTAAATGAACTTAAGTCAAACATTTTTCATTTAATGAATTTTTTTGTTACAATTTTAATTAAACTGTAGCCTAATCCAATGAATTTGGTACACATTTTCTTTCAAATACAAATCATCTTTCCATGTGAATTTTCACAAATTCAAAACCTTAATCAAATGTCAGAAAATGTTAAGAAAGTTATACTTGTGCAAATGAATTTAATCCATATCCTGTTACTAGGTATTTGTGTGAAACAAAATTGAGATTTCAAAACAGATTAAAATGTTCAAAATCTCTTAGTGGTTTTCTGCCTTCTAAGACATCCCTTCCTCTTCAGTCTAGTATAGGCTTGATATTGCAGTCATTTCCAGTGACAGAAATAGAGTCATTTATTTATTCATGTATCCAACTGATGTCGAATCTATTATATTTATTCATTTATTTATGCTTGTTGGTTGGTTTGTTTGAGGGACTCTCTGTAGCCTCAGCTGTCCTGAATCTCAAATAGAAAAACCTGCGTCTGCTTCCCAAATGCTGGGATTAAAGACTTGCACCAGCATGCAGGGCTGAATCTATTTTTCAGTATTTACTGTTTTGAGGAACCAGTATAATGATTTTCCACAGTGGCTGGAGCAGTTTATATTCATACTAGCAGCATTGTAGTACTCTTGTTTCTCACACCTTTACCAGCATCTGCTGTCATTTCTTTTCTTAGGGATAGCCATTCTGACTTGGAATCTCAGTGTTTTAATTTGCATTACTCTGATGGCTAAGGATGTTTATTGGTCATGTGCATGTTTATTGGTCATACAGTCATCTTTTGAGAATTTTTCTCTTCATTCCTTTAGCCCATCTATCAATTGGATTGTTTGAGTTTTGCTATTTAGTTTTTTGGTTTTTTGGTGTTCTCTTAGGTACCTTTACGCACGTGTGTACGTGTGTGTGTGTGTGTGTGTGTGTGTGTGTGTGTGTAACTTAGATATTATTCCTCTGTCAAATGTATAATTAGCACTTCTGTTTTATGGGGTCTCTGTTCATTTTTTTCTTTTATTGTATTGAAGCTTTTAAATTTCATTTATCAATTTTGGTTTTATTTACTGAGCTATTAGAACCTTCATTTTTAGGTAATTCTGTGTACACCTATATATTGAAGTATTTCTCTAGGTTTGTCTTTACTAATTTTAAAATTGAGTCTCACACGGAAGTGTTTCATCCATTTTGAACTGATTATTTTGTAGGCCAAGATTTATGGATCTAGTTTCATTGTTCTACACATGGATATCCAGGTTCCACAACACAATTTGTTGAAAAGGCTGTCTTTCCTCCAATCTATGTTTTTATTGTCTTTCTGAAAATTCAGGTGTCTTTAGGTATAGTGGAATACACCTTTAATCTCAGCATTCAGGGGCCAAAGGCATGCAAAATGCTGTGAGGCTGAAGACAACTTGAGTTAGTCTATGTAGCAAATTCAATTCCAGCTGGGGTACATAGTGAGACTCTGTCAAAAAAAAATAAAAATAAATAAAGTGTCTAAATTATATGGATTTATTTCTGGGTCCTCTGATCTAGTCCACTGATGTACATATCTGGTTTTGTGCTAGGACATGCTAGTTTTATTACTATGATTCTGTAGTATAAGTTGAAATCAGGCACGGTAAGATGTCTAGTAGTGTTCTCTCTCTCTCTCTCTCTCTCTCTCTCTCTCTCTCTCTCTCTCTCTCTGTGTGTATGAGTGTACTGTCTGCATGTAGGTTGGTGCACACATGTCATGCAATGCTGCAGAGGTCAGAGGACGGTGTTGTATTCCCCTGGAACTGGAATTAAAAGACACTTCTTAGCTGCCATGTGGGTGCTGGGAATCGAACCGGAGTCCTCTGCAATAGCAGTATGTGCTCTTAACCACTGAGTCATCTCTCCAGCCCCAAGTAATGTTCTATTTTGTTAGGAGTATTTTGGCTATTCAGTTTGGAGACAATATTATTTTAATGAATGTGTGCTTTGCACCTTACATTTTCTGTTAAGACAACTGTAAAATGCTTTGCATCACATTTGAACTGGGATATTTTCTATGAATCTAAAAATAAAATATTAAAGATGTTTGTATTAGTAGCAAAATAATTTAGCCAAAATTTAACATATGAGATTCTTTTTCAGAAAATGGCATTCCAAAACTATCTCATGAAAGTTAGTTTTGCTCATACATCATCTATTAGAACATATTACTACTGTATTAATTCTGCCAATATATGAGGCTACCCAGAGAAAACAGGAAGAAGTGATAAAGAACATTAAGAATGATGTCAGAGTCTGAGTATGATGGTGCATGCTTTTAATTCCAGAATTCAGGAGGCAGAAGCAGATCTCTGTGAATAGCCCAGCCTGGTCTACTTAGCAAGTTCCTAGCTAACCATATCTACAAAGTAGGACCCTGTCTCAAAATAACAAGAAAAAGAAAGAAGAAAGAAAGAAAGAAAGAAAGAAAGAAAGAAAGAAAGAAAGAAAGAAAGAAAGAAAGAAAGAGAGAGAAAGAGAGAGAGAAAGAAAGAAGGATAGAAAGAAAGAAACAAAGAAAGAAACAAAGAGGGGAAGGAAGGGGTAGAACAAAGGGTAGCAGGAATTGCTGATAAAAAAAAGTGTGAAAAGGGATATTTTATTTAAATTAGAGTAATCTTTTCCAATATATGAGTACGTACTATGAATCAATGATTTTTTTTCAAAGAAATATTGCTGTATTGGAAAATGTGATTGCTTCTCATTATCTAAATCTTTCTTTCCCGTATGTTAGTCCAGTGGGTTTTGAGATTGATCTCAGTTCCAGGTAAGTGCTTTGAGTAATCTTACCCACTTGTTCTTGATGCTGACAGCACATTAGCAGAAGTGGAGAAGCTTTTAAGTACTCCCTGTGTTAGAGCCTCAGTTCCATAGCCTCTGTTCAGTACCCTTTGTTTCCTGGGACACTGTAATGCCATGGAGAAATTTTTGGTCAAAGCCCATCACAGTAGCAAATTCAACAGTTTAGTGAGTGTTTTACTAAACGAATTCTAGCCTGGAAATGATTTGTATGGAAATGCCTGAAAATGCTCAGGTATGAATTTTGCTCTATCATTTTAACACCAGAGACTCTATTCCTATATATGAATCTAGTTAATACTGAATCACACTCCTAGAACTTAATAAGAATTTTTAGATGGATTTTAAGAAACACATTTGAGAGATCAGAGTGGGGATGATGGAGGTGCTGGGGCTGGGGAAGGAAAAGGGATTAGTAAGGGAAGAAGAAGGACTAGAGATGGTTGGAATTTGAGTTAGGAAACCCAGAGTGTAATTTGATTCCCCTGAAATCCCATGAGAAATTCACATACTCTGTCTGAACATTAGTGCACTGGTTGTGAAACCTGTTGGCTGTGTGGCAGGGAACACAGTGAAAGACAGAGGATACTTTCCTTTGAATGGTTGGCAAGAGTGATCCAAATCACTCTCAAAACAAAGCAACCTATCTCCAGAGCTCTTTTTTATCTACCATAAATACAAAATACAACCCTACTGTTCAGAACAAGACATGCTACAGGTATAGGAATTAAATTTTTGGCACAGGAACTGACCTACAAATTTTCTATTTGAAGTTAAACACTCATAATGCTAGACAATGTGCATAGCATTATGAGGGAAAATCAATGGTACAACCTAGTGCCAAACTCTAACATACATGATGAGAACCTCTATTGGTACAGTAGAGACACTGCTGTCTGGGGGATGGTCAACAGCTGTTTAATTGGACTTGGAACCCCCTCAATGGGAGTGAGCCCATGAGAGCCACTATAAATTCAGCCAAAGGCACAGGGCTGGAGAGAGCATAGAGCCTAGAGAAAAGCCTATCAGGGTCATATCTCTAGACAAATGAAATGTCTTACCATACACTAACTATGGAATCTTTACAAATAAGCATATCATATGACACTCATCAAAAAAAAAATAAACAACTACTCTATGGAGAAGATGTAGGCCACTGTAGATTCTGACAACTGGTCAGACACAGAACATATACATCTGAAAAGCACCCATTCCTAGGTGACACATCTACAATTGAACCTCTACACTCAGAATGAACGGCAGAGAGAAAACAAGTGCACCCCTTAATTCTCACCAGCAATGCTTCCATAGACAATAGACAGTGAGGCAAACAGAAAGCCACAACTAGTCAACCTCCAAAGAATGGGAGCCCCCAGAGTGTATAACCCTGGATGGGGCCCCTGTATTAAACCTCACCTGCCCACATTTCAGGGATCATTGTGGAAGAGGGGGCAGAAACATTGTAAGACACAGGGCTGGTGCATGAACCTATAGAAGCAGTGACTTACAATTGACTGTAAGCTTTCAGATATAAACCTATGGCAATGTAGGGATCACACATGGGACCCATGCCAACAGGGACAAGACCTCAAAGCAGTGCAAGAGAAATGTGTAGGCACCTGATCCTAGACTGAAAGCTATAAGAGACCGAGTACTGTTGGGTGAGGAAGAATATGCCTTACCTATGATTCCTAGATATGCCAAGTAGACTCCAGCAGATCTATTTGCACAGAAAGATTTCTGAGTTTGGAAGCTTGACTGGATAGGGCTTAGCTTGGTTGTTGTAGTGCATGAGTTCTCATCAAGGGCTGGAGTATGGAAGGAATTATTTTTTTGCAAACTATTGTATGAGTTGTAATATATAATATATATATATATATATTCTATATATATATATCTTCTATATAAAATACTTTGAAACTCCAAGATTTTTAGATTGTAGGTAACAGTTCATTAAAAAGTGATCTTAGCAACTTCATACATAGGCTATTAGAACTTCAAGGTTGATATCGATAAGTGATATACCAAGGGTAAGTTCACTTTATTTTTTTTTAAAATTTTTTTTATTAATTTTATTTATTTCTGTATGTGTATGAATTGTACTGTCTGCCAGCGGGTCTTGTGCACTCGTGTCGTGCAATGCCGCGGAGGTCAGAAGCGGGTCTCGGATTCCCCTGGAACTGGAGTTCTCCTGGAATTGACAGTTTCAGACGGTTCTCAGCCGCCATGTGGGTGCTGGGGATCGAACCCGGGTCCTCTGCAAGAGCGGTCGGCGCTCTTAACCGCTAGGCCATCTCTCCAGCCCCGTTACGATATATATTTAAGACCCCTGTTAGCCCCCAAAAGAATACAAAGAGTAGTACGAGCAGTGACATTACCAGAAACACTAAGGACATAGCCATATATTTCATTTGCTATGTCAGGAACCTTGCTGAAAACATATATACTTTAAAAAAAACTTCCTGACAGCATTTATAATTCCCATATTATATTTAGAACTGAACATAATATTTAGTTTATCAGATCCCCATCCCTTTTATCAATGGAGTTGATACATAACTCATACACCATATGAGTTAATTTAGCTCAGTGAATCATGGAGTGAAGTTTGCGGGGGCAGGGTGGTTAGTTAGTGAACATTCTATCACAGTGACAAAATACCTGCAAAAATCAACAGACGAAAGATTTATGTGGGACCACAGTTTCAGTGCAAGTTCACCTTACTCCATTGCTTTTGGTTCAAGACAAGACAAAATATTATTGTAGCAGAAGAATGTGGCAAGAGGAGGCTGCTCACCTATTGGTAGCCAGAAAACAGAGAGAGATAAAGAAACAAAAGGGTGTAATACATCCTTCGAAGGCATGACTGTGACTTGCTCCCTCCTAACAGGTCTCAACTCCTAACAACCTGTTGTTCTATGAATATAAAAGAATTAATCTATTGATGAGTATATTGTTTGTGTGGTCTAATCACCTGTCAATAACACCACCAGCTGGAGACCTTGTCTCCAGTACATGAACCTGTGGGATGTCTTATAACTAAATGCCACTATTTCTTTAGTAATGTTTCTTATTATGTTCAGCTTAGACTATGGCACTAGAGAAAAAAAAGATGATTGAATACTAAGTATAATTGCCAATCTTATTGAACATTTAAGTTTTTTATAATCTTTAATACTCTTCTCCAAATTGGCCATTTTTATTCTTAATTCTTTCAGCTATTTGAAACCACGCAATTTATGTATGTGTCCTATTTAGGGCTGAGCACTTAGTCTCTTCCCATCCCATAATAAAAAGCTATTGGTACTGGATAACTGCTGATAGGGAGAATCAATCTTTATGAGGATGTAACCACTGGTAGATTTCCCATGCTCCAATGGGTGGCCCACATATGGTCAACACTAAGTGGACTTAACAGAGAACATAAAATAGAGCAGGGTAGTAAAGGGGGTGCAGATAGGTTAAGGGTTCTAAATATGATCAAAATCTATTGTATGAAATTCTCAAAAGTTCAATAAAACATTTTAAAAAGCAATAAAATGAGGAAAAAAAAAGTTGGGAGAGAGAAAAGTTGACAGGTATATGGAGGGAACTAAAGGGGGAAATGAGGATTAGATATGATTAAATTTAATTGTATAAATTCATGAAATTCTTAAAAATAAAAATTTAAAATACAATTTCATTTTTATTCTTCAGAATCTTCAAAACGTAATAATTAGTGTCAAATGATCATGAGATATAAATGAGCACAAAACATGTTAAAATTAGCGGTCAGCCAATGCTCCTAAATAGGTCATGTGCATACAATATCCAGAAAATGCGATCTAATTAAGCATTGTGAAGTAGTCATTAGAAGTTCATCAAAGATTTTCCCTAATCATATGCTTTTTCTATCTATTCCTACTACTAATTCTGTGTGTTCATAAATTAAGGCCATTTCAAAGCTATTCATACTCAAAAAACAAGAAACTCTGAAGTGGTGCATCTCTCTAACAAGGGCTGCATACAATGAAATCCTAAAATATATCAAGATTTCTCAGCAGGAATTGCATAATGTGCTTTTACATATTTAGTGTTACATAAAAGTTTTAAATATTTCAACCTTAATGTAAATTCTCCATGATCCTTGAGCATATTTTGTAATACTTCAATCTCTATATTTTTCTACCATAATGTAGTACAGCAGATGAGTAAGTGATCTAGTTTATTTTTAAACATGTACCTGGCTGAGAGGCCAGCATGAGTCCTTTAGCTTCCGGCTTGTATTCGCTTCCTCCTCATCTTCTGCAGCTGATGCCCTGCTGATACTCCTGATTCACCAAGGTCAAAATGGTCTACAGTATCTTTCTGGTGCTAACTCTTATATTTTCCTTTGCATTGATTGCCAACATATGCATTCTGTTAAGAAGAGAGATGTTCAGGCTTCATCCCTGATGTCCATGCTTAGTTTCATCAGCCGGTATATATGCAATATCTGAATACTGAGTCCATAACTCATTATTTTCAGTTTCCTTCTTTGCCTCCTGTATGATTAGTAATTGAGATCAGGCATTTAGTATCTATTACTGTGACTGCCATGTCATGTGTCCCTGTTGTCAGTTATGTGCTCTTCACATCATACTCTGTCCTAAATCTGCCAGAATGGTATTTTCAAGGCATAATTCTGGGTATTTACTTTCTATAAAAAGTTCTGCCAAAATTCATGGCAAGAAATGTCTCACTTTAGTTGCCCCTGCTTTGTTCCTCATAGTGTATTCCTGTAAAGTCTGCACTGGATTATGTATTTTGCTTTCCGCCACATGTGCAATATTATTACTAAAGAACATCACACAATGTAGATGTGAAGAAAAGATGATCCTGACATCTTTGCTTTACATCTACATTGCTTCACATCTTCACATCTACACTCAAGTCTCAAATTATAATATGCACTATAATAAAAATTCATAAAACAGTGTGTATGAGTTAAAAGACATTCTCCATGTTTAATAAAGTTTCAAGATAATGGCATGTGAAGCTAAATATATGCATTTTATCTTTATATCAATATCAATGTACTTTCACTTTTCATGCTTGTTACATTATCAAAGGTATATTTTCAAGAAAAATGACATTGCATATAAAAATTTAACTGTAATTTTTCTTATGTCCCAAGATGCTCCTTTTAATATTTACCACCTTATGTTTTACATGAAAACATATATGAGCCCTGGGACTCTCTTTTATACTCATTAATGCTTCTGTTTGTTTTCTCTTACAATCTGGCAACTGTTTCCTCATCAGCACTTATTCTCCTCCTGGACAGGTTCTCCTTAAATAGTCCCATTCACTTCACACTTAACAGTGGCATATTCCAGCATTGTCTATGAAAGATTTCACTTCTTACAGCTAACTACTTACTAGTCCTATAGAATTTAAGTGATATATATCATATATAAATTATATATTATAATATATATATATATTATAATATATAATATATATATGTATATATATAATATATATATATTATAATCTGGCCTCCAGCCAGATTTAAATGTGCCTCTCTTGAGCAATAAAGGAATAAAGGATTTCAGTCCTCAAAGATATCCTCACCTCATCCTGACTATGCTTTATCTGTGTCATTTATTTGGTATGTTCTCAGGATTTAAATTTTAGACTATTTTTGCTAAAATTATTCTTGTATATTTTCTGTTTTGAGGTTCAATGGCAACAGAACTAATTTTCTTCATGTCACTGATTTTCCATTACATGCAGCCAACTGATTTTTGTTTATCAATATTGTTGCCAATAATTTTTGACATGATGATGATTGATTCATTGACTGACTGATTGATTGATTGATTGATTGAATGTATGGATGTGGTACAGAGTCTTTCTGTAGCACCAGTTGGCCAGGAACTCACTATGTGTATGAGGCTGGCCTCCATCTCTCACAGATATCTGCATGATTCTGTATCTTGAGTCCTGAGAAAGCCAGTTTATTAGTTTTAATAACTGGACATTTCTGAGGATTATTTTTATTAAAGTTTTGTGCATTTCATACAACATTTCATAGTCAAATTCAGACCCATTCCCCCTTCCTTGCCCCCACACCCCTCCATAACTCATTTGTTCTGCCATAAATGTCTTGCATCTTTTTCTCAGGCTTTTTTAAATTTTTCGATGCAGACATTTATAGGTTTTGGCAGAATATTACTGTGTCCGTCAGTTCTTTGAATCAGTCCTTTTCTTGTTGTTGTTGCTCCTTCCAAATTGTATTGCTCCAAAATATGGCACACATATACCAAAATTATGGCATCTAAAATTAAACTATATGTTAGTTCCAAAACATGCTTAGGAATTCACATTTTAACAGTAGAGTTGTATGCAGGTAAAAAGAGATATTACTTAACATTCCTACATTACATAGCAAGTTTATCAAATTCATGTTTTTTAATGTCCTTTTTTTTTTGTCTTTTTGAGACAGATTCTCCCTGTAGCCCCAGCTGTCCTGGAACTCACTATGTAGACCAGGCTGACTTTGAACTCAAAGAGATCTGCGTGCCTCTGCCCCCCAAGTCCTGGGATAAAAAGGCATGTGCCACCACTCATGGCTTAATGTCCTTTTTTATAATAACATCAGGTATTATATTTTCTAAAATAGAAAGAAAAAGAAAAATTACTCAGTTTGCCTTACAGATATGGATTTGGTGTTAGGATCCACAAATGAAGGACACCATACATTGGTTCTCGGCCGCCATGTGGGTGCTGGTGATCGAACCTGGGTCTTCTGTAAGAGCAGTTGGTGCTCTTAACCACTAGGCCATCTCTCCAGCTCCCCATTGTTTGTTTTTCTAAGACTGTATTACTTCACTTAATTCGAGTTCCATCCATTTACCTGAAAAGTTCATGATATCATCTTTACTGCTGCATAGAATTCCATTGTGTTAAGAGAAACCACATTTTCTTTATGCACTCATTGGTTGAGGAATACTTGGGTTGCTTCCAGCTCTTTGTTATTGTGAAGAGAGCTGCAATAAACATGGTTGTGCACATATCTCTGCAAGAGGATGATTCTTGTGTGTATATACCCAGGAGTGACGACTTGTTCAGGTGGTATAAGGTCGACAATTGACAAGTGGGATCTTATTAAACTCAAAAGCTTCTGTACAGAGAAAGAAACAATAAAAGAAGTGAAGAAAAAACTCACAAAGTGGGAGGAAACCTTCACCAGTGTTATATCTGATAGAGCATTAACATCCGGAGTATATAAACTGATGAAACAAAGGAGGAGGAAAACAAATGAGCCAATCAAAAGATGGAGTAAGGAGCTGAACAGAGATTTCATAAATGAAGAAATAAAGAAAATAAAGATGGCTGAGAAACATCTCTAAAAGTGTTAAATGTCACTAATAATTAAAGAAATGTAAATTAAAACCACTTTAAGATTTCATCTTAGCCCAGTAAGACTGGCTAGGATCAAGAAAACAAAAGATAGCAAATACTGGATAGGTTATGCGGAAAGGGGAACACTCATCCACTGCTGGTGGGAATGCAAACTTGTGCAACCCCTATGGAAAGCAGTGTGGAGTCCTTAAAGGACTCAAAATGAACCTACCACCAGAACTGGTCATACCACTCCTGAGGATTTTCTTAATACATGATCTTGACAACCACAAGATAGTGCCTTTTAAAGTTGAATATATTTTTAATTCTTTTACTACCTAATGATTCCATATACAAGGAAACTGTGAAAAAGATGTGTAAGAAGAAAAATATGAGGGCTGATGAGACTGTGACTTCAGTTCTAGGGATCCAACGCATTGGTCTGTCTTCTGTAGGCATTGCATGACACAGATGTACTTACATATATCCAGTCAAAACACTCATACACATAAAATAGAAATAAAGAATTCCAAAAAAAATTGAAGAACATACTTCCCTTTTGACAGTATACATAAAATCGAAATAAATAAATCCAAATTTTTTTTAAAGAAAATACTTGCTCCTTTGACACATTGACAGAAAAAGAATTGATTGTACTTTTAAGGCTATACTTTTCATCCAGATGTTTTCATAGATAACATTCATGTGGTTTGAGTCTGAGGCTTTAGTTTTATCAACTTGTAGTCATCTGCTACTATTTTTTATTTGTCAAGTGTTTCCCTTCAAATAATCTGGGTTTTATCAAAACTTTTCCATGTATTTTTCTTTTGATGACCATATGAATTTGTCTTTTATTATTATGGGTATGATATTTGTATAGTATGTCTGTAATATTGCATGGATTGATATATTACCATGAAGGCATTGTTGCATTCTTGGTATAAGTCCTATTGTTAGGAAACAGGTGTTACCAAATTCTCAATTCTAAATTTGGTTAATTTTTATTACTTTTCTATTATTTTGTTTATTCAACTTCAATCTTCTATTGCTCTTCTGTCATTTTTAGATTTACTTTTTCTATTTTTTCTACTTTTGTTTACACTGAAAGGTATCACAATGATTTCAGAGGGTATAGAAACAATTGGACATTTTGATATGATTATATACATAATATGTCCAGCAAAACCTTTGGTATTACATAAAGGAAATAAAAACGTGTGTTTACACCCAATTTTTATGACAACATTTAGGGTGGCAGAGATGGTGAAATTTGTTACCCTAATTTCAATTACCCTAAGGTTCAATACACAGTCATTTGGGGGAAATGTCAGTTTATATATTGTTATGTAGGTGATTTTTAGTAAAGTTAATTTTTTCTTTATATATATATATATATATATATATATATATGTATACATAGTTTTATATATACATAAGTATACACATACATACATACAAGCATATATGCATACATATATCACTTGAATTGGAGGGGTTTTGTTTTCTTCTTTAAAAGATGTCATGTTTTCCTTAAGGAAATGCTCGAAGGTTCCTCCTTGGCAACCCCAACCATCAATCCTGCTCTTTTGCTCCACATTCGGGTCTTTCCCTCCCATGGTCCCCCAAAATGAAGTCCAGTAAGCATGCGCCCTGTCTTGATCCCCCTGCACTAGCCTCTATGATACAGCCCAGGTAGTCCAACAATGGCAGTCTACATTCTGAAGAGGCTGACATCCCCTTAGCTGTTTAGTCCATAAGCTGGGTATTTCAGTGGTCCCCATCTGGCATTGAATGTTTGGCGGATTCTTGTAGAGATATGAGTCCTCAGTCCATATTAGGAGGTTAAAAAGCTGTGTCTCATGCCTTTGAGGAGTGCCAAAAGCGGTGGCAGCCACAGAGTAGATGCACTTGCCAGTAAGAATTGGAGCTAGGCCAAACAACAGTACACTCTCTTTGTTCTTTTTGTCTTTTTTACTAAGATCTCAAGTTCTGTGTCTGCAGTACAGTTTCTCTGGTCTTACTGATTATTTGTGTCTGGTTGTACTTTCCTTTTGGATGCTTAAGGACACACAGCCAAGATTAACCAAGGTTTTTATTTTCTCAAGGTCAGTTGAGGATCTGGTCCTCAGGGGTGTCTCAGGTTGTTTTTTTCTGGGGGGGGGGAGGAGAAGATGGAAGTCCCTTGTTCCTTTCAGCTTTCCATTCACCAGCTCTATCCACTCGAGGACAAAAGTAGATCTTGCTAGACCAGGCTTCCTTTTCTGAAGCATGAGCAGATTTTCCTCTTTAGACTGGACACTGGCTGAATCCCCATCAGTGGCTCTCCAAGACCTCCCTGAACAGGAAGACTGGTGACCCACATCTGTAGGACATTTCAAGAGATGCCCCCATGCGTAATCCCCTAAGGCTTGGTTGACCTCTGAGGGCAAGGAACAAAGTTATCCCTTCCTTCCCTAAGCTGAATTGGTATGGACGTTAGGTATGGTCATTAAGCACACAGAAAGGCTAAGTTGCACCAGCCTATTATAACTATACTAAGACTGTATCTTTTGGGAACAAACTGTATGTTACTTCCATAGCATATTTCTTGATTTGCATCTTTCCATTTTAATCCCATAATACTCTAAAAGATGCACACATACCCTCCATCATGTACCAAAAACCTAAGGTCTGAAAATAAATGTTAAGTCAGCTCTAGAACCTGTTGAGGGATCCACATTGCAAGAGCATAATTGTCTTTAGATCATGAGGAATATAACATTACCGTTGTTCGGTTTGTCTACAACTAGGTACTTGGTCCTAGCATCCACAGATGAGGGATACCATTCATCTTTTGTTTTTCTGGGACTGTGTTACTTCACTTAGCATAAAATCTTCTAGTTCCATCCAATAACCTGCAAATTTCATGATGTGATCTTTCTTTACTGCTGCATAGAACTCCATTGTGTAGATGTACCACATTTTCTCTAGCCACTCGTAGGTTGAGGGGCATTTGAGCTGCTTCCAGCTCTTTGTTATTGTGAAGAGAGCTGCAATAAACATGGCTGTACATGTATCTCTGTGGTAGGAAGAGTCTGATGGATATATTCCCAGAAGTGGTATGGCTGGGTCAGGTGGTAGGCTCATTTTGAGTCCTTTTTTAAATTTTTTTAAAATTTATTTATTTCTGTATGTGTATGAATGTACTGTCTGCATGCAAGTCTGTGCACCAGTGTCGTGCAATGCCGCGGAGGTCAGAAGAGGGTGTCGGATTCCCCTGGACCTGGAGTTCTCCTGGAACTGGAGTTTCAGACGGTTCTCGGCCGCCATGTGGGTGCTGGGGATTGAACCCGGGTCCTCTGTAAGAGCGGTCAGTGCTCTTGACCACTAGGCCATCTCTCCAGCCCCTCATTTTGAGTCTTTTAAGGGTTCTCCATACTGCCTTCCATAGTGCTTGTACAAGTTAATTTTTTTGAGAAAAGATCTCCTCCCAGCTTCCTTATAATTCCCTTTGTAAATCTGGCTGGCCTGAATCTCAGAGAGAACCCAGAACTCTGCCTCCCAACTGCTGGCGCTAAATGTGTGTACCACCACACTTAGCTTATCCAGTTAATTTTTAAGTGTGGTTTCCGCTGAAAATAATACACATTGAATACACATTGACATAAAAATCAGTAAATTGTGAGTACAGCAGTTTACTCTATAACATGGATTAGTCTTGCATAATAAGCTGAAAGACTTTTTAATAAGACTGAGTCTAGCCTTTGGGAAGGAATCCAACCTCCCTCCTGCCTTCAATACGAGAATCCTATATGGACTTTTCCTAGAGTTGTCAACCTGCCAGCCTCCCTGAGTGTTTCAAACTTTCCATGTCCTGCAATTATGCAAGCAACTACTTTTGTAGGGAAGTTTTCCCAACTGATACGTTTTCTCATTCAGAGAGAGGGAAGCCTTTGAGACTTAGGGTGTACACAAACTTCACATGTCTGGGAAAGCAGAAATTTGGAAGGTTCTTGAAGGGTCCTCTCCAGCTTTGTAGAAGCAATAGGAATTATAGGGGAGGACACTCCACCTAGCAGAGATGAGATTTTGATAATAAAAAGAGATTTCTTAGACCTGTCAAACTGCCTAAAAGTTGTTCAGAGAGATCCAGGGTTGCAGGCTTTGTGAGTTGTCACTCATATTGAGGTGGGCTTTTGGGTTATGCAACTGCTTTTTGAGTCATCCCTGTTCCTGTAAGTAACTCTTCACCCATATGCCTACTAGTAATGAATAAATTCGTTGGCTTGCCAAGTTATACTTTGGTACAATCATTACTTTGGTCTCTCTTGTGTCCCATTTCTGGGATGAGAAACAGTGTGATGTCTCCTCAAGAAAAGCCTATCATACAAGTGCTTAAGGTAAATCTAAAACTCAGAAGAGAGGACTGTAGCTGAGGAAAATACAATGTTTCAATGTCATAATCACAGTGGTTGCATGAATGAGAACATTAATTAAAATTCAGGGAACTAGCCAGGTGTGGTGGCACATGCCTTTAATCTAAGCATTCCGGAGGCAGAGAAAGGCTAATCTCTGATTTCAAAGCCAGCCTGGTCTACACTGTGAGTTCCAGGCCAGTTGGGACTGTAGGGAGACCCTGTCAAAGAAAAAAAAAAACCTCAGAGAACTATACATCCAAAAATTTGTCATTATATATTACAATAAACTTGATTCTAAAAGTACAGAAGCTTATTTTAACACATAAATCTGTTACAATGGGCTGGAGAGATGATTCTGTGGTTAAGAGTCCTTGTTGCTCTTCCAGAGGACTGGAGCTCAGTTTCTAGCACCCAGGTCATGTGGCTCACAACTACCTGCAATACAGCTACAGGGTACCTGATACCCACTCCTGGACTACACAGGCACCCACACATATGTGGCAAAGATCCAGAGACACCAGCACATACACATGAATAAAAATAAATATAAATGTGGGTGTTGGAGAGATGGCCTAGTGGTAAAGAGTGCCGACTGCTCTTGCAGAGGACCCAGGTTCCATCCCCAGCACCCACATGGTGGCCGAGCACCATATTTAACTCCAGTTCTAGGGGAGTCCGACACCCTCTTCTGACCTCCGTGGCATTGCACGACACGGATGCACAAACCTACATGCAGACAGTACACTCATACACATAAAAGTAAATAAATAAATAAATAAATAAATAAATAAATAAATAAATAAATAAATAATAAATATGTTTAAAGTATGTTCTGAATTCTAGAATACTCTAATGGACCTGATCTTCAAGTATGATCCAAGTTCATTCAGCTTTATGCTTCGTCCGCCTACCTCACAACTTGAAACCTAGAGGACACCTCATGATTCAAAATGATCCAAAACAGTTTGCAGCTGTTTAGGTCACAAAAGGGGCAGTGGAAGAGGCAAGGGCAAATGTGACTTCTTATCTTTTTGTTTGTGTGTGTGTGTGACTTATCTTATTGTGACATGGCCACAAAACCTGCAAAATTTTGTGGATGCTTTTGAAGTCTGTTATGTCTTCATATCTTCAAGATTCAACTCTTGTTAAGAAAAAGTCTGTTTTGAAGTCTGTTATCTCTTCATATCTTCAAGATTCAATTCTTGTTAAGAAAAAGTCCAGAATGGATGCCGACACATAAATACTGAAAGCAGTGAATCATCTTCACCTTCAACTTCCTTTTTCATCTTTCCTCCTTACCGCATTTCATACCCAGTCATCTCTGTTGTCCTGCTGGTGTGATCTTCTAAGTACTTCCACATTTTTTTCAGTCCTGCAAGGACTACTCAGGATTCTGCCTTGCTTGTTGCTAAAGAAGGCTGCTGGGAAGCTGCCCAATTGTGTTCAGTTTTTCTCTTCCCCCTTTGCATTGCTCTCTTATTTTCATTCACTGTGTAAAAGCAGAACTGTAGATCTAATAGATCAGATTATCCACTTGCTGAAAGCTTTCAGTGACTGAGCAATGAAACCAACTCTCTCTTCCCTGTTTTATTTTATTACCACCAGTCTGCATATAGCAACCTAAGTTCTAATGATATTGAGCCATGCATAGTGTCCCCAAAGTATATTGTATGACTACATGACTCTCTTTATGACTTAGTGTCTGATATGGATTCTAAATAAAATATGACTCCTACTTTTCTACTACTAGCTTTCACTCTTCTATATAGGCAAGTTACATTATTATCTGTCCTAGGATGCCCTCTGTAAAACCCATATTAGAAAAAATGTCTGCCAGGCATGGTGGTGCATGCCTTTAATCCTAGAACTTGGGAGGCAGAGGCAGGTGGATTTCTGTGAGCTCAAGGCCAGCCTGGTGTCCATAGTGAGCTCCAGGCCAGCTGGGACTAAAAGGAGACCCTGTCTCAAAAAGGCAAAAAAAAAAGAAAGGAAAAATGTCCACCTTATGTAGACTCTATAGCATTCTAAGGCTGCCTATGGTAACTCTTGCCATGTTTTGTCTTCAGATAGTATTAATTATCTAGTGCTACATTAGAAATTGCTCTCCAAACTTAGCAGATTAGAGTAACAATGTCTTTGTGGGTCAAGAATCCAGCACTGCTCAGTTGGACAATTTTGGCTTAAAGTGTCTAAAGCTACTGCCAATGTATCCATCTCAAACTGCTGGGTGACTAGGGGAAGGAGGGATTTATTGCAATGTTTCTGCCTGGTAGAAGTCCTTATATCCTTGCTGTATGATCGTTGGAGACTCTATTTTTGTATCAATGTTATTCTTATACAAAAACATGACATATGCTTTTATCAGAAGTAACAAAATTGACCAAGAGAAAAGCTATAGTTTTTTTTAATTATTTAATTTAAAGTGGATATTCAACCACTTCTGCTGTATTGTATTACTTTTTCAAAGAATAGGTCCAGTCTGAATCCTCAATGGAAGGGATTATATAGGGATATTAATACCAGAACAATATTGGAAATCAATAGAGGTTAATTCTCACTGAGTGTTTCTGCAGATGAAGACACTTTAGAGCAGGTGTTTCACAAATACTTCTCTTGGTACCTGAAAAACAGTTTTGAAAAAAAAAAAACAAAACACAGAACTCTTTTTGATTTCTGTGGTTTCTTCCTCCAGCGTCCTGGAAACACTTGGCATGTAGTATGAACTCAGTATTCTCTGACCTCATCTAAACAGGTCTTACCTTTTGGGCCCATCATTAAAACAGGCTCTCAACATACACCCTCCTTTTCCATGGTTTTACTCATTCTTTATTAGACAATGGAAATTCTTCATTATACTCTATTACAAATCGAATTCAATTTGCATTAAAATTTCTGTATGATTCTATGGAAAATAGATGCATGGAATCATATCCATATTTATTCCACCTGTAGGTTTATATTATTTAGGTCCTCTGATATATTTTTTCTGATCATGAATAGTGGATTCATGGAGAGTAGCAATGTTTATGTAAACTTTACATCACTTAGACACTTTATGATTTTGTGCCTTCATAATAAATGGATTGCAAGGCATTATTTAGTATTAAGAGTATTATTAAAGGTTATTAAATTCACATGTTTTAACTTATGGTTGATATAATCCTTTTAAAATAACACGTCAGCATTCAATAGAACATTTTTCCTTTTAAGGCTATACATATTAAGCCAAAATAAATGAAGTCTTACTCTGCTGGGAAGTTAATAGTGAATTTCAAGTGACAAAATATGTAGTATATAGATAAAAGCACACTCAACAAACTTACATGTCAAATCATGCCATAATAGTAAAATTAATGAGCTCCTGGGATTGATCAGTAGGTAAGGGTACTTACTGGAGACCCTGACCATCTGATTATGATCTCCAAAACCCACATGGTAGAAACAACCAACCCCCACAAGTTGTTTTCTGAAATCCATATGCACCATGACACACAGACACATACCCACAATAAATAAATACACAAATAAATATTAAATGTTAACATGAAACACTTAAATAACCATTCATCTTATAATATTTAACAAACCCTGGTTGTTTATTTGTTATGTGAACCATGCAACTTTCAATTTATGTGATGGAAAAAATAAGATTCTTTTTTTAAGTTATTTAAAAAAAGTTATTATTAGATATATAGGATTTAAACAGTACTAATTTTTATGGTAGGTTACCTTGTTATAGACACAGATGTTTGGATGGTATGTTAATCCATGAATTACATTTTCTTCTGTTAAGTATGACAGGGTCTTCGTGTGGCTTATAACGTCTCCCAACCTTTAGAGGATGTAAGCTTGTGGCATCAGCCGTGGGTTATTCCTCCAAGGAGAGAGGCAAAAAAGACAATAGATTTCGGGATATACAGACATATGGCTGCCATGCTGCACCGCTTTTCCAGGCAGATGAGGTGTAGCTGGTGTGATGGAGGAGTCTTGTTGACTCAAGGAGACCTATAATCTGCTTAGTGGCCTTTGGTAACACTCTCTGGCATTCCAGGAAACCATCTGTATACTTGCAAGTGTGTCTCCCATACATCTTTCCCATGTTTATATCAGGTCTTCAACCAGCAGGGCTTATCGCCTCTCTTCTGCAATTATCCCAGTTTGGAGGCAAGGAGCCTTTACCTTTTGTGGGGGCTTGGATCCCCTGGCCAACATCTCCTTGGTCAGAATAATCCATTGTTGATGTCAGAGCTCCTGTCTTAATATATTTTGCTTAATGCATAGCTTAAGGAGACTTTGCATTGTATTTGGTTCTGAATAGAGAATTAATCCATATATCTAATTGCTTGTGCTTTATTAGTAGGATTGAAAGGTTATGCCTGGACAAGCTGGCAGCCCATGAAAGAAAAAAGCCAGAATTCAACTAGAGACCAAGACAACAGCTCCAGAAAAGTAGATGTTTTGCTTCTCATCCACCAGTGCCCCTTTTCTAAGGCCTAGGGAACAATCTGCGGAAGAGGGGAGGTGTGGAATGTAAGGGCTATGATTGGGGTGAATGTGAAACCTACAACAATAGACTGGACTCATTTGATCAACTTGATTGAACATACAGCCCCCCCCCCCCCTGCTGATGGTGGGACCCAGAGGCTGTGTGGGTTTGGGCACAACTGCTTGAAATTGATTTACATGAAGGATGCTTGTACTCACAGACTATACCTATTGTTTAAAAAAAAACAAAACAACAGAGAAAGACGCAGAAAAGTTATGGCAGAATGCATGATCTGGGACGGGTAGGGGTGGGGTGGGGGGAAGGGAAGGGGATATATGCCTGAACTGAATTGGAAAATGATGTATGAAATACACAAAACATCAATAAAAAAAAAAGAAAAAATAAATAAATAAATGAAAATAAAAAAAACAAAAAAACAAAAAAAACGTTATTATTGTGTGAGTGTGGAGGGATTATGTGTGCGTGTTTGTGTGTGTGTGGTGTGTACATGCCATGGTGTGCATGTCAAAATCAAAGGACAATGTTATGGAATTAGTTCTTTTCTTCCACCTTTATGTGAGGTCCAGGAATCAAATTCAGGTCATCAGGTTTGTAACAAGTGCTGTGACCCACTAAGCCGTCTTGCCAGAACAAAAGGCAATATTTTAAATGCAGTATATCTTATAAAAAAATGAATGTACAGTAGCTGTTGATGTCTACCATCAAAAAATATTCTAAGATAACAAGACAGAGATGAACAAAATAAATAAATCAATGAAAAATATGAAAACAGAATTTAGAAAAGAAATAGAATTACTAAGAAAAAGCAATACTGGCATGACAATGGAAATTAATAACTCAATAAAACTGTGTGTATAGCACATTCCAGCAATATGAAATTTATCCAGAACAGAGAGGTTTCTCAGTCATCCAAAGATTTGTTCCTTTGTGTGCCATGACCACGTGTATGATATATTCATTCACAGGGTTTTTGAGTTTCAAATTGCTCCTCCATAAGATAATTTCACTTTACTAGTACTTTGCTTGATGATTGTCCACACCAAGGGAATACTCCCTGAGCTGGAAACATAGCTCCTCCCATTCAGCTGGTCCTGGTAGTGAGTTTATTTCAAAGACGAAATCCCTCCCACAGCCATTCTAATGGGAACTTGGAAAATAAGAATTCTGGAAGAAATGCAGAGAGTAAAGTTTGTGACTTTTCAGAAAGGAGCAAGGACTCTGCTAGCAACTAAGCTAAAGGCCATTCCTGTGGTATTATAGCAAAAAAAAAAAAAAATCTGGGTGCACTCTTCCCATGTCCTGAGAATTTGTGTGAGGCTGAATATAATGTAATTGATTATTTACTTTGCAGAAGAAATTTCAAGACAAGATAATATTAAATTTGTGGCATGGGTCTTTCTGATTACCAGCAATGCAGCTTTACAGTGGAAAAATATCAACAAGAGTAGAAAAAAAAACATACACTTTACCAAGGAAAATAGTGGTATAGTGTTAGGAAGCTTAAGATTGTACCTAAGTCTTGAGCTGAAAAAAGATCACTCATTGTTACAGAGATTTGAACCATTAAGTAGAATGAAACAGCCTGATACGATCATAGTCCAAAACGACATCTCCAAAGAAAGGAGACTGTTCGGCTTCTTGCCCACTTGTGTCCCTTTTCTAAAGCCTAGGGAACAATCTTCGGAAAAGGGGGCATGGTAGAATGTAAGGGCTGCAATTGGGGTGAACTACAAAACTACAGAAACAGACTGTACTCTTATTTGATCAACATGATAGTACATATAAGCTCCCCCAGCTGGACAATGGGGGCCTTGGGTTGTATAAGTTTGGGCATAGCTACTTGCAAATTGTTTTTACATGAAGGATGCCTGTATTCATTACTTATGACCTAGTTATTAAAAAATAAAATAAAATAAAGAATTCTCTGTTTCTGCACTGGAACAATATAAAGATGCCTTGAGAGGAAGACAACACCCAGCTACAATCCCAACTTGTGAATGAAAATAGCCTAAGGGTTTTTCTATTCCTAGAAAGCAAATACATATGGAAGATTTTCACCAGGTTCAGCTTATGAACTTGTTACAACTGTAGTGCAAGGGGGCAGCAGGGTTTCATCACAAGCTGACAGTAGAATTTGGCACTGTTGTCTACTTGGTAGTGGTTTGGAGGAAATAAATGCAAGATTGGGGGGGTTCATGACTTCTTTGTCCATGGTTTCCAAAACCACTAAAGCCAGGCAACGTGTGGCAAGTTTATGGTCCTTGTGAAGAGGTCTGAGAGGGCATTGGGTGAAGTTATGATGAATCCTTGGTTTTGATGGAGACCCCAAGATGTTGGAGATCTCAGAGCCTTAATACATTATCCAAAGAGAGCTGTCTATAGAGAGTGGAACCAACCCAAGAGAGAGATGTATGTCTCTACAGGCAGGAAAGCTTGAGCCAGAGCCATCTAACCCCTTTGGAACTAAAATCCCAGACATCACATATGGAGTTGTAATATTTTGTGTTTTCTTGCTGGGTTTTGGTTTCGGTCTTGCTTTGGTCCAGTCTCTCTTCACTATGTCACTCTCTTCTGGAATAGATAATTGTATTTTGGAAGCATGCACTTTTTTATTAATTTTACAAGAGGTTACATGTAAGAGACTACCTTGAGTCTCAGAAGAGACTCTGGACTTTGTAATTTTGGGCCCATGGAGGATAAAGATGGAATATTATAGTTCAAAGAAGAAATATTCCCCAGAGGCTTAAGCATTTGAATACTTGGTACCCAGTTGGTGGAATTTTGGGGAAGGCTTATAGAAACTTTAGGAAAAGAGCCTTGGTGTAAGAAGTGGGTAGAGATTTTAAAAGCCAGAAGCTGTGGGCATCTGTGTTAAAAAAATATTTTCCCGAAATCACAAGGTATTGCACACATTAAGTTATAGTGCCTGTGGCTACATGCATAAGACCTGCACAAGATCAAACTATCCAAAATCCTAGTATGGATGGGTGAGGGGGTTCATGAAATCCCATGCTTAATGAGGTCCAAGCCAGCTGGGGCTACAGGGAGAACCTGTCTCAAAAACACCAAAAAAAAAAATCATAATGAAGTAAAATAACATTTAAGGCAGTCCATCAAATCCCTTATAAATTTTTTAGCATACTATTGATTGCTACTTGAATAAATATGTATCTCTGCACCTAATTTTTACACTTCCATGTTCTCCAAAATCTGTAAGATGACTTACATTCAAGAATGTCCATTTTATAATTCTCTGATGTTTAAGCTAATTCTTTTTTATTTATTTATTTATTTATGTATGTGTATGAGTGTACTGTCTGCATGTAAGTTTGTGCACCTGTGTCATGCAATGCCGCGGAGGTCAGAAGAGGGTCTTGGATTCCCCTGGAACTGGAGTTCTCCTGGAATTGGAGTTACAGACGGTTCTCAGCCGCTATGTGGGTTCTGGGGATCGAACCTAGGTCCTCTGTAAGAGCAGTCGGCGCTCTTAACCGCTAGGCTATCTCTCCAGCCCTAAGTTAATTTTTAAAGGTGATATTCTTTACATGATATTACAGGATCAGTGACTCTGGTACCTTCTACTCCATGCTGGAAAGATGCTGAAGATGCCAACATGTCTCTGATTGTTGATGAACTTAATCTTGTGACTGATGCAAGTTTGTAGCCTTAAATGGTAGAGGCGGTCCACTTCTACTTCACTTTAGTATTTCCTACATAGACCATAGGTATGCAAATTTATTTTTCAAATATATAGTGACTAAATTAGTTTATGCTAGATTAGGCAAAAGTAACTGAACTTACTGCCTTACTTATGAGCTATTTCACTCTTTAATCCGTTAATTATATAAGTGAGCATATTATGCTCATAAAAATAATGAACTACTGAGTTGGAACCTTATTAGCAAATTTCAAGTACCAAATATTCAGTGTATTCACAAAAGCATATTTTAAGTAATTTTTTCCTTTTTTAACCTTAAATTTCTTTTATCTTTTTCTCCTAACCTGATACTTGATATCCGTTCCATAATGTCATGTTTGAGAATGAACTTTGTGTTCAGTTGGGAGGTTTCACAAACATTAACTCACTTAATCCTCCATTTCTTTGTGCAATTGACATTTCTAATATGATTATCCCAAAATGAAAGCAAGGTATCCAGATATTATTAATCCATCCATTGTTACAGAGCTTATAAATAATGATCGATTTTGATTTAGCTTTTCAGACTTCAGAGTGCATATTCTCTTTTTCTTTTTGCTTTCTTTCTTTCTTCATTTTTTTGTTTGTTTTTATGAGAAAGTGTCTCCCTTTAGCCCCAGCTGGCCTGGAACTTGCTATGTAGAGCAGGATAGCCATGAACTCAGAGAGATCCACCTGCCCCTGCCTCCTGAGTGTTGGGACTAAAGGCATGTGCCACCAATCCCAGTTTTTCAGAATGCATATTCTAACCCAGCATTGTAGTCATGGGAATAGTATGCTTGCTCATTACAGCACTGCTTGTAAAATTACAATTTTCTGAGCTTAAAAAGTTAATCTTGTGGGGCTGGAGAGATAGCCTAGTGGTTAAGAGCACCGACTGCTCTTGCAGGGGACCCAGGTTCGATCCCCAGTACCCACATGGCTGCTGAGAACCATCTGTAACTTCAATTCCAGGAGAGCTCCAGCTCCAGGGGTATCCCACACCCTCTTCTGACCTCCACAGCATTGCACGATACGGGTGCACAAACCTGCATGCAGACAGTACGTTCATACACATAGAAAATAAATAAAATAAAATCTTAAAAAAAAGAACGTGTTAAAAAAAAAGTTAATCTTGTAAAGTGCTTGCCACATAAACATGAGGACCTGCCCTAAATTCAGTTTCTAGAACCTACTAGAAAAGCTTGGTGACATAAACTTGTAATATAAACATATGAAAGGCAGATATTGGTAGATCCTGAGGCTCACTGACAAGCCAGCCTCACCTACTCTATGAGCTCTGGTTCAAGGAGATGCCCTGCCTCTAAAAGCAGTCTTCAGCAACATGGCCTGGGAACAACATAAATGGTTGATAGGCAATCACTACATGCACACACACACACACACACACACACACACACACACAAAGAAAATGTATCCACATTTAACATACACAGTGATGAAGATATAACGATAAAATTACAGTTTACTTTCGTAGTCACTATAGCCTCTCTTGGTATAATAAGGGCCTTTCCTTAGAGAAATAACTAACACTATGAAGGATACAAGCTTTTGCTTTGAATACCTATAGTTTAAAGTTGTATTTTTCCTAAGAAAATTAGAATTAAACCAAAATGCAAATTTTAGATTTGTATTACATCAGCTATATTCCTTTTAGTAAGCTACTTATTTTAACTTCTGTTAGTACAATTGTTCTCAGTGACATAGCTAACTTGCATAACTTCTATGAAGTTAAGAGAAATAAAATATTTTTAACTGTGTAGCATAGTCCCTCAAATATAACAGATTTTCAATAAATAATAAATAAGTGGCAATAATACTTCTTGTAAGGATTAAAACATAGTTATTGTTTTGCAGTATGTGTGCTAAATCTCTTCCCACATTTAATTAAGGCTTATAGTTCAATATCCTCAGTAGCATGTCATTAAATCTCAAAGTTAAATAGATAGTATGGAAACATTTTCTATTGTTTTCTTATTTAATTGCAGCAATACATTTTTATTTCATGGGAGATGAATGCAGGACTTTGAATCAAGTTAGGTTTTAAATAGAATTATATACCTGAAGACATAATTTTAACTACACTAGGTTGTTACATTGGCCCTTTGAAAGTGCACAGCTTCAAATGCACCCTCTTTGTTTTATGACCACCAATAATCACTAATCTTATTTAAAGTCAGTCCTCATATTTTAAAAACATAAAGTAGGATATAAAAAGCATTAATTCCATTTTGTATTTGAAAAATATGTCAATAATAAAGCTATGCTGTACAGGAAATAATATACATTTAACTAATGACTGCTACAAGATTTATTCTAGAATTATAGACTATTATTCAGTTACAAATGCACACTTTGAGAATTAGCCTAAGGGTTATAAGAACCAACATATTCAAAAGAGCTATTGTTCAGTCAAATAAAATAAGTACAACATTATGAGTTGCTGACTACCATTTCCAACATATACACATATTAATAAGCCTACAATAATGGACACACAAACGTTTTGTCAAGAATTTAATATTTAAGAAAAATTACTTTCTCTGGACTGGGAAAATGGCTCTGTGGGTAAAAGTCCTTGCTACAAAAGCATGAAGACTCAATTTTAACCTTCCCCAAATTTATGTCAAGCCAGGCACCATAAAAGTGCATCTAATCTCAGTGCTCCTCCTGTGAGGTGGGATGTAGAAACAGGAGAATCACAGGAAGCTTGCTGTCTAGCTAGCCTGGCATGCCAGTTCACAGTAGCAAGCAACAAAAAGACCCTTTGGGAGTCTCAGAAGAGACTGACTGTTAAGGTTGTCCTCTCACCCACCTGCACTCATACACCTATGCATGATTATGCACACATAAACACATGCTCACACACACACACACACACACACACACACACACACACACACACATACACACACAATTCTACCAGCAATGGTGCCAGAAACCCTAATACAGGCAGGATAACATTACTAAATTCTATTATTTTTCTGAGTCACAATTATCTATAAGGCAACTTCAAAATATCTTTGTCTAGTTCCCATGAGAGATGTGTCATAGATAAGTCATATCCCATTTCCAAGATATGATTTCCCAAAGAGCAAGACCATTAAACTCCATTTCCCTAGAAAGGCAGTAATTCATTAGAATAAAGCATCTACATGTATCTATATATTCTTACTTTTCATAAACTAAAAATCATAAAGTTAGAATAAAGACATTAGCACTTTTTAAGAATATATCACATTTCGGGGGCTGGAGAGATAGCCTAGCAGTTAAGAGCACCGACTGCTCTTGCAGAAGACCCGGGTTTGATCCCCAGCACCCACGTGGTGGCTAAGAACCGTCTGTAACACCAATTCCAGGAGAACTCCAGTTCCCGGGGAATCCGAGACCCTCTTCTGACCTCCGCGGCATTGCACGACACAGGTGCACAAACCTACATGCAGACAGTACATTCATACACATACAAAAATAAATAAAATTTAAAAAAAAGAACAGAGGATTGTACAGCCACACACACACACACACACACACACACACACACACACCAAGATACAGTCTCAGAAACCTTTGCACCTAAAGCCTCCTGACAGTCCAGNCAAAAAAAAAAAAAAAAAAAAAGAATATATCACATTTCTACAAATCCAGGAACCCTTGAAAAGTCCTTCAAGAAGTCAAGATTATGCATTAGATATTACTAAATGTAAATTATGGACCTACTATGTGAAGTACATATACATTCCTCATCAACGGCAATAAAGATAGAACAGACTAAGGTAAAAATCCAATGGGTTTATTTGTGGTAGATAGGGACTTCATGGTTCAAGGCTTTAGAGAAGAAGGCTGTATGGAAATTTCTGGGTGTCTTTTATAATAATGACACCTTTCTTGGCTCTGTTGCTTGAGAGACTAAGGTCCCAGAAAATAAATGGCCTCTGGATGGTGGATGAACCCAAATGTATCCGAAAAAGACCCAGGAGTTGTGTCAGCGAACAAAACTCATTTATTGCAGGGGTTTTCAGCACTTATATAGAGTTTTGGTGGGGTCTTTGACGAGGAGGTGGGCGGGATAGAGGGGAAGCCTACTTTCTGCAATGGCTAAGTCTTATGGAAGGAATACCTTGGCAGTCCCCCATCCAGATAAGCCTCAGTAGGATAAGCTTAGGAATGGTACACTTCAATCTACACTCCCCTGGGGGCGGGGAGCTGCTGGTGCCTGATGTCCAATATGATGAGTGAGAGCAGCTCCAATCTCCTGCAGCCTTCTAGGTTTTCAGGGTAATGAGCCAGCCCTGTTATACTCAACCATAATGGATTTATCTGGCCCCACAGAGGGTACTGAGAGATGAACTCATCAGTCCAGGTCTCACTTCAAGTGTCCAGATCCCTCATGATTTTAGTTACACCCTCCACATATCTCCCAGGAACAAGGTATAACATCAAGGGAAAAGAGATAAAGCAAATACAAAACAAACAAACAAACAAACAAAAGTACCACCACCACTACTACCACCAGCCAAAACAGTAACAACCCACCAGACCTCCTTACTGGCACCTCCAGCCTCTAGCTACAACAGAACAAGAGATTTTTGGATCAGATAATTCTGGCCTCAGGTGGGTATATGTGTATTCAAGGGAATTCTAGCTCTTAACTGAGAGAGCAATTGGGCACTTTTCTTTTGGGGTCTTTTTACCCTAAACTGCCTAGCCAATTTCTATCTCCTGTTCTCATTAAAGGCATTTCAACTCTTATGAACTTATTTCCAAAAAAAAGTGTAACTGTAAATGAAAACTAGCAGTATTCACTTGGTGTTAATAAGTGAATAATGTATCCTCAGATTCCCTAGGAGACAGGTGATTTTAAATATGTCTATTTGCTGGTACAAAGTGATTTCTCCATTCTACACTGTTTTAATTGTATCTTCATCTCATAATATTTTCTGAAGAAAAAATTTACCATGACTACACTTGTCATACTACTCAAGTAACCTGAAGTCAACTTCAGGTCAACAGCATCTAAAATTCCAGCTGTAGTAAACAGCTAAAGTTATTTTCTAAGAGAAAGGAAAGAAATGAATAAATGAATCATAGGCTCGAACATGAATTAAAAAAAAAAACAGCTATGAAACTGTCCTTTTGTATTCCCCAAACATTGTTTTTCCATTTTTCTTTTTCTATTTTTCTACCTCAGAATCTTTTAAAAAAATATTACCTTGTACTGTTTTTTTGGTTTACAGCAAGTTTATTAGACTACTTAAATTTTCAATGTCTTGGCTTCTTTTTACATATGGAAAATTAGCAGCAGGATTAAAAACATATGATCTTTCCCATCCTACAGACAGTTGATGCATAGGGCAGTGATGAAGGCAGATAGGGAAAGAGGCCCTAGAGGGCAAACATCTCGTGCCTTCTTCAAGTAGGATAAAGGCTTGGTGGATTTTATTTGTAATCAGCAGGACCCTTCTTCTGGGTGAGCTTCCTGGACATGTTCCACATCAGGTGGTCCTAGACCTCTTTCAGATTGCATGAAGCTGTGGGACTGTCATTTCCTCTTCTTTGAGTTAACCAATCTCAAACAAAGGAGGAGGTTGCACCCTATACAACTAACGTACTTCAAAGCCCCAAGCCCTCCTAAAGGACTTAGATTTGTTTCTGAGTGCCCTCTCCATTTGTGGGAAACTGTGTTTCTCTGTCACTGTCTCTGTCTCTCTCTCTGTGTATATTTCTTCACTTTTTTTGGGGGGGGGGTCTTTTTAAGACAGGCTCTTCCTTTAGTCCCAGTTGGCCTGGACCTCGTTATGTAGATCAGGCTGGCCTTGAACTCAAAGAGATCTGCCTGCCTCTGCCTCCTGAATTCTGGGATTAAAGGCATGAGCCACCACACCTGACATTATTTCTTCACTTTTAATGATGTTTGTTGTTTCTTTATCTGAAATTCTTCCTTCTTTTCAAGTCTTTAATGGGTGGAGAAAAAGAATCTCATCAAGAACTGTAGATGGCAAAAAGGCTAACAGCATCCGACAGATGGAAGACCAACCATAGAGACCTAATTTATGACACGAGGTCACATTTTAAGCATCATCTTCCATCATCTAGTTTCTGTGGATAGACCACTGTGACATTTAAATGTATTTCCTCAAGAGGCTGTGCAAATAAATTATAGAAGGGTATACATAATAGGTTTACTTCTTCTGCGATGATTTGGAGATATAGAAATGCTTTGGATTTTTTTTTTTACACAGGGTTTCATGTAGGACCTTTCAGAGCTAGAATGTACTATATAGTTGAAAATAACTCTGAACTTGAGATCTTCTTGGTTCCACTTCCTAAGTCCTAGGATTTATGCATTTCTGGTTATGTAGTCCAGGATTTCCCACCCACACGCTAGACAAAGAACTCCTGAACTATATCTCTGTGCCTAGAAACATATTTTTATTGTCTCAGCTCTTGAGTACTACTAAGAAATAGTAGTTTAAACAACTCAAAACAATGGGGGAGAAGCTTAGTAAATTTAAAAGACATTTAAAATAAATCCCCTTACTCTTCCTAATATGTGATGATTTGTATTGAATATCATCTCTAGTTTTAAACGGGGAAAACCCATCAGTGCACAGGATGAAAACAGTTTTCATTTTCTCTCATGAATATACTGATTATTTATTTGAGAATTTCATATATATATATATATATAATGTGTTTCATCAAATCCCCACCACCCACTCTCTCCTTGCAAACACTTCTCTTTGCCTGACTACCAACTGTTCATCTTCCAAATTTCATGTCCTTTTCTTTTTTAAGAGTCTACTCAGTGCTGCCCATAGTGAATGAGTGTAGAGCAGTCTACTAAGCTTACCAGGGGTGTATCCCTAAGGAAAACTGCCCACACCCGTCCCAGGATCCATCACCTGCTAACAGCTCCTGCAGTTATCCTACTTTTTGCTTTGCTTTGTTTATTCTTAAATATATAACTAACTAAATGTTACTTGAGAAATTTATTCTATCATTTGAGTGAAATGCACTACATTTTTAAATCATAGAAGTGAAGAATAAATAGGAGAAGAGAAGAAAGAGAAAGAGAAGGAGGAATTGGAGGAGGAGGAGGAGGAGGGGGGAGGAGGAGGAAATTCTTTTCCACCCTACTCTGAAATCCAAATACCATAATAAAGTTATACCACATGCCTGGGATAAAGGACTGGATCATGACTACTATAATCCTTGGATGTGAGAAGTATTTGCTGTGTTCATGTATTGAATAATGAGTATCCTGAAATAAAGTTTAAAAAAATTGAATTTGCTTTTGTGAGGAATTTTTTTATGTTTCTAGCTGAAAATGTGGGTAATTCTAAGATTTATAACATCATTCTTATATAATTAGCTTGCCTTTTCATTTGAAGTCAGTAAACAGCAACAACACAGTATTTAGTATGTCTGGTACCATGAAGTAGATGCAGCTTTTGATTTTATTCAGAGTTATACAAAAATCTCCTTTTGTTTAAGATATTGACTCTCCATTTCTACTTTTTTTTTTAAATCTTGTTCAGATGAGACAGGTCTTCCTGTCGCCACAGAAGACTGGCCTGGAACTCACTATATAGACCAGGTTGGCCTTGATCTCATAGAGACCTGCCTGAGTCTATCTCCCAAATGATGGGATTAAAATCATGTACCACCTCCACACCCAGCTCTTTTCTGTCCTTTAATGGAATCTCTGATTGAAATAAAGGTATCGGAGTGAGAGGATAAAGATTGTACTATGCAGGTCTCCTTGCATCCTGGCTTCATTCTTCATGCACATAGCAAGTGTTTAAATCTGACAAAATCCCCAGTAGTGGTGCAAAAATTTCTCAGGTCACTCAGACACTGAATTTGACTATTTCATTCTTATGAATCTTTCCTTCTCTTGCAACCCTCAGGAAGATAGCAATTTCTGATGCTTACTGCTTGGTATTGTGCTGCTCAGCAATACTCTTTACTGAAGAAGAGCTAATACTGAGCACTTCTCTGTTACTAGTCCTTACACTGTCCTCAGAAAGCACATATACTTAGTTCTAATAAATAATAAAAAGGAAAACTGTTCCTACATTGATAGCAAACACTTTGCTCTGGGTTTTGCCATATAAGTCTTTTGCAAATAAAGTTCCAGACATGGGACTTAAAGCTACAAGATTTGGTGTTTACCCAGTTGGGCATCACTCTTGCTTTGGTCCAGTAGTTCCTCTCTAGGCCCCCATTGCTCCCTTTTAGAATAAGGATGTATATTTTGTGCCATCATCTGTCATAGTTAAAAGACTGCTTTAAGTTTCAAAAGAGACTGACCTTTTGAACTGTGTTAAGACCATTAAAGAAAATAGGAAGTTTTTTTTTTTTTTTTTGGTCTTTTTGAGATAGGGTCTCCCTATAGCCCCAGCTGTCCTGAAACTCTCTCTGTAGACCAGGCTGGCCTTGAACTCACAAACATCTGCCTGCCTCTGCCTCCAGAGTGCTAGGATTAAAGATGTGTGCCACCATGCCTGGCTAGAATATTGGAATGTTTAATGTTGAACTAAATGCATTTTGCATTGATATGGCTAGGAGCCTATTAAGAGCCAGGGGGTAGAATGCAGTGGTTTTGATGTGAAATATCCCACATAGGTCCAATTATTTGAACACTTTGTCCCCCTCTCCCCCATGGTGATGCCATTTGGGAGGCCATAGAATATTTAAATTATGTAGCCTTGTTGGTAGAAGTGTGTCACTGGGGGTGGGATTTGAGAGTTCATAGCCTTTCTCCATTTCCAGCTTGCTCTGTCTCTTTCCCATTTGTAGTTTAAGATGTGCACTCTCAGCTTTATGCTCCTGCAACCTGCTTGCCATTTTCTGCCATGCCTCCCCACCGTGACAGACTCTTATTCCTTTGGAATGATAAGCCGAAATACAACTTTTTCTTCTATAAGTTGCCTTGGTCATAATGTTTTATGATAGCAAGAGAAAAGTAATTAATATACATTGAAGTTTCTTGCCCATTAAGCAATATCTGTCTTGTATTGACCAACTCCCCAACCTTCAACTTCAAAGAACCAGGACTCTACTCTACTTATTTGACTTGATTTTTTTTTTACATTGTGCATGTAAGTCAGATCAGAAAGTTTTCGTAATTTTGTGCCAAGCTCATTTAATTTAAAAATGTCTTCAAGTGTCTTCCTTTCGTCATAAAGGACAGAATGCAATGCCATTTTTAATGCTGAATAATGGCATAATATATGACATGTTTGTTATTTCCTTTAATAGCTTCTGTAGTTTGATTGCTGTAAATAATTCTACCATGAACAGGAGAGTATAAATATCTCAAAATATTGGTTTCCATACCTTTGGGCATGTGTAGAGAAGTAATATTGCTGAATCATATTGGAGATAGGACTAACTGGGAAGAAGCAGGAAGATATTTTCTGGGCCTACTGTGATCACTATATCTTCATGGGAATTTGAGCACAAGTTTATGCTCTGAAAGTAGTTCTTGAAATGACTGGAGACTTTTACAATTTCTCTGGAGAGATGGATTAATGGGTAAAATGTGTGCTGTACAACAGAGAGACCTGATTTCAGATCCTCAACCCCTATGTCAAAGACCAGATATATTAATCTCAATGCTAGGGAGGCAGAGACAGGGGGATCCAAAGAGTTCACTGGCCATCTAGCCTAGCCAAATCAATGAGGTCAAGGTTCAGAGGGAGACCTTTTGTCAAAAAATAAAGTAGATAACCTTTAAGGAAAACATTTGACTTCAATTTCTGGCTTCAGCACAGAAATAACATGTATACAAAGAGGGATAGATGATAGATAGATAGATAGATAGATAGATAGATAGATAGATAGATAGATAGATGATAGATAGATAGATAGATGGATAGAAAGATGATAAATAGGTAGATGATAGATAAGTAGATATACAGAGATACACGCATTAAACAACACATACACATTTAAAAAGAAGTGAAGTGGTGTTACAATTAATTGAATGAAAATTTACTTCAAAAGAAAATAATCGTCAGCAGCTTACAGGTGCAGAGCAATGTGGCCTGCCCAGCTTTCTGAATTACTCAGAAAATCTTTTTCTTTGTTGTTTTCTTTGAAACAATATCCTTTTTAAATTGGTTTTTATGTATTTCATACAGAAAATCTCGATCAATCTTAATCATCCTTATACTCTCTTCCCCACCAGCCCACTCCCATATCCCAATCAACACATTCTGCCATTTGTATGAAGGCTTATTGTGGCATGTTAGTGTCCCTAGATGTTCCTAAGTGCAAGTTCATTTATGAGGTCTAGTCAGCATATCTAGTGTCCTTCACTTTAAGATCAACTCTTCCTTACTGAGAAGTAATCAGCTGTCAATAATTTTTCAGCTAAGATTTTTGTCTGCCCTCCATTTCCCAAGTTCTAAGTTGAGTTTTTGTCTGTTAAGTTTGCACCAGTCATGAATATGCTGACGCCATGGCTAGAGGTCATATGAGCAGGTTCTCAGGAGATTGTAGGATTCTTATTTCCCAACCATGAGTGGGATACTTGACTGTAATCATAAGAATGCATATTTTGCACATAATAAAAAATTATATTAGTCTAGGGACATGATGGCCTTGGGATTTTCTCTATTATCTATGATCTCTCCAGCCATGTGCATTTGGCTATGCTTACAGTACCACACATGCTTTTCTTTCCATTGAGTGGGCTTGATGTCCAATTGATTGCTCCCAAGATACAAGTGTCACTACTGCACCAATCTTGCATTCTGTGCAACATAATAAGCTGCCTTTCTATGATAATTTTGTGTTCCCCACTGTTAAGTTGAACTGTACCCCAAGATGGAATCACTCCTAACAACAGCATAGATATCACAATCCAGAAGGCAGCATTCCAGGAAATAAACTAACCTGCCCTAGTTTCTCAATAACCTCCTGACTCCTGTTTTGAACAATACTACTGCACTTATCCACCGCAGCTAATTTTCCATAGCAGCCATCTGAAAAACTTAGAAAACACCTAATGGAAACTCCCCTTAACTGAAACCCTCTCCCTTACCAAGAACCTGTTATTGACTCACCTCCCCTTACTCACAAACTCCCATATAACCCAGCCTAATGTGACAAGAAGTTGCTAGTCTCTTTCTCCCATGAGTATTGCCTGGCAGGTGATTCTCCTGATTAAATCTCTTCTTGCCTCAGAATAGTCTCTTGTGGCCTTGATCATTTCCCTGAACCCAAAACTTCCTGTTCCTCTAAAGTTCCTCTCCTTTCCATGTATTTACTTGTGCACCATGTGGCCAGTTGACCTCCAAATCGGCTTAACTCAAATGACATTTTTTTTTCTTTTCCTTCTCTCTTCCATCTTCTCTTCCTCATGCCTCCTGACACATCTTGCCTGTTCTGGGGTTTTTCTTTCAAGCTCTAATAATAAAATTGTCCTAAAGCTTAGAAAAAATAAGAAAAGAATTGTTCTTAAAATGGTCAGTTCTACTTAATTCTATACATCCTTAATATTTAAAGCATTACTAATTTCAACTGTATGTGTATGAGTATTATGCCTGCATGTATGTAAGTGTACCCCTATCATGTAAAGCCAGCAGAGTCCAGAAGATAGCATCAGATCTCTTGGAAGTGGAGTCATGGATGATTATTAGCCACTATTCAGGTGCTGGGAATTGAACCCTGTCCTCTGCAGAGCAGCCAGTCCTTTTATACTGGTGAACCATTTCTCCAGCCACCATAAGAGAATGAATGCACTGATGCCTGTATCCTATTCGGAAAAGCCTAAAACATTAAGATGGAGGGATGGCTTGAGAGGAAACAAGGAAAGAAAGCACTAGTTTCTGAGTTCAGATCCCCAGCACCCAGGTAGAAAGTTGGTCATGGCTACACATGACTGTAACCCATGCAATAGGGAACAAAGAAAGGTGGATACCAAGATCTCACTAGTCACTCAGCCTGAAACAGTAAGCTTCATATTAGTAATGTCTTGACATCCTACTTCAGGGTAATAAGATGGACAGTAGAGGAAGACACTTGTCTTTCTTTGGCCTCTGCATGTGTATGAACAGGCTTGTGTACCCACACACTCAGGTGCTTCCAAAACACACATACAAATAAAACACAAGATGGATTAATAAGCAGACAACATGATAGAAAGTTGTGTGTTTGGGGCTGGAGAGATAGCCTAGCGGTTAAGAGCACCAACTGCTCTTGCAGAGGACCTGGGTTCAATCCCCAGCACGCACATGGCGGCTGAGAACCGTCTGTAACTCCAATTCCAGGAGAACTCCAGTTCCAGTGGAATCCGACGCCCTCTTCTGACCTCCGTGGCATTGCACGACACGGGTGCACAAACCTACATGCAGACAGTACATTCGTACACATAAAAAAAAAAAAACTCAAAAAAAAAAGAAAGTTGTGTGTTTAAAGACGTATAATAATTAATATAAGATAATATATATATAATATAATAATTAATATCATTAATATAAGACATATAATAATAATAGAATCTTGTAAGGAGTACATATTTATGTACTGGATAATTCTGAAAATTTTATACGTTTAAAAAATAAAATCTTAAGGATAAAAATCACATTGGATCTGAATTATGCTCTTATGTTTTCCATATCATATAATTTATATAAAATAAAAATTATATATACATATTTTTTTTTCTTTTCGAGACAGGGTCTCCCTGTAGCCCCAGCTGTCCTGGAACTCACTCTGTAGACCAGGCTGGCCTTGAACTCAAAAAGATCTGCCTGCCTCTGCCTCCCAAGTGAAAAAAATAAAAAATAAAAAAATAAAAAAATTATACTGTTATACAACATTTATTAAAATTTAAAATGTGAACATATCTTGGTTCTAACATATTCTAATTGAGGTAATAAAGTGATAATCTCTCATTCATTCAATGACCACTATTAAACAATTCTTTGGTAATCTCTAATAAGAATAGGAACAATAGATTTATTTTTCCTTATATTCTGTGGAAGAAGAAAACATACTTACGTTATAATTGTATTATAACTGAATACACTAGTTATACTTCACACTTCTTGAAAAGAAATCAATTTATTTTAAATTCTCTAATACTGCTTGATTTTTATTTAAAATGTTTATAGTGAAAAAAGCAATCTATTCTTAAATCTATTTATTAATGCCCCAATCAGATAAGTGCATCAATCAGATAAGTTGCTATATTGCCCTATATTGATGCAGTAACTAGCAACTTATCTGCCCTTAATATTAATCATGCCTTTCAAGGATAGTCATAAAATATTAGTTTATAAAGTTAATTAATTAAGAAAAACTAGCTGAATAAGTGTCCTGGAGGATTGAATTTTTTAAATCTTTATTCTTCTGAACCATGACCAGCAAATCACAAGATTTGTCTTTAACATCTACAGAATGTAAATTATATCTGGCATGTCTCCTCATAAAGCCAGTGTCCAGACATAACTAACGTAAGATAACAATTTATTTTATAATCTTATCCAGTCAGTATATATGCATCTGTCAAAATATATTAGCCTTCTAATGACTTTAAATACAAATCGTGTTATCTGTATCACTGGAATACTAGAAGCAAATCTTTGATGTGAAGACCCTGGGTCCAGGCCTCCTTCCATTGCTCATTCTCTCATGCTTTCTCCTGGGAATTCACTCACATGACCCTCTCCCTAAGCTCTATCTTATTTCTACTGTAGAAGATCACATGCTTTAAGCATTTCTAAATGTAAACTTCTTTTCACTTAAAATCATGCTCCTCTTTCTTCAGCATACTCCTTGTATTTTCTCATCATCCAGGAGATAAATCTGGTCCATTCTTTTCTTAATCTTGTACATTAAGTCATTAATTTAATTTGTTTTCTAGATCAAAAATGTTTCTCACTTTTAACATTTTAATTTTCATTGTCATTAGTTTGGTTAAATTATTTCATATTAAACTATTGCAATAACTTTTAAAATTTGAATTTTTTGTATTATTAAAAAGTCAGAAAATAAAACAATTAAAATATTCAAATAATGATTCTGGGTGCTACTATGGGCTAAACAGTTGTCATCATTTTATAGCGAATGCTCTCAATTGCTTCTCTGCTTTTGTTGTAAACATAAATTTTGAGCATGTTCACCCAGTACAGTAAGCATGGTCAAAAATCTACGACTAAGGAAGGTATAGCCCTTAGGGGAGAACTCATTGATGTTATTTTGCTAAATGATCAGTGTTCTACTTTCATTCTGTTGCTCTGACAAACACCATGACATTGGAGGAAGAAAGAACTTGTTTCATCTTACAGGTGACAGTCCATTACTGAGGGAAATTGGAGAGGAACTCAAGCAGGAGCCCAAAGTAGAAACTACAGAGTACTGCTGCTTGCTGGCTTGCTCTCTGCCTTGCAAGCATGCTCATGCTTAGTTAGCTCCCTTCTTATACATCCCAAGACCAGCTGCCCAGGAATTGGTTCTTTCCACAGTGATTTGGTTCCTCCTATACCAATTAATACTCAAAATAATCCCCAACAGATGTTCTCACAGGCTATTCTGACCTGGGAAATCCCTGAGTTTACATCCCCTTCACAGGTGACTCTAGGCTGTCAAGACGGCAGTTAGAGCTAACTAGGACAGTAGTATTGTCAAATTGTCTTCTAAGTTTTTATGTGTATATGCATAGATTGTGATTTCCAATCTTGGTCAGAAAAGTTTCTTATCACATTGTGATAAGAATGTGATAAGAAATGGTTAAGGCAGAGACTTATTACCATTCAAAGTGTTGAGACTAAGTGACTGCGAGTCTCGAGTATAGATGAAATATGTGTATCATTCTCCTTACCCTGGCTGCAAGGCTCAGGGATTGTGGCAGAAGTGGTGGGCAGAAAGGCTATAGGAGCCAGAGGTTGAGAAATATTGCTGTGAAGCACTGTTCCCTGGACATGACATGGCTGATGCACACATGAACTCACAGCAGCTGTGGTCACATGAACTGCACATGGGAAAGCCAGTTAAAAATTCTAACATTGAGGCCAAGAGTTCCCTCCAAATTTTGCACCCCTAACTGAGGAGCCATTTTCAGTTGATGACTCCTTGGCAGGAAGAATCACTTTTCTTATGGGAGGTGGGAGGCACTGATAACTAGCTCATGCCCCAATGGACAACCTCACATCCATGCATATATGGGTGATGCTAACTGAACTCAATGAGTTATAGGGAAAAACATACATAAACAGGAGATAGCTATGTTGGGGTGGAAGAAAGGGAGCTGGAAGGAAGAAATAGGGTGTATTTAAAATGTATATTACTTTTTCCTAAATATACCCAAGTACTTATATTTGGATCATACATTTACTTATTAATTTTATTGTAATATTATCTTATAAATATCACCAGTATCATGTGAAATGAAAATAGAAATTATGCCTGGTGTGGTGGTGAATGCCTTTAATCCTCGCACTCAGGAGGCAGAGGGAGGCAGATCTTTGTGAGTTCAAGGGCAGCTTGGTCTACAGAGTGAGTTCCAGGACAGCTGGGGCTACAGGGAGACCCTGTCTTGAAAAGACCTAAAAAAGAAAGAAGAAAATAGAAATTATATGGGAAATTTTGTGGTGCTTTTTAGTTTGATAGAACTTTTATTGTCTCTCTGGTGAGCTTAGCTGAGGGATGATGGTCCCTAAAATCTCAACAGCTACTAAATCCCTTCTCAGTCACTGGCTTTTAAAAGTCTTACAAATTCGTTCTTGTCTGACAGATTTGAAGAATGAAATTCATGCACCATGGAGAATAAGTTTTAGAGAGAAGCTTATTTAAGATTCATAGGCTGGGAGGAGAAGAGAGAGAGAGAGAAAGAGAGAGAGAGAGAGAGAGAGAGAGAGAGAGAGAGAGAGAGAAGAGATTTTATAGAAGGAGGGAATCTCAATCTCAAGAAATAACCAAATAACCAAGCTGCTAATCTGTCTGGAAGCTTGTTGAAGGAAGTAGGGTCAGGTCTACAGAGGATGGTGAGCTGGTCAGCAGTCAGTCCAGGTGGCACAGCCATGTTTAGGCCTACCTTTTAATTTCAGTACAGTGGCTGTATAATGTCTGGGCAAGGGTAAAAATCAGCAAAGGGACCAGGAATTTGAACTCTTTTCTGGTATTCCTGGGCTCCAGAAGAGACATTCTCTGAAATGCTGCTTTTAGGAAACCTCCCTTTCCTGACCGGTTTCTATCTCTAGTTCTATACAAATATATGCATAGAAATATACATATAGATGTTTTCTGTACGTCTAATTATATCTTAATGTTGTCAGGATATTAACATAGAAACTTAAGTGATTTAAGTTAAGTGATTAACTTTCCACTCATATACAGTAATTACAAAGTCTGAAAGTAAGTGGTGGATCTATTCTAGAGCCCGTTAAGAGATTTACATTATAACAACATAGTTACTTTCAGATAAACAGAAATATAAAAATAATGTCATTCGGCTTGCCTTTAATCTGGCGATTTGGTGTTAGCATCCACAAATGAGGAAGACCATTCGCCACTTGTTTTTCTGAGACTGTTACTTCACTTAGCATAATGGCTTCCAGTTCCATCCATTTACTTACCTGCAAAGTTCATGATGTCATCTTTCTTTAGCACTGAATAGTACTGCATTGTATAGATATACCACATTTTTGTCATCCACTCCTCAGTTTAGAGGCATATGGGTTGGCTCCAGCTCTTCCCTATTGTGAAGAGAGCTGCAATAAATGTGGATGTGCATGTATCTTTGCAGTAGGATGAGTCTTGTGGGTATATACCCAGGAGTGGCATGATTGGGTCAGGTGGTAGGCTCATTTTGAGACATTTAAGGGTTCTCCACACTGCTTTCCATAATGGTTGTACAAGTTTACATTCCCACCAGCAGTGGATGAGTGTTCCCCTTTCCCCACAACCTCTCCAGCATTTGGTGTCTTTTGTGTTCTTGATCTTAGCCAGTCATATCTGAGTGAGATGATATCTGAGAGTGGTTTTAGTTAGCATTTCCTTAATTATTAATGATGTTGAACACTTTTTAAGATGTTTCTCAGCCATCTTTATTTCCTCATTGGTGAAGCCTCTGTTCAGCTCTTTGCTCCATCTTTTGAATAGGTCATTTGTTTTCTTTCTTCTTTGTTTTTTGAGTAGTCTATATATTCTTGATGTTAATGCTCTGTCAGATGAATCACTGGTGAAGATTTCCTTCCAGTCTGTGGGTTTTCTCTTCACTTCCTTGATTGTTTCTTTCGCTGTACATAAGCTTTTGAGTTTTATGAGGTCCCATTTGTCAACTGTTGACCTTATTTCCTGTGCAGCTGCTGTCTGATTTAGAAAGTCTTTTCTTATGCCTATGTCTTGTAGGTTGTTGCTAACTTTTTCTTCTACAGGGTTTCAGGTTTCATGTTAAAATCTTTGATCCACTTGGAGTTGATTTATTTTTTATGTGTATGTCTGCCTGTAAGTTTGTGCACTATACTGTGCAATGCTGCAGAGGTCAGAAGAGTGTGTCAGGTTCCCCTGGAACTGCAGTTAAAGATGGTTCTCAGACACCATGTGAGTGCTGGGGATCAAACGTGGGTCCTCTGCAAGAGCAATCAGTGCTCTTAACCACCAGGCCATCTCTCCAGTCCCTGGAGTTGATTTTTGTACAGGGTGAGAGGTAGGGGTTTAATTTTGTTCTTCTACACATGGTAATCCAGTTTTGCCAGCACGATTTGCTGAAGATGCTATCCTTCCTCCACTGAGAATTATTTTTTCCTCCTTTGTCCAAATATGAGGTGGCTCTAATTGTATGAGCTCAGGTTTTGACCTTCAATTTTTTTCCATTGGTCAGTAGGTCTGTTTTTGTGCCAGTACCAGGCTTTCTTTATTATTATGGCCCTGTAATATAGCTTGAAGTCTTTTAGAGCAATCTCCCCTGTATTGCATTTTTCACTCAGGGCTGCTTTAGCTATTCAGGGTCTTTTGTTTTTCCATATGAATTTAAGGATTTTTTTTTTCCAAGTCTGTAAAGAAGCTCATGGGGATTTTGATTGAGATTTTGATGAATCTGTATATCAATTTGAGTAAAATGGACATTTTTACTAATATTAATTTTCCCAATCCATGAGGGAGGTCTTTCAACATTTATTGATTTACATATGTTTCTTTCTCCTTTAGGGGTTTAAAATTTTTGTTGTAGAGATCTTTGGTATCTTTGGTTAGGTTTTTTTCCCAGGTATTTTATTATTTTTGAGGCTATTGTGAGTGGGAAGTTCTTCTTATATTCCTTCTCCACTTGTTTATTGTTGATGTAAAGAAAGGCTTCTGATTTTTCCAGGCTATTTTTGTAACCCACTACTTTACTGAAACTCTTAATTGTTTCTAGAAGTTTTCTGGTGGAGTTTTTTGCATCCCTTAGGTAAACTATCTTATCATCTGCAAAAAGGGATAGCTTAACTTCTTCTTTTCTGATTAGTACTCCTTTAATATCCTTCTCTTGTCTTATTTCCCTAGCTAGCAATTCAAGCACTTGTTGAAGAGGAGTGGTGATAAGAGGCAGCTTCTGACTTTAAGGGAAATGGTTCCAATTTTTCTCCATTTAATATGATGTTGGCAGTGGGTTTGCTAGATATGGCTTTGAGCATGTTGAAGAATGTTCCATTCAGTCTGATTCCCTCTAGGACTTTAAGAATGAAGGGATGTTGGATCTTGTCAAAGGCTTTTTATGCATCAATTGAGATGATCATGTGGTTTTTGTCTTTCAGTCCATTTACATGTTTTATGATATTTATTGATTTACATATGCTGAACCATCCATGCATCTCTGATATGACTCCAACTTGGTCATGATGGATAATCTTTTTGATGTGGGTCTGTATGTGATTTGCAAGTATCTTGTTGAGAATTTTTGCATCTATGTTCATTAATGAGATGGGTCTATAGCTTTCTTTTTTTGTTGTATCTTTGCCTGGTTTTGGTATTAGAGTGATGCTGGGTTCATAGAATGAATTTGGGAGAATTCCCTCTGTTTTTATTCTTCTGAACAGATTGAGTGGTAAATAGTTGTAGGATCTCTTTAAATGTTTTATTGAATTCTCCTGTGAATCTATCTGGGCCCAGGCTTTTTTAAGTTGGGAGGTTTTTTATTACATCCTCTATTTCCTCAAATGTTATGGGTCTGTTTAAACTGTCAATTTCTTCCTGGTTAAGTTTTGTTGGTCCCCAGGATTTCAAATATTCATCCATTTCTCTCAGGTTTTCAAATTTAGTGGAGTATAGGTTTTTTGAGTATTCCCGTCTGATTTTCTGGATCTTTACTTTGTCTGTTTCCCCTTTCATCATGAATATTACTGATTTGGAGTTGCTCCTTTTTTTGTTAACTGGGCTAGAAGACTGTCTATTTTGTTTATCTTTTCAAATAACCAGTTTTTGGATTCATTGATTCTATGTATTGTTTTCTTTGTTTCTATTTCATTGATTTCTACTCTGATTTTTGTGATTTCTTCCTGTCTTTGGGGTTTAGGATTCATTTGTTGTTGTCTCTCAAGTGTTTTTAGCTGCAGTGTTAGATCATTTATTTGTTCCCTTCCTGTTTTTTTGATGTGGGCACTTGGTGCTATAAATTTCCCTCTCAAGACTGCTTTTAAAGTATCCCACAACTTTTGTTGTGTTGTATATTCTTTTTCATTCAGTTCTATGAGTACTTTTTATTTCACTCTTTATTTCTTCCTTGACCCATTCATTATTCATTATGGTGGTATTTGGTCTCCATGTGTTCTTGTAGCTAGTTGGGCTTATGCTGGTGTTCATATTGAGCTTTATTGCATTGTAATATGATAGAATGCATGGAATAATTTCAATCCTTTTGTATTTTTGAGATTTCTTTTGTGTCCCAGTATGTGGTTGATTTTGAAGAATATTCCATGAGGTGCTGAGTAGAAAGGTATATGCTCTGGTGTTTGGGTGGAATATTCTGTACATGTCTGTGAGGTCCATTTGGTGTATTTTACTGTTCAGTTCTGATGTCACTCTGTTTATTTTTTGTCCTGTTGATCTATCCAAGGGGCTCAGTGGGCTGTTGAAGTCTCCCACTATTAGCATGTTGGGATTAATCTTGTCTTGAAGTCCTGCAGAGTAGTGTTTATAAAGTTAGGTGCACCAGAGTTTGGTGCATAGACATTTAGGATTGTGAGGTTTTCATTCTTTTTTTTAATTTTCTTTCTTTATTTATTATTATTTTTTTTTATTGTGTATGATTGTACTGTATGCACGTAGGTTGGTGCACCTCTGTCGTGCAATGCCGCAGACATCAGAAGAAGGTGTCAGATTCGCCCAGAACTGGTATTAAAGATGGTTCTTAGCTGCCATGTGGGTGCTGGGAATTAAACCTGGGTCCTCTGCAAGAGCGGTAGGCACTCTTAATTGCTGAACCATCTCTCCAGCCATGAAGTCTTCATTCTTAATTGTTCCTTTGGCCAGGATGAAGTGGCTCTCTTTGTCTCTTCTGATTAGTTTTACTTTGAGATCTATTTTGTCCAGATATTATAATAGCAACTTCAGCTTGTTTCTTGGTACCATTTGCTTGGAATATTTTTTCCATCCAGTCACTCTAAGGTGGTGTCTGTCTTTGAGAGTGAGATGGGTCTCTTGCAGGCAGCATATAGAAGGATTCTGTTTACTCATCCATTCTCCCAGTCTATGTCTTTTGATTGGGGAGTTTAGACTGTTACTATTTAAGGTTATTATTGAGAGATATGTTTTGCTTCCTTTAACCTTATTTTTTGTTTGCATTTTTGGTCTAAGTTTGTATTTACTCTATTATGCTTTTGTTGATTTCTCTCTTTAGTTGTTTGGGGATAGTTGCTCCTTTCCTCTGTTCTTTGGAATGCTTCAAGGATTTTCTGAAGTGTTGGTTTCTTGGACATGTATTCTTTCATCTTGTTTATGTAGTGGAAGGGTTTTCTTTCTCCTTCAACTATGATACTTTTGCTGGATATAGTAGTCTGTGTTGGCATCTAAAGTCATTTAGCACAGGGAATAATTTGGTCCACGTTCTTCTAGCTTTCATGGTTTGTTCTGAGAAGTCAGCTGCGATTCTAATGGGTTTCCCCTTATATGTAATTGTTGTTTTTCTCTTGCGGCTTTCAGTATTTTGTCTTTGCTTTCAGCATCTAGTGTTTTCACAATTATATGGCATGGGGAGTTTCTTTTCTGTTACTGTCCATTTGGTGTTCTGTGTGCTTCTCGTATATGTATAGGTTTGTCTATTTTCAGTTTGCGGAAATTTTCTTCTATTATCCGGTTGAAGATCTGGTCAATAGTGTTGTCTTAGAATTCTTCTCCTGAGACCTTAACTTGAATTGGATAGAGGTTGCTCCTGGGCCACAGCAGAGAGCTGGGGTGCAGGCCCGCAGGCAGGCAGGCTAGTTGGGAGCAGAGAAGCCTGGGAAATAGAGGTTCCAATAAGTCCTACAACCAACCCAGAAGAACTGGCTGGCAGCAGAAGACTTACAGTGCTCAGAAGGTGTGATTTGGACTGTTGCCCACCCAGTTCTTGTGAAACAGAAAGGGAACAGTGAACTATACCTTCCAATATATAACCAAAATTGAAAAACCAAAACCTAAGCAAGTCAACACTCCATAAATAAGGAGACTACAAGGCAAGGCAGGCACCTTGAGGAATCAAGGAAAGCAATCCTCCAACATAGTGAAGAGACACTAGAGATTCGCACCAGAATACAGGCAAAAAGTAAAGGACATGCCAAAAGCACAACACAAAAACGATATGGGAAAATCCCAGAATAACCCCACACCAAACTCTACAGAGCCTGTGGAGGACTCCTTCAATGGGACCTCCATAGAGGTAACCCAGGATACAGAATGTAAATCAACAATCATAGATATATTCAAAGAAATCATAGAAATAAGAAGAGAGAATGAAAAACTCAGAAAGGACCTAGAAGGAGATAATGATAAACTCTGGAAGGAAGTGTAAACACTGAAAAGAACCCATACTGAAATGAAAATGGAAACCAACAAATGAAAGAAGGAGCTACAAAAAAAGATTGAGAAGCTCCAAAAGAACATAGAAATAATAAAGAAAACACAAGATGAAATAAAAAGGAAATCGAACACTCATCCAATCAACAGGAAAGAATGGGAAAAAGTTTCAGAAGGAGAATGGAGGAAGCATAAAAAAGAATATCAGACCTAGAAGATAACACAGAACAACTAAAAAGCTCAAGTAAAGACTATGAAAAGTTTAAAAATACACAAGAATGGAATAACCAGGAAATGTGGGACATGATGAAAAAATCAAACTTCCACATCATAGGGATAGATGAAGGAGAAGAATCCCAAGAGAATAGTATTGATCAGATCTTCAACATAATAATAGAAGAAAATTTCCCCAAACTAAAAAAAAGACAAACCCATACGAATACAAGAAGCACATAGGACACCAAGTAGACTGGACCAGAGAAGAAACTCCCTTCACCATATCATAGTTAAAACATTAGATACCCAAAAAAATGGCAAAATTCTGGAAACCACAAAAGAAAAACAACAAATTACATATAAGGGGAAACTTTCAGAATTACAGCTGACTTTTCAGTGCAAACTATGAAAGCAAGAAGAATGTGGACCAAAGCATTCCCAGTGCTAAATGACTATCAATGCTAACCCTGGTTACTATACTCAGCAAAAATATCAATTCTATTTTATGGAAAGAGAAAAATCTTCCATGATGTAAACAAGATGAAAGAATACATGTCTGGAAAAGCAACACTTCATAGAATACTTGAAGCACTTCAAAGGACAGAGAAGGAAAGCAACTACCCCCAGACACCTCAAAACAGAAATCAATAAAAGCAGAACTGCAGAAGTAGAAACCTAGACTATAACCACAAATGGATAATAATGTGAAAGGAAGCAACACACATCTCTCAATTATCACCTTAAATATTAATGGACTAAACTCTCCAATCAAAAGGCATAGACTAGGAGGATGGATTAGGAAACAGAGCCCATCTATATGCTGTCTGCAAGAAACCCATCTCACCCTTAAGGATATGCACCAACTTAAAGTGAAAGGATGGAAAAAATATTCCAAGCAAACGGTATCAAAAAGAAAGCAAGAGTCGCTATTTTAATATCAGACAAAATAGACTTCAACGTAGAAGCAATTAGAAGAGACAAAGAGAGCCATTACATCCTTATCAAAGAGAAAATTAACCAAGAATACTTCAAAATCATGAATATATATACACCAAACTCTGGTGCACCAATCTTTATAAACACAACTCTACAGGCCCTTAAAGCACAGATTAACTCCAGTACACACATAATAGGGGACTTCAATTCCCCATTCAGTCCTTTGGATAGATCAACTGGGCAAAGAATAAACAGAGAGACATCTGAACTGAATAATACAAACAGCAAATGGACCTCACAGACATCTTCCGAATATTCCACCCAAATTAAAGAATATACTTTCTACTCAGCACCCCATGGAACGTTCTCCAGAATTGACCACATACTTGGACACAGAACAAACCTTGACAAATACAAAATAATTGAAATAATTTCATGCATTCTATCAGACCATAGTGCAATAAAGCTCAATATTAACACCACGACAAGACCTGCTACCTACAGGCACACATGGAGACTAAATAACACACTCCTGAATAATGAATGGGTCAAAGAGGAAATAGAGAAAGAGATAAAGGCATTCCTGGAACTAAACAACAATGACAGTACAACAAGACAAAGCCTATGGGATACTTTAAAAGCAGTCCTAAGAGGGAAGTTTATAGCCCTGGGTACCCATATTAAAAAAAATACAAAGAGCACAAATAAATGAGCTAACACTGCAGCTAAAAACTCTTGAAAGACAACAACAAATGAACCCTAAATGCAACAGACAGGAAGAAATAACAAAAATCAGAGAAGAAATCAATGAAATAGAAACAAAGAATACAATACAAAAAATTAACAAATCCAAAAGTTGGTTTTTTGAGAGAATAAACAAGATAGACAAAACCCTATCACAGTCAACGAAAAGAAAGAGCAACTCTAAATCAATAGAATTCGTGATGAAAGGGGAAATATCACAAAAGACAATGAAAAGATCCAGACAATCATACCAGAGTACCTCAAAAACCTATACTCTAGAAAATTTGAAAACCTAAGAGAAATGGATAAATATTTGCAATCCAGGGAAACACCAAAGCTAAACAAAGAAGAGACTGACAGCTTAAACAGACCCATAATATATGAAGAAATTGAAAATGTAATAAAAGACCTCCCAACTAAAAAAAAAGCTCAGGCCCAGATGGTTTCACAGCAGAATTCTATAAAATATTTAAAGAGGACTTGCAACCATTATTACTCAAACTGTTCAGAAAGATACAAGCAGAAGAAATCTCCCAAATTCCTTCTATGAAGCCATCATCACTCTAATTCCAAAACCAGGCAAGGATGCAACCAAAAAAGAGAACTATAGACCCATCTCATTAATGAACTCAGATGCAAAAGTTCTCAACAAAATACTTGCAAACCATATACAGACCAACATCAAAAAGATCATCCACCATGATCAAGTTGGATTCATACCAAAAATGCAAGGATGGTTCAACATACAAAAATCAGTAAATATCATAAAACACATAAATGGACTGAAGGACAAAAACCACACAATCATCTCAATTGATGCAGAAAAAGCCTTTGACAAAATACAGCATCCCTTCATGATTAAAGTACTAGAGGGAATTGGACTGGAAGGATCATTACTCAACATAATCAAAGCCATATACAAGAAACCCACAGCCAGCATCATCCTAAATGGAGAAAAGTTAGAAGGAATCCCCATAAAGGTAGGAACCCATCAAGGCTGCCCCTTGTCACCACTCCTCTTCAATATAGTGCTGGAAACACTGGCTAGGGCAATAAGGCAAGAAAAGGAAATAAAATGAATACTGATTGGAAAAGAGGAAGTAAAACTATCCCTCTTTGTAGACAATATGATATTTTAGCTAAGGGATGCTAAAAACTCTACCAGAAAACTCCTAAAAACGATTAGGAGTTTCAGTAAAGTGGCTGGTTACAAAATTAACCTAGAAAAATCAGTAGCCTTTCTTTATGCAAACAACAAGCAACTGAAGAAGGAATACAAGGATACCTTCCCAATCACAACAGCCTCAAAAACAATAAAATACGTAGGAATAAACATAACCAAAGACACCAAAGATCTCTACAACAAAAATTATAAACTCATAAAGGAGGAGATTGAAGAAAACATCAGAAGATGGAAAGACCTCCCATGCTCATGGATTGGAAAAATTAATATAGTAAAAATGTCCATTCTACCCAAATTAATATATCAATTCAATGCAATTCCAATTAAAGTCCCCAGGACATTCTTCACAGGGTTGGAAAAAATCTTAAATTCATATGGAACAACACAAAACCCTGAATAGCCAAAGCAACCCTGAGTGAAAACAGCAATACAGGGGGAATTTCTATACCAGACATCAAACTATACTACAGGGCTATAGTCACAAAAACAGCCTGGTACTGGCAGAAAAACGGACCAGTAGACCGATGGAACAAAACTGAAGATCCAAACTTGAGCACATACAATTTCAGCCGCCTTATATTTGACAAGGGGTCCAAAAAGACTCAATGGAGGAAAGACAGCATCTTTGGCAAATGGTGCTGGCAAAACTGAATCACCACTTGTAGAAAAATAAAATTAAACCCCTACCTCTCACCCTACACAAAAATCAACTCCAAATGGATCAAATACCTCAATTTAAAACCCAAAATCCTGAAGGTGTTAGATGAAAAAGTTGGCAGCAACTTACAAGACATAGGTGTAGGAAGAGACTTTCTAAATCAGATATCAGCTGCACAGGACATAAGGTCAACAATTGACAAGTGGGACCTTATTAAACTCAAAAGTTTTTGTACAGCAATAAAATAAAAATCAGGGAAGTGAAGGGAAAACCCACAGAGTGGGAGGAAGCTTTCAGTGCTGATTCATCTGACAGAGCATTAACTTCCAGAATATATAAACGACTCAAAGAACAAAGGAGCAAGAAAACAAATGACTCACTCTAAAGATGGAGTAAAGACCTGAGCAGAGAATTCATAAGCTAGGAAATGGAGATGGCTGAGAAACATTTTAAAAGTGTTCAACGTCCTAATAATTAAGGACATGCAAATTAAAACCACTTTAAGATATCATCTCATCCCGATAAGGCTGGCTAGGATCAAGAAAACAAATGATACCAAATGCTGGAGAGGTTGTGGGGAAAGGGGGATACTCATCCACTGCTGGGGGGAATGCAAATTGTACAACCACTATGGAAAACAGTATGGAGAACCCTTAAAAGACTCAAAATGAGCCTACCACTTGACCCAGCCATACCACTTCTGGGTATATACCAATCAGACTCTTCCTACAGCAGAGATACATGTACAGCCATGTCTGTTGCTGGTCTCTTCACAGTAGCGAAGAGCTGTAACCAACCCAGATGCCCCACAACAGATGAATGGATACAGAAAATGTGGTACATCAACACAAGTTGGAGTACTATGCAACAGTAAAGAAAGATGATATCATGAAATTTGCAGGTAAATGGATGGAACTAGAAGATTTTATGCTAAATGAAGTAACACAGTCCCAGAAAAACAAAAGACAAATGGTATCCCTCATCTGTGCATGCTAGAACCAAGTACCTAGTTGTAAATCAAAAAGAGCAACATTAATATTATACTCCTCGTGATCTAAAGACAACTGTGCTCTTGTCTTGGGAATCCCTACACAGGTTCTAGAGCTGACATAACACGTATTCTCAGACCTTGGACTTTTAGTATATGATGGAGGACATATGTGCATCTTTTAGAGTAATATGGGATTAAAATGGAAAGATGTGAATCAAGAAATATGCTATGGAAATAACATACAGTTTGTTTCCAAATGATACAATGTTAATACAGGTGCAATGTAACAGGCTGGTGCAACTTAGCCTTTCTGGGTGCTTAAGGATCCTATTTGAAGTCCCTACCAATTTTACTGAGGGACCTGGGGGGACAACTTTGTTCCTTGCCCTCAGAGGTCAACCAATTCTTAGGGGCTATATGTGAGGGCATCTCTTGAAAAGTCCCACAGAGGTGGATCACCACTCTTCCTATTCAGGGAGATCTTGGAGAGCCACTAATGGGACTTCAGCCAGTGTCCAGTCTGTAAAGGGAAAAGTCTGCTCATCCTTCAGAAAAGGAAGCCTGGTCTAGCAAGACCTGATTTTGTCCTCATGTAGATGGAACTGGTGGACGAGGAGCTGAAAGAAGCAAGGGGCTCCCATCCTCCCACCCCCCCAAATCACAAGAGACCCCTGAGTATCAGATCCTCAACTGACTTCAACAAAACAAAACCTTGGTTAATCTGGGGCTATCTGTAGGGCCTTAAGCATCCAGAAGGAAAATACAACCAGAAATAAATAATAAGACCAGAGAAACTGTAATGCAGACACAAAACTTGAGATCTTAGTAAAAAGACAAAAAGAAAAAAAAAAAGAGAGCACTGTTGTTTGGCCTGTCTACAATTCTTACAGGCAGGTGCATATGCTCTGTAGATGCCACTGTTTTGGGCACTCCTCAAAGACATAAGATACAGCTTTTTTTACTTTTTAGCCTTCCAATGCAGCCTGAGGACTGCTGAGATACTCAGCTTGTGAACTAAACAGCTAATGGAAATTCAGCCTCCTCAGAAGATGGAGTGACATTGTTGGATTATCTCAGCAGTATCATGGATGCCAATGCAGGTGGATCATGACAGGATGTGTGCTTACTGGACTTCATTTGGGGGTCACAATATTTAAAGCAGAAGCACGTCAGTAAGGGTTTCCTTCTGCATAAGGTTTTTTTTTGTAATGTAATGTCTTTTTAAAATTTTTTAATTTATTTCTGTATGTGTATGAATGTACTGTCTGCATGCAAGTCTGCGCACCCGTGTCATGCAATGCCGTGGAGGTCAGAAGAGGGTATGGATTCCCCTGGAACTGGAGTTCTCCTGGAATTGGAGTTTCAGACAGTTCTCGGCCACCATGTGGGTGCTGAGGATCGAACTCGATTCCTCTGTAAGAGCAGTCAGTGCTCTTAGCCGCTAGGCCATCTCTCCAGCCCAAAATGTAATGTCTTAATCATAGTCTACCATCAAATATTTTAGGAATATCTTTAATGTTTAGAGAGTATATTAGTATTAGTATATTAGTATATGCAATAATTACATCATAGGTTCTCAAGCAGAAGCAGTCTATTGCAAGGACCTCTGCTTCCAGTTATCATAGGCTGTTTAAAGTTAGAAAACTGAATAGAAACACTGAATAGTGTAGAAATGCACTTTGTTTGGTAATACTTGAGTTGTTGCAATATTAGACTACCCATTTGGTTGGTACAGAAAATCCTTAACTGTAATTGATAGTTGTTGCCGTAATAGTATATTTCCTGTATTTCTACCTCTAGTAATGGGTTTTATCTGCTAGATTTCAATATCCTTGAGCCTGGGCATGTGCACAAGTCTTTTTAAAAAGAAACATGGTTTACTTGAACAAAAATGATCAGATTTGAGAGATTGTTAATGCCCTTGAAGTGGCTTTTGTAGGTGTGAAACAAATGGTGAGAATTTGAATTGTTCCCTTATTATAGTATTGAAATTAAGTCTACTTAATCTACAAATCGTGTTCGTGCCCTGATTTTATGTACTTGTATTTATCAATAAAGATTGTGGAAAAAAAAAAGAATTCTTCTCCTTCCTCTATCCCTAGGATGTGGAGGTTTGGTATTTTCATAGTGTCCCACATTTCCTGGTTGTTCCACTCTTGTGTTTTTTTTTTTTTTAATTTTTTGTGATCTTTACTTGAGCTTTCTAGATGCTTCATATTGCTCTGCAGGTCTGATATTCTTTTTTCAGCTTCTTCCACTCTGCTTCTGAGGCTTTTCCCCATCCTTTTCTGGTGATAGGATCGATGTTCAATTTCCCTTTTCATTTCCTCCGGTGATTTCTTTAGATTTTTCACTTCCCTCTGGAGCCTGTCATTTTCATCCTGATTCATTGGTCATTTTCTTTTTGTATTTTGGCCTTGGATCCTTCCAGCATTTCCACTTCCTTCCAGAGTTTGTCCTTTTCTCCCTTTAGTTCTTTCCACCATTTGTCATTATCTCCTTCTAGGTCCTTCTTGAGTTTTTCAATCTCTCCCCTTAGTTATCTCATTTCTTTGAATATGTCTAGAGTTGTTCTTCTAAGGTCAGTGCCTTGACTTCCTTACTCAGATTTTGTGGTAGGGACCTACTGTAGGGTTGGTAGAGTTTGGTGTGGATTTATTGTGAGCTTTTCTCATGTTGTTTTTTCTTTGTGTCTTTGGCATGTGGATTCTGGAACCTCAGCATTGGCTGCACAGGCTATAATTACTAATGCTGCACCTGCTAGATCCTCTGCACCATAGCTCCACCAAGTTGGTGTGGGGGTGGTTGTTGTGTTGCTACTTTGACACAGTAGGATCCCAAGGGTCAAGGCAGTTCTGACTTGCCTTACTGGCACCTCACTGAGTTCATGCACCTCTCTGGAGCCCAAGCTGGGACTTCTGGGAGTGGGTGTTGAGCCCCCCAATGGTCAAGGCAGTTTCGCCTTACTGGCTCTTCACTGAGTCCATGCACCTATCTGGAGCCCAAGCTGGGAGCTCCAAGGGCAGGTGTTGAGAACCCCAATGGTCAAGGCACTTCTTCCTTGCCTTTCTGGCACCTCACTGAGTCTGTGAGCCTCTGCAAGAACAGGCACTGTTCTTAAAGTCTGAGCCATCTCTCCAGCCCTCAAATCAAGCACCTTTAATTCCACTACATAATGCTATTTAGCTTTCCTTTCTTATCTATATCAACACTTATCTTTCCCAGACTTGATTCTGCCTTACCTGAACTAGAAGTTGTTTTTTCTACCACCTATGATTTAGCTCTTTTCGTAGCCTTGTGGACATTTATAATAGGTACATATGATCATATTTCTTTTCTTTAAACCGTTTTTAGTAGAATTTATCTTTTAGGATAGAATTCAAGCTCCTTTGCATGTCTCACAGTGTTCTATAAAACCTGGCTGCTCTTCATCATCTCCATTACTCTCACTCTCATCTCTATTAACTTTTATGCCCAAATGCCCCAAACCTCTGTCTTCATCAGTACTACCCCAAATCCTTTTCTGCTTTTTGTAAAGGTAGAGGTTATACCTCCATTTTTCAGCACTGTATTCCAAACAACGTGCTGAATTCTTAGTTAAACAAGAGACTTATTAAATATCTTATGGCCTGGAAAATGGATTATAAATTTATCCAGGGGTTACAGTATTTAGTTCTTCTCCTGTAATTATTCCTGAAGTTGAGATAGTTCCCTCAGGGTATTTCATATTCTTCTAGGCAAATATCACATCCACCAATTCTCTAAAATCTCTATTGCATAGGACAGTTCTGACACATAGCACATATCAAATATGTAGCACTTGAGATAAACGTCTAGGCGAAGAGTCACACCATCTTTTCAAAAGATATTCAATGACAGGAGGTCAAGTCTTTTGAACTGAAGGAATTCAAAACAGAAAGCATAAAAAGCATCACTGTTCGTGGCTGATTAACTGACTGATGTTTAATATTAATAAGGTACTTAGTTATCTAGTTATATTATGCTTACTTTTCTTATATGACATGCAGAAATCTATCAAAACCATAAAAATAATTTGCTTAGAGGAAATTTAAACAAGACATTTAACTCATTTCAAAAATTAAAATTGACCAAAAAAAAAAAAAAAACAAAAAAAAAACAAAGCCAGGTGTGGTGGCACACACCTTTAATCCTAGCACTTGGAAGGCAGAGGCAGGTGGATCTTTGTGAGTTCAAGGCCAGTCTGGTCTATAGAGTGAATACCAGGACAGCTGGGGCTACAGGGAGACCCTGTCTCGAAAAGACCAAAAAAAATTTTTTTAATTTACCTCACACAATTATAAGGATCATTAGCTGTTTTATTTATTTTCTTCTCAACTTTCAAAGAACAATTTAATCAGGAAAGAAAGCTCTAGAGGGTGGTTAAGGCCAATCTAAAATTGAATGTAAAAATATAATTAAACCTGTATTTGCAGGGCTGGTGGAATGGTTCATTACTTAAAAGCACCTCTTTCTTTTCCAAAGGACCCAAGTTCATTTCTCACACTCACAAAACATCCCGTTACTCTAGCTCTAGGGGATCTGACACCCTTTTCTGGCCTCCATGAATACCTGCACACATGTGACACAGACAGATGCACAAACTCATAAATAAAGATAAAATAAATATTTTATGTATTAATACAAGAGAGCACTGATAGCAGCAATGGATTATTCTGCCAAGTAGAGCCCCCCCCCAAAAAGGTAAAGGCTTATTGCCTGTAAACTGGGATATCTGTAAGAAAAGAGGTGGTAAGGCCTGCCCTGCTGTCAATGACCTGATGTAACCATGGGAGGATTATATCGAGATCACACTTACAAGTATACAGTTGGTCTCTGGAATACCAAAGAGTGTTACCAAAGGCCATTGAACCAATAAAGCAAATGTTGGTCTCCTTGAGTCAAGCAAGACTCCTCCACCAACATCAGCTACACCTCACCTGCTTGGAGATACTGTGCAGCAGTGGCAGCCATATGTCTGTATATCCCAAATTTATTTGATTATTAGCTCTCTCTCCTTGGAGGAATAGCTCGTGGATGTCACCACAAGCGCTTATCCCCCTAGTGATTAGGCCACATTTATACAACCACAGTAAGCGCGCAAGCCCTTGTCATCTTTCTCAGGAACAAAAAAAAACATGTTTAATCCAATCTACATGCACCATCAAACATCTGGTGACTGATACCAAAGTTACCTTACACATAGATAAACTAGCAATGGTGTTACAATGTGTATATAATTCTAATTGCTTTGTCGCTCATTTCAAGGTGAGGATGAGCTAATATCCCTGGGCAGTCGGTCCAGCCCATGGAAAGGAACAGCCAGAACTTGATTCAGAGTACACAAAATGACATCTCCAGACACAGTAGACTGTTTGTTGCTTCTTTGTCCACCTGTGCACCGTCCCTAAGCCTAAGGAACAATCTTGTGGAACGAGGGGGAGCTGGTAGATTGTACGGTGGGCTCTGCTGATTGGGGTGAATGGTAAAAACTACGGACAATATAGTCTGGACAACTTATTTGATTCAAATTGATTGAATATTCAAGCCCCGTGCCCAGCTGGATGGGTTGGGAGCCTGCGGCTGTGTGGGCATGGGGCCACAAACTTGCTTGCCAAATTAGGTTTGTATATAAAGTGATGCTTGCCTGCCAAAAAAAAAAAAAAAAGAGCTAGGATACTTGACCAATTTTGAACTAACTGGAAATGTTAAAATGCTAGTTGTATTTATATTTTGTATTGGCTTGGTCTCTATATTTTTCTGAATTATACAACATCACAGTGTAACACTTTCTTTTACTTGATGGACAATTATAAAGGATTTAAGCTTAAATTTTACTTCACAACAAGAATAGCTAGAGAGTCTAGTTTCCCAGTTCCCGTTATAGCAATAAGAGAAGAGATGTTTATTGGGTAAAATTTATTTTAAGCAGTACTCATACCTCTGCCAAGCTAATCCACAAAGTATACTAGGATAGTGTTTAATGGCTTAGTGAATGGTTTAGATTAGTTAAATTTAGGGTAGGTTTTGGTGGAAATGGTAATACAATTGAACTATATTGGAGAAATATAAAATGTTTAATTGGTTTATTATAATTTTGGTATGGGCATGTTGGAAGGTACACAAATGGCCTCTATATTTTTTCTCAATTACACAGCATCACATTATAACACTTTACTTGTAGGACAATTTTTAACAGGAACTACAGGCTTTAGTAGAATTAATCCATTGTTGATGTCAGAGCCCTGTATTGATATATTTTGTTTGAGTGCATAGCTTTATGAGACTTTAGCATTATATATTGGTTCTGAATAGAGAATATCCTTTTCACAGTTATCTATGTCCATTAGAATCAATTAAAGAAGGCAGTTTTTTACTGTATATACAAGACAACACTTCGCTACTAAACAGCTAGTTCGAAACTACAGCGGAGAATGACCTCATTTCATTCCTCTTATTTCTCTGGGTATATTTCCTATGGGAGGGGAGTTATAAGGAAAGGTTCTCTTGTATTTAAAAACCGTTTGCAGCCACATAGAAGTTAAGCTTCGTTAGGAATCATTTAAAATAGTTGTTACTAGTAGGATTCCACAGAGGGGCCCTGATTGTCTGCAGCAATCTGAGGCATTTGCTTCCCTTCAATTGCCAGAGGAGATCATTCCTTCTTGCTGGCACTTTCTGGTACATCACGTCTCACTGCCAAAGCCTGCCATTTTCTTTACTCAGCCATTAAGTTGGTGATTTCTCTGGGTATNTGCCTAAAAGATGTCATATTTTCCTTAAGGAAGTGCTCGAAGGTTCAAAAGTTGTTTTTTTGTTTGTTTGTTTGTTTGTTTGTTTGTCTGTTTGCATAAACCTGGCAACCTGAATTCAATTCATAGAACCCATATAAAAGTAGAAAACTTGTGTTCAGTCTTCCTATATATACTGTGGCACATGTGCCTACACATATACACACAAAGAGCAATGATAATCAATTAAAAAAAATAAGAGCACTCTTCTTTAGTAATTCCTGTAGAAATAGAGAATTCCAAAGTATTTGAATTTTAAAGTGTGATAAGACTTTGGCACTTTCATGGTTTACATAAATTAGGTGGTTATGCAAGGAGCTCGGTTTCTAAAACTAACCTTTGTACATCTTTTTTGAATAAATACAATGTCATCTTTTAAGGAAAAAATATGAAATTTAGTGACTGTATAAGTAAATTAGCCACAACAAAATAAGTAGCAAAATGAAAGGATTTAAAATTAAATCAGACTTAAAGGAAAAAATCTTATAAGGCAAATCAATTTTTATTGGAATTTTTTTAAATATCAATAAGAATTTTAGTCAACTTCTTATAGTAAAGATTTTATCTTAGACCCAGTTATTCCAGTCTAGTTCAAAGTGTCTTATTTGAAAACTGATAATACTTGCAGGAGGCTGGAGATCATTGTAATTCTAAGATTTATGACTCCCTACCTGCAAAATGTAATTAAATATTTTAAATATGTTTTATTTCATCAATATCGTTATTTCATTATTGAATGTCATCATTTTTTGCCTTGATTTTATTTTTCATTTTGGGCATATTTCAGGCACTGCCCTAACACAATAACTCAGGACCTAGTAAGGACAAAACACATATTTATGTGAAAAAACTCCTGCAAAATATATTTGCATGTAATATTCTGATCCTACATATTTTTATCTATAATGTATTAAGTAACTGAAATTTATAGTAGATAAACCAGATCCCAGGTTATGTTTTCCATTAGAATGGAAAGAGAAACTAGGTCCTAATTTCTTATTTAAGTCTGTCTTCTTAAAAAAAAAAAGAAACACAGAAACTGTATCTGTGTTTCTTTTTTAAGATATATAGATAGATAGATAGATAGATAGACAGATAGATAGATAGATTAAAGGCACCTAAAAATAAAATTATTTTTTCTGTTGCCAAATATTTAGAATTTCATATGATTATTTTAAATTTAAATAGCACTAGGAATTTATTTCTGTACTATAGAATACCATAATTGTAGTTCTCTAAGTTTAGTCATTTTGTATTGAACAAGAAGGGCTCAGTAAGTACTGATAATACATATGAATTTATTGAAAGCATATATAAATGGATGTTATAAAAATGCCCACTTATTAAAATTTTCCAGTACAAATATCAAAGTACTACTTTATTTTTTTTATTGATGCTTTGTGTATTTCATACATCATTTTCCAATTCAGTTCAGGCATATATCCCGTTCCCTTCACCCCACCCCACCCCTACCCATCCCAGATCATGCATTCTGCCGTAACTTTTCTGCATCTTTCTGTTTTTTTGTTTTGTTTTGTTTTCATTTTCTTTTAACAATAAGTGATAGTTTGTGAGTACAAGCATCCTTCATGTAAAACCAATTTGCGAGCAGTTGTGCCCAAACCCACACAGCTCATGGGTCCCTCTATGTTTTCAGCAGAGCACATTAAATGAGATTTCATGAGCATGATGTTTCATTTGCCATCTTTAGATTAAGATCTTTGTAATTTGAGTAAATGATTTTAGTGTGGTCTCAAGGATTATGGCTTTTAATACAGTCTTCCGTTCTTATAACAATATGCTTATGTTTATAGTGGGAAGTTCATAGATACAAAGCAGATTTTTGTCCCAGAGTTTTTTTTTTTTTAATACCTTGGATTTCAGAGATCATTTTGTTAGTATAAAGAGATTAGAAAATAAGTCAGTGACCAGTTCTATTTTTTCAATGTGCCATTGGGTTTACATTAAGTTTACTAACTGGAGAGATGGCCTAGCGGTTAAGAGCACGGACTGCTCTTGCAGAGGACCCGGGTTCGATCCCCAACACCCACATGGAGGCTGAGAACCGTCTGTAACTCCGGTTCCAGGAGAACTCCAGTTCCAGGGGAATCCGAGACCCTCTTCTGACCTCCGCGGCATTGCACGACACGGGTGCACAGACCTGCCTGCACACAGTACATTCATACACATATAAAAATAAATAAAATAAAAAAAATTTAATTTTATAACCTCTTGAGCCAATCACACTATATCATCAGATTGAGGCCCTATTGTACTGAGATCTTCATTGGTTGACCAGACCCTACCTAGCTTTTGTTGTTCTTCATTTACAGTTCAGTTCATTAAGTCGTTGCTGTCCTTAATAGTCCATTATGCCTCCATTATTTTAGTTAATCTTTGAGGCTAATTTGGCCCTTTGAGGTTAATTTGGCTGCTTTGAGTGATCAAAATTTCTGTCACTGATACCTGCTAGGTGTAGGTTTCCCTATGAAACTGAAAGTCTTAACAGTAGTATCTGCAAGTTCTCAGGATACTGGCCCTAATTAAAAACCTATATAAAACAATTCTCCATCTACAGTTATTAAAGAAAGCAAAATTATTTGTCCTGCTTTTAAAAGCAAAAGACAAACTCATTTGTTTCAATTCTCTACTTGCTTTCTGTTATGCCTATCAGAAACATACATGGGAAATCTGGGAGACAACCTGTGCTATATTTGATATTAAATATAACTTCTATTGCCTAAAAATGATTTATGGTTGTATATCAAAGGTGTACTAGCAATCTTAATACAGATCAAAATAGTAATGTCATATGAATTCTCTTTAGAGAAACAACTCTAAAAGTGGTTTTAGAGTTGAATATACTTCATATCAACTCCCTTACCTCTCTGACATTTTCAGTTTATAGTAGGTTTGAATAACTGTGCAGGGCCCTATGAATTTATGATGTACATAAAGTACATTATTAGAGGGAAACTAATCTTACTGCTAAGCAGTGTGTTGTACTATACAGTGAATGTGTTCTGGAATTAAAGATTTTTTAAAGTAATAGTGTCAATGATTTTAAAATGTCCGATGACTTGCTTATTTTAAGTGCTCACCATTAAGTCAGAAAATGTATTCTTAAATTTTAAATGTTTTTTACATGCCTTTGAGAATTTTCAAACAGCTGCATAAAATAAATTACAATGTTAAAAAAAGAAACATAGAGACAATATATATATATATATATATATATATATATATTGATTAAAGGCACCTAAAAAGGAAATTATTTTTTCTGTTGCCAAATATTTACAATTTCATATGATTATTTTAAATTTAAATAGCACCATGAATTTATTTCTGTACTATACAATACCATAATTGTGAAAGGCCTTTATGAGTAAGATTAGGGGCATGGTCTATCTTTTCTCCCTTTAATTAGCTGAAAAATTGTTTCAACTTTTCAGTTTTCTGTGTCTATGGAGATTTAACTTGATACTCAACTTTCATCACATGAAAATCACAGTCATTTTTTTCCCAAGATAATCTGTTCTATTTTGCTCTACAGAATGATTGACAATTGTTCAGAATAAGCAAAATCCAGACAAAGCCTGACTCTCAGAATTGTTGACCCATGAAAAGACCAGTTTTTCACTCTGAAAGAAAAAATTAGAACAAAATTAGATTTAAAATTAAATAATATTGTATATAATTTTTCATACATATGTTTTATCATAAATGGAAATTATTAAAATATATTCACATTTATAAAATCTATTTATTTTAGTAGTATTTTAAAGTATATATGAGATCTCCAAGTCTGAAACATATTTTCTTGAAGACCACAAGAAAAACAGCATGTACAACAGGCTGCAGCTACAGCAATTAGAAATTCAGATTTAATATCAAATTGACCATGCCCTTTCACTGCACATGGCTTTCGATTTTACATATTGTATGTGCTTCTTATTCTCTTTGAGATGAAGTTAGCATATGCCATAGTCTAACATCAAGCGAAGCAGCAACTGAAGAAATTGAAGGCATGACACAGTCGTGTTCATTATGTAGCTAAAGATATTGGTTAGCTATAACTCCTTTTTGGCTCTTATTTGCCTACATTGTCAGAAAAGGCAAATAATTTTCTTTATAATGACATAGAAAATAATTTTATTAAATGATGCTTAGTATGGCACAGTATATTAAAATACATGTAATCCAAACATTCATTATGAACCCCACCCTGTATAGTTTAAACCATTTCAAATCATCGTGTGTTTTCCTGTTGTGACATGTGATGTACATAATACCTCCTTTTTGCCATCTGCAGTGTTGCTCTTAGCAACAAAAAGCATGTGACAGTGCTTATTTGGGTCTGCTTGCCCACAACAGTACATAGAATGATTTAAGCAAAATGAAGCAGAAGCATTGATCCAGACAACAAGAGTTTTCCAGTTAAGTGCAACAATAGTGCAAACAGCCAAGGGAAGAAAAGAAGGAACAAAGAAAATAATAATGCAAGAAAAGGATTTAGAGTGAGAGACTACGGTGACAGAAATCAGTGCATATCCTGAGAGCTATGTAATATTTAATTTAAATTATGTTCACGTAGAACAGAATTTCTATTTTAAGCCTTTGTTCTTTTATATTTTAATTTATATTTAGTAAACAAACCTAATCCCTTGATATGACAAGAGGTTATTTCCATGTCCACAAGTATCTTCCTGGATTTCCGCCACAATAAAGAACAAAAGAGGGGCCAGAAGGATCATAAAAGACAGAGGTAATGTATGACCACAAAGAGACAGTTTTCCAGACAGTTGGAAAGTTACTTATATGAACTCACAGCAATGGTGATAACATGCACGAGTCTCGTATCTCAAGCCAGTAAAAGCTTACACATGTGGAAGAGGGTAAGGAGTCCCAACCCTAGCTGAGGAATTCTTGGCAACTGACAGATGCTGGGAGACAGAGAGGCAGTTTTCTTTAAGGGTATGGCACTGGGTATGGTAGCCAGGTTCCATTGGTTGAACCCACACTGAAAGGCATCTCTGGACACAATTTTGAATCTATAGTCCTTAAAATACATAACAGAGTACACGAAATTGGTCTCAGAGTATTAAGAGAAGGTAGAGATAAGAGAGTCTAAATATTATCAAAATATAGTGATATGAAGTCCACAAATATAAATAAAAAACAAAAAAGGAAGCAAGATTTAGGTTTCTACTCCCATGCCAATTTTTAAAAAGCTAAGAGGAAGCAGGGCGTGGTGGTGCACGCCTTTAGTCCTAGCACTTGGGAGGCAGAGGCAGGCGGATCTTTGTGAGTTCAAGGCCAGCCTGGTCTACAAAGTGAGTTCCAGGACAACTGGGGCTACAGGGAGACCCTGTCTCAAAAAAAAAAAAAAAAAAAAAAAAAAAAAAAAGTTAAGAGGAAAAGTATCAGTGGGAGGTGGAGAGACCTTGAGTAGAGTTCGGGTAGAATATCTGCCTAACTTGCCTAAGTCCTTGCATTCAAGTCCTAGCAGAGCGGTAGAAGGATAAAAAAGAACAACCCAGAGAAACAAATTTTTACAGCAGAATTTTTCTGTAGATTTAAAAACACCTTAAAAAGATTAGAAATGTTGGATAATATATAGGATAATATCTCTCATTTCCATGCAGGAGCTTACCATTTTCAATATGTATTTTTATAGGGAACTAGTCAAGAAGATTCTATACTGTGTCTTAAAGCGGACTATTCAATTTATGAAGAGAATGAATACACACACACACACACACACACACACACACTTTCAACGAGAAAGAAAAAAATACATTTTAACAGCAGAAAGATTAATATTAAGCATCATTCAGAAGAGGAAGTTACTTCTGGGTCATTTAATTCATCCATGTGTTTCAACGCAGTTAATTATCAAATGCACATACAATTTTATGAAGACAGCTTCAGTGAAGAGAAAAAGTTCTTAAAAGGTCAAATATGTTAAATTTTATAATCATATATTGATATTTACTGATGGAAAGAGAAGGAAGCATGAATTTTCCTTTTCCCTAGTGGGATAATAAATAAATAGGGCACTTGAAGGAAATGTTATACTTGCTATTAATCTAAGGCAAATTCAGTATGTAGCACACAGTGTTCCACTACCTTCACAGACAGGGTGCTTGAAACTTTATAGATTATGCAAAATGATCAAGGCTGCTACTTAGTCCTTGTTGTTGCACTCATACCTTATCTCTCTGTTATTTGTGTGGATGTAAAATATTTGTCATATGCTCATGTATTTGAATACTTGGTCTTCAGCCGGGGATATTATTTGGAGAGATTATGGAACATTTTGGAAATAGAGCCTACCTGAAGAAAGTGTGTCACTGGAAGTGAAGATTGAGGGCTATAGCCTGCCTCCCTTCCTGTCCTGTGTCTGTTTCCTGTCCCAGTGAAATATAAGGAGATGAGGACTTCAACCCACAACCCTTTCTATCTAAGTTGCTGAGTCAAATATATTGTTATGATCAAATACCCGACGAGAAGGAAATTAAGAGTTGAAAGACTTATTTGGGTTCATGATTTGAGTGTATATAGTCCATCATGAGAGGGGAGACTTAATAGCAATTGGCTTATGCCACTGGGACCATTGGGCTGAAGTCCTCGTCTCCTTATATAACCTCCATGTGTGTGCTGCGAATCGAACCCGGGTCCTCTGCAAGAGCAGTCGGAGCTCTTAACCAGTGAGCCATCTCTCTAGCCCCTTCCCCTATGTTTTTTAAAACTTCTTTAATGTTATCTCTCCTTCCTATCTCTCTCCATTTATTTCAATGCTTTCCCCTCCGCAGTGACCCCATTTCTTCACGTTTCCCTTTCATAGCACCTGTGTTCTACTATCAACTTCTCTTAAGCTCTTTGTTTCCTCCTCACCCTATCCTCACTCTCTACTTTCCTGCTTCTATAGTTACTTCAAATTCTATATTCAAATCTAAAACTTTGGAGCTTAGATTAAAAAACTAATAGAGAACACAGAGTTGGTACATTTAAAATGCATCTCCTACACTTAAAGCTCAGGTAATATCATGGATTATGGAAAGAAATATTTTAAGGCCCAGATGACTAGGAAGCCTATGCTAGAAAATGTCCTCTAGTCACAACAGGGATGCCGCCCTCCCAAATCTCAGCCATATGGTGGATTAAACAAGACTTGCATAATGATAACACCAGTTGTTTTCCTAATGCAGATAGGGGAAATTTCACAAGAACCCAACTCTAAATGGAGAGCTACAAGCAACCAATGGCTGCTAAGAGAAGAAACAATCTTCTTCAAGGATGAGCTCCCTAATAGGATATCCAATCCCACGTGGCCAGCCCTAAACACAACGACATAAAAGTAACACTAAATGGGCTCAGTGTGTTTCTATATCCATAAAGGGAGGGTAGGGGAGCAGAGGAGGAACTGGAGGGCGATAGGGTAAGATAGAAGCGATGCACATGGCACTCATGTGTGAAATTCATCCCAAATAAAAAAGGATTTAAAAAAATAAAAGCTATTTGTTGCATACACACACACACACACACACACACACACACATATGAAGAGTGGCAGACTGTTACGTGTACTCAACATGGTTCTACTTTTACACTCCTGAACCTATGCTTGAATATTCCATTTATTAATTTTCCTTATAGCTAAGCTAATATGATGATGCACCAACCAATTGTTTATGACTTAAACTGATCTTTGGAATTTTCAAAAGTCTTGGTTAGGAGGAATTTGTACACCCCCACTGCCTCTCTTCCTCTTTCTCTAAATGCTGGTATGGATGTCGTGATGTAATTTTACCATATGGAAGAACAAAGAGAAGAGAGTCTGGGTCTCTTATGGCTAAGACACCTTGTAGCTCATCTGCAGACAAGTTTGTCAGAGACACAAGCATTTAATTTCTTCTTTAATAATTTGGACTCTCTTTTCCATAGCTCCTTAGTCTTCAGTTTTAGTGCAGGGAAGAGCCAATGGAAGAAGTTAGAGGCACCATGGTACAGAGAAATAAGTCAGACTCACAAGTGTTATGAGGATTGAGAATCACACCATGTAATCTATCATCTATCTATCTATCTATCTATCTTCATCATCATCATCTATCTATCTATCTATCTATCTATCTATCTATAGATAGATATGACTAGGCTATATCTATCATCATATCCTTCATATAAATCTTCAGAGAAATATTCTTTATCTTAACTTGAAGATACATTAAAGAGCATTCTAAAATATGCTTATTGTGTTTTCTAAAGCTACTTATTGTATCATTCTTTAGTAACATATGAAAACTATCATAGCTTTATTTAGTAAACATGATTATGAAGATTAACACTAAGAAATAGATTTGATTAAATTATATTTTAAATATATAAACCAGCTTCTTTCTTCTATCTGTAGTTTATATGTTGTCCAAACTAAGGAATCTAATTGATAATTCTTTGCATATGTCAGTATTTTCTTGAGAAAACGGAATCATTATTCAAATTATATTTATGTTTTTAATTTATTTTATTTTTTTTAATTTTTTTATTTTTTTATTCATTCATTTCTGTATGTGTATGAATGTACTGTCTGCATGCAAGTCTGTGCACCCATGTCATGCAATGCTGTGGAGGTCAGAAGAGGGCATTGGATTCCCCTAGAACTGGAGTTAAAGATGGTTCTTAGCCACCATGTGGGTGCTGTGAATCGAACCCTGGTCCTCTGGAAGAGCAGTCAGTGCTCTCAGTCGCTGAGCCATCTCTCCAGCCCATATTTATGTTTTTAAATAAAATATGAATCAATCCAAATCAAATATCTAATATACTATGTAAAGCAGTTTAGTGGAATATGTTAATGATATATTAGTTTATAAAGCACTACTTACATTATTTAATGTGAGAAAAACTGAGGATTTCTAATTAAATATTATCTGAACCCCTGCAGAAACCCTAAGTCTGAATGTTTTGCTTGTTTGTTATGTTGTTGTAGATTCTCTTAATATGGCATAACAAACTTACCCAACTTTAAATTTTTAACACATTTCAAAACACCTGTCCACAACACTGGAAGAAGCATTCACTTCCAGAGTACTGCTATCCCACTATTTGGCACTGAATTTCAACCTCTCTTGTAACACCTTACCTTGTTCAACAGTACAGAGGTTTCTGTGCCCTTTAAAATTTCTTCCCTTTTTGCTCACATCTTGGTCATTTCCATGTCTCACAACTTGTGTACGATCATTTTTTTTTTTTTTGCATAGCAATTTGATGTATGCTTTAATGTACTTTAAAATTTATTCTTTCTCATAAATCTTAGAACTGAAAAAAATACAGACACAGACTTCAAACTATATCTATAGCATTTATCAGTCGATATGGTATTATTTTTACTGGCCAGTTATCTACTTTGAGTTACATATAAGGACTTGCGCTAAGATCCACAAATGAAGAATACCATTCATTGTTTTTCTGTCACTTCACTTAGCTTAATAGCTTCTAGTTCCATCCATTTGCCTGCAAATTTCATGTTTTTGTCTTTCTTCACCACTGCATAGAATGCCATTTTGAATATGTACCACATTTTCATTATCCACTGATCAGTTGAGAGACATTTGGGTTGCTTCTAGCTCTTTGCTGCTATTAAAAGCATAGAAACAAAAATGGTTGTGCCAGTATCTTTGCTGTAGAATAAATCCTTTGTGTCTATCCCAGGAATGATATGATTGTGTGAAACGGTAGGTTCATCTTTAGTCTTTCTGAGTACTCCTCTGTACTTTCCTTAGGGGTTACATTGTTTGCAATTCCACCAGCAGTAAAGGAGTGTTCCCCTTTCTCCAAACCCTTTCTAGCATTTGGTTTCATTTGTTTCTTGATCATAACCAGTCTTACTGGTGTAAGATCTTGAAGTGCTTTTAATTTGCATTTCCTTTCTTATTAATGATGTTGAACTTTTTGAATGTTTCTTTTTTTTTTCTTTTTTTTTTTTTTACGACAAATTTTGTTTTTGATTGGTGCTGCTCTGGTGCATTTCTACATCATTTTCCAATTCAGTTCAGGCATATTCCCATTTCCCGTTCACCCCACCCCACCCAACCGAGATCATGCATTCTGCCATGACTGTCCTGCATATTTCTCTTCTCAGTTTTTTTTTTTCCATTTTTTAGCTATAAGTGATAATCCATGAGTACAAGCATCCTTCATGTATAACCAATTTGCAGGCTGTTGTGGCCAAACACCCACAGCCCCACCTTCCAGCGGGGGTGAGGGTTGTATGTTCAATCAGGTTAATCAAATGAGGGTCCAGACTAAATTGCTGTAGTTTCACCCTTGCACCCAATCACATCCCTTACACTCTCAACCACGCCCCCTCTTCTTCCGCAGATTATTCCTGGGCTTAGAAAAGGGGCACAAGTGGATGAGAAGCAGAACAGTCCACTCTCTCTGGAAGCTGTTGTCTTGGATTCTGGTCAATTCCTGGCTGTTTTCCTTTCATGGGCTGACAGTCCTGTCCAGGGATAACCTTTCAATGCTAATGAAGCACAAGGCAATTAGATATATAGGTATTTAAGCAGCATTAATAGTTATATAGGTTACTTTGTTATAGACATATATGTTTAGATGAGATGTTGATCCACGAACTACATTTTTTCGCTTGTTAAATATGACGGGGGTCTTACTGTGGCTTAGAATTCTCCTAACCTGTAGAGAATATGCAAGCTTGTGGCTCAAGCCATGGGGTCATTCCTCCAAGGAGGAGCCAATAGCCAATTAGATTTGGGGATATACAGGCATACTGGCTGCCTCTGCTGCACATTATTTCCAGGCAGGTGAGGTGTAGCTGGTGCTGACGGTGGAGTCTTGCTTGACTCAGGAGACCCGTATTTGCTTTATTGGTTAGTGGCCTTGGTAACACTCTCTGGTATTCCAGAGAGCTCTGTACACTGCATGTGTGGTCTCAATGCATCTTTTCTCATGTTAACATCAGGTCTTGTCAGCAGCAGGGCCTTATCGCCTCTATTCTTGCAGGTATCCCAGTTTAGAGGCAAGGAGCCTTTACCTATTTGTGGGACCTTAGATCCCCTGGCCAACACTCCCTGGGTGGAATAAATCCATTACTGATGTCAGAGCTCCTGTATTGATATATTTTTTTAAGCGCATAGTTTAAGGACTTTAGTGTTATATTTGGTTCTGAACAGAGAATAATCTTTTCACAGTTCTATGTCTATTAGTCAATTAAAGAAGCAGTTTTTAGAAGTTTTATAAGAGATTAACCTCTATAATAGTTGTGTCCAAATTTACAGTTTGGAGAGCAACCGCCATCATCGTCATATTCTCCTGTTCTGGGGGGGACGAAGAAAGTCTCTCATATACAAACCTTTGGCACCTAGAAAGTAAGTTTCATCAGGACCCCAACTATAAATAGTTGTTACACACAGTGAATTATATCTCCATTTAACTCGATGCATTACCGTTTTTATCAGAGTCTGGTAAAAACCAATGTTGTTTATATACACATATTTACTTTATTCTAAGTCCTAAAAACACCATGTATCCTGTAGACAGTGTCTAGGCAAAACTGGGCACGTGTTGAACTCATGTCAAATTTAATATGCATTAATCGAGGATATACACCAGTGTCTCCCTCACCCCTCCCCCTTCCCAATTCACCACCTTTCGGTGTCCATTTTTCTGATGGCAGTCTTTCTGTTGTTCTTTTACTATGCATCCCTCTCCATGAGAAATGTTTATATCCTGGGTTATTGGTACGAGCTCCACATATGAGGGACATCTAGTTTTGTCGTTGTTTTTCTGGGACTGGTGGTTACTTCACTAACAATGTCTTCCAGCTCCATCCATTTTACTGCAAAGTTCTATGATGATTTGTCCCTCTTTTACCGCTGCATAGAACTGCCATTGTATACATGTACCAATCTTTCTCTATCCACTCGTCAGTTGAGGGGCGACTGGGGCTGGTTCCACCTTTTGGCTATTGTGAAGAGCTGCAATAAACATAGCTTTAGCATTATATTTGCAGTAGGATGTTGTCTTGTGGGTATATACCGCAGGTGTATGACTGGGTCCAAATGAAGGCTCGTTTTGAGTCTTCTAAGGGTTCTCCCACTGAGTTTCATAGTGGGGTACAATTTCACATTCCCCCACAATGGATGGTGTTCCTTTCTCCACAACCTCTCCAGCAATTGTTATCATTGTGTTACTTGATCCTAGCAGTCTATTGGAGTAAGGTGATATCACAAAGTGGTTTTATATTTGCATTTCCTTATATTAACGTGATGTTGAATACTATTTAAAGATGTTCTCAGGCCCCATCTCGAATTTCCCCCTTGTGAAGTCCTATTCAGGATCTTTTGCTTCATCTTTGAGTGTTCATTTGTTGTCTTTCTTCTTTGGTTTTTTGAGTAAGCTTATATAACTCTGGAGATTTAATGTCTTTGTCAGATGTAGTCTGCCATGAAGGTTTCCTCCCACGACTGGTGGGTTTTCTCTGTCATTTATGTTCTTCTTCTTTGATGTACAGAGGCGGGCTTTGAGTTTAATGAGGTCCCATTTGTCAATCTGTAGCTTATTTCTTGTGGGCAGCTGCTGTCTGAATTTAGGAAGTCTTTTCCTATCACCATGTCTTGTAGTCGGCGCCAAGTTTCTCTTCTATATCACCTCCAAGAGTTTGGGGTTTCACTTGGGTCTGGGTCATCTGGAGTGACTTTTGTACAAGGTGAGAGGTAGGGGTTTAATTTCATTCTTCTACAAGTGGGTGATCAATTTTGCCAGACACCAACTTGCTGAAGAGCTGCTCGTCTTTCCCCATCTCATTGGTCTTCTTGGCCCCTTGTCAAAATAGAGGTGGCTGAAATTGTATGAGCTCAGGTTTGGATCTTCAAGTTTATTCCATTGGTCAACTGGCTGTTTTTGTGCCAGTACACGGCTGTTTTATGACTATAGCCCTGTAGTATAGTTTGATATCTGGTATACGCAATCCCCCCTGTATTGCTTTTTCACTCAGGGTTGCTTTGGCTATTCGGGGTCTTTTGTTTTCCAATGAAATTGAGGATTTTTTTTCCAAAGCCTGTGAAGAAATTTTGGGGATTTTAATTGGTTGCATTATTGTACACTAGTTTGGGTAGGATGGACATTTTACTATTTTATTTCCCTAATCCATGAGACACTGGGAGGTTTGTCCATCTTCTGATGTCTTCCTCAATTTCCCTTTTTTCAGGGTTTAAAATTTTTGTTGTAGAGATCCTTGTGTCCTTGGTTAGGTTGTTTCCTAGGTATTTTATTGTTTTTGAGGCTATTGTGAAGTGGGAAGGTCTCCTTGTAGTCCTTCTTGAGTTGCTTGTTGTTGGTGTAAAGAAAGGCTAACTGATTTTTCTAGATTTATTTTTGTATCCTGCCACTTCACAAAGCTCTTAATCGTTTTCTAGGAGTTTTCTGGTGGAGTTTTAGGCATCCCTTAGGTAACAATCATATCATCAGGCAAACAGGGATAGCTTTGACTTCCTCTTTTCCAATTAGACTCCTTTAATTTCCTTTTCTTGCCTTATTGCCCTGGCAGGTTTCCAACACTATATTAAAAGGAGTGGTGACAGGGGTGGCAGCCTTGCCGAGTTCCTACCTTTAAGGAAATGCTTCTGTCATTTCCCCATTTAGGATATTGGCTGTGGGTTTTCCTGTATATGGCTTTGATTACATTGAGGAATGATCCCTTTCAGACCAATTCCTCCAGGACTTTAAACATGAAAGGAATGCTGGATTTTGTCAAAGCTTTTCTCCGCATCAATTGAGATGATGGTGTGGTTTTTGTCCTTCAATCCATTGATATGTTTGATGATGTTTATTGATTTTCGTATGTTGAACCATCCCTGCATCTCTGGTATGAATCCAACTTGGTCATGGTGGATGATTTTCTTGATGTGAGTCTGTATGCGGTTTGCCAGAATCCTGTTTAGAATTTTGGCATCTGTGTTCATTAGGGGTGTACGATCATTTAACACCCTTCAGAACACTGATGTGAAGAACTTGCTTTGGAGCCAGCCTGATGGATCAAACCCGTTTTCTTCTTCTTGAAGTCTCCTAGCTTCTGTTTCAGTGGAAAATGTTGTGAGAAGGTTAAATAATACATGTAATTATAGTAACAGATTATTCAAGACAAGGGTGTTAAAAAAGCCCTGAACTTTTACACCTCCTTTACACACATTTAGTCGGTATTCAATCCAGTTTTATTTTTCCTGAAGAACAAGTTTTGACTCATTCACATTAGTTACTAAGAAAACGTGGAAGCACTGTGAAAAAAAATCACCTCTGAAAATGTGAGAGATACATGATTAAAATCTTAGAACTGATTAAAAGTTGTAAGAAGTCGTAAGCTCACATCTAAAGTGTCAAGCCTTTATTAAGCCATTGTGTCACAGTTGCTTTTGTTACAACTTAGTTTTATTTTTTGTACATTTTTTTAATTAAATATTTTTTGCAAGAAGACACACTTAAATATCATGTCAGATTACTAACAAAAGGAGTCAAATCCACATGCCAAAAGCACAAAGAAAAATCAAGAACATGAAAAAGCAAATAAGAAATCCCCAACAAACAGTATCAGTCCGATAGAGGACTCCACAATGAGATCTCTCTGGAGGTATCTCAGGACACAGATCTCTTTACACACACACACACACACACACACACACACGTGTGTGTGTGTGTGTGTGTGTGTGTGTGTGTTTAGTTAGGCTGATAGATACATAGATAGATAGAAAGATAGATAGAAAGATAGATATTCATTCTATTGATTTTGTTTTTATTTTCCTCTCTGTTCCATCCCGGAGGCAGGTCCATTACTCTCTGATCCATGCTGCAGATGGGTCCTTTACTCTCTGATCCCTCTTATAGCCAGGTCCAGCTCTCTGATCCGTTCTGGAGGTGGGTCCTTTACTCTCCCATCCATCCTGGAGAAGGGTCCTTTACTCACAAGGACCTTTCTCCAGGATGGATGAGAGAGCAAAAGACCCACCTCCAGGATGGATCAGTTTTATTAATTTTTAAGTGAACATACAAAGCAATGAGTTTTATTATGGCTTTCTTGTACAGTCTTTCCTTATTTCTTTCTTACCCCCCTGTCCTCCCTTGTCATCCCCACCTCAGTAGCCTCTTTTAGGCTTTCCTGTCACAAGTATTTTCTATCCTGTATCTCATACTCTCTTCTTCCCTTGTCAGTGGCACAGTCCCCTTTCTACTTATATGACACATACATACATACATACATACATACATACATACACAAAGAAATATAGAGAGAAAGAAATTTATTTATTATATATATATATACTGAAGCAACACAAGTTGGAGAGAACAACAAAAATGAAAGAATGGGGGGGTGACTCTGAAAAGACTCAGAAAAGATGCAAGGTATGTATGGCAGAGAGCAGGAACTCAGGTGGGGTGGGGGCATGGAAAGGGAAGTGACTCTAAATTTGATGAGAAATGATGTATGATGTATGGAAATAGTTTAATAACAATCATACATTTTAAAAAGAAAAAAAACTATTTCAATATGGTATTTGCTTTCTGATTCTGAATTATTTTTGTACAACATGATTTCTAGTTCATTCCATCCATTCTTCTGATTTTGTTATAACTTTATTATTTTCTTTGTGGCTGAATAAACTCCACTGACTATATATGTTTTCATCATCCATTCATCTGTTGATGAACATGTAGTCTGGTTCCATTTTTTAGCTATCATGAATTGTGCAGCATGTATTTCTATTGCAAGACTTAAGAGTTCTTCAAGTGTATAGCCAGAAATGTTACAGCCAGGTCTTGAGGTACTAATTTTCACTTTGTGAGAAATTTCTACACTGACTTCTACAGTGACTGTACCAGTCTACTTTTCTATTGGTAGGGGATGAGGGCTTCTTGTTCTCCTAATCCTGGCTAGCATTTTCTGTAGCTTGTTTTCTTTATAATAACCATCCTGATTATGGTTGGGTGGAATCTAAAAGATTTATTTGCATTATATTGAAGACTGAGGATATTGATCATTGTTTGAAAAATTTATTTCTTAGTGTAAGAACTGTCTACTCAGGTCATTGTACCATTTATTGATGAATGGAGTGACCTGTTTGGTATTAAAAATTTTGTATATTTTTACATATCCTCAATACTAATTTCTTGTTACTCTGGTATATACTTGGCAAATATTCCTTTCCAATTTACAGCTTGTCTTTTCACTCTGGCAATTATTTAGTTTACTATAGAGAAGCCTTTTAAATTCATATAATCCTGTTTGTCAATCCTTGGAGTTATTTCCTGTGCTATTACAGTCCTTTTCAGAAAGTCTTTGTTTATGTCTATATCTTGAAGGATCTTACTGATGTTTCTCTCTAGCAGCTTCAATGTTTTAAGTCTTATATTTAGGTCTTTGATTCATTGATTTTTGGTATTTTTGAGACAAGCTCTCCCTATCGCCCCAGCTGGCCTGGAACTCACTATGTAGACCAGGCTGGCTTTTAACACACAGAGATCTGCCTGCCTCTGCATCCAGAGTGCTGGTGTGTACCACCCCACTTGGTCAATTCATTTTTTAATTGAATTCTATGCAGGGTGAGATATTTGCATCTATTTTTAGTCTTTGACACGTTGAAATCTGGTTTTCTGCACTCTGTCCTTCAATGTTTCCTACTGGAACGTTGTCAAAACTTAAATAGATATAGCTGTGTGGGCTTAGTTCTGGGTCATCAAATTTATTCATTTGATTTATGTGTCACTATCATGCCATCACAGCTTATATTTTTAAGGAAAGTGCCAAAGAAATATAAATGGGTATATATATATATATATATATATATATATATATATATATATATATATCATACAGATATATTATCCATAAAGCTGAAATTTTTATGGTCCATTTTATTGGTTTATATAATTTTGGTTGCCTTATATTAAATAGAAAATGTTTACATATAAAGCATCTTCATTTAATTTCTTTTGAACACACCTTGCCACACAAATGTTTGTGGACTAGTCATATATATGTTAGAATGATAGGCTTTATAAGAAGTATCTATAAAATATATTATTTTAAAAGACATGATTCATTTCTCTTTGAATTTCTTGTCTGGGTCAATGTTCCTAAGTGCCACATCGTCTTTCCTGTTTGTCAAAGCCAGTACTTGCCATCTGGTTGCTATGCAAACCCCAAGCCTGGCCAACATAGTATCTCTTCATAGAACAAAATGAAATTCACCATCACACCCAAATTTCATCCCTGGAAAATAAGGGAGATAGGATGAGCCTAATTTCATTTTTATTTGAATTAGTAGTAGTTAAGAGTATCACTTCTATTTACATTCATATCCCCATTTTTGCCACAAGAAAGGGTAGAAAGTTAAGCCTTAGTTGGGTACACTAAGCTCATTTTCAACCCATATCAAAATAGAGGGAAGGAGTTGGCAGCACACTAGCAGTCCCTCTTACAGTGTGGCAAAGCCCAGTCCATCTCAGTTCACAGGTTTTTAAAGGTGCCCAAAGTCTTTAGCTGTTTGTCAGTCTCCTTTCCACATTTTGAAAACTGTAGTTATGTGTATAAAACAGTAAGCACTGATTCAGAGAATTACTTTTTGCTTATTTTTTGTCTTTTACTGCCCAATAATGAACGTTTTTGTAAACTGAAAATAAAGCAAAAGTCAGCTGAAAACCCCTAGGAAGCTCGTGCTATTGTGGCCATGAGGAAGAGGAAGCTGGGAGTGATTGTCAATGACTGCAATAAGGTATAGAGAATACAAAGAGCATGCAGTGAGTACTTCCTTTACAGCAAACAGAATGTAAAAAATGAAAGAGGATGTTAACAGAATTATATTCGATGAATCAATTATTCTATGGTGACCTGATACAAAAATGAAATTCCTTCTCATTTTCATTTTATTTTCCCTGTCCCTACAAAAACAAATTTAAGGTTATTCTCTAAATTTTCTGTGACTCTGAATTATTTTCATTGAAATATATTTTGTATATATTGTTGCTTTTATAAATAACAGCCTAATTTCAGAAGATTCTCAGTTCATTGTTATTGATGAGAAAATAGCACAAGTTTTACATATATAAAACTTCCTTAATTATGTTGTTATGCCTAAGAGTTTTACCATTGGTTTTATTGTCCTTTTTTGACCAGATAAGCAGAACAGAAATTTGTGAAATTTTATCTGAACAATTTCAATCATCCTATTTGTGTTTAGTACCCAATAAGCACTTTTCAATGAGGAATACTTCACTTTGTTTAGTTTTTTTCTTTGGTTTCCTTGGATTCTTTCTTTCAGCATATTTCTTCTTGAGTTATCTGGCGTTTCCCACATTTTTGAACATGCACTACCCTTCCATTCTCCTTCCCTGGAGAATTTCTCTATCTGAATTTTCTAATTTTTTTCTTTTATTCTCTGAAGTATGACTCTGCTTTATCTTACATCAAATGTGTTCTTTATTTTTTTTAATTCTTTGAGAATTTCATTCAATATATTTTGATCATATTAATTCCCCTCCCTCATCCTCTCTAAATCAACCTCCACATCCCTACCACCTCAACTTCTTCTCCCCCCCTTTTTTAAAATAAACCTGTCAAATCTAACCTGTGTTTCCTCAAATACTCTAGGGTTTAGGACCATTTCCTGAGCATGGTGAAGTCCCCAGACAGCACACTCCTAAGGACAACTAACTCGTCACTCAGAAACTCCTCAGCTACTGTTGGAGCCTCAGGATTGTATCTGGCTTGAGCTTGCACAGTTCTTGTACATGGCGTCACATGTCTACTATGAGCACATATGTGTAACTGCTCTGTGGTGTTCAGAAAACACAGTTCGTTTGGGGTCATCCATCAACTATGGCTCTTACAATGTTTCCAATGTTGTATGTAGCTCAGGAAGGGATTAGTGGGTTAAAATGTCATATTGTCCCAAAAGGCAATACAAAGAGCCATAAGAAAGAATAATGTAATATGTTACATTTTATAATAATAAAAAAACTGAAAGACATGGAGGATAGAAATAGAAGTGTATGGTAGTTAGTAAATAATGAATCATTTAACTCACAGCAAACAAGCCAGTTATTTTCACAGGTATCTTTGATTATGTTTAACATCTGTGAACTTATAAAACTGCATTCCTATGAGGACAAAAGTCATCATGAAGAAAAGAAAAGAAATAGATACTTCGATGAAAAAAATAATTTTATGGAGCTGCATATTAAAGGTCACTTCATTTAGAAAAAGTATCTAATTAAGAAAATTTGGTGAATCTCAAGAGATAAGAACTGATATTTTTTAATCCAAAAACGTTGGCCTCAAAAACGGCAAATCTAAGACCATTCTATTTGTTAACATCGTCATGAAGCTATTTCAGAGAAGATTTTCTTCCTTTTGCTATAAGGGAAAACAAGAGCCCCCTTCAGGGTTCTTAGTCTTATTCATGAAAAATATGGGAATGGACTCAAATAGAAACCTTAGGACAGTATTTTTTAGAATTTAAGGAAAATTCCCAAGGCATGCAAGCCCTAAATCTCAACAGGTGACCTGAACATGAGAATGGAAGAAGGAAGGGAAAATGCCATAAAGCCATGGAGTTCAGGGCAGCCATGGAAGTTAGCTAAGTGACAGACTAGCAGCTTCACTGTGGAGACGGAAGGGATCTTTAGAGAAAAATAAATAAATCGAAAATGTTGAAGCAGCTCAAAGTGCTAAGGAAAGCATGGTCATAAAGGACAGATAAAGAATAAAAAAGAGAGTTACGCTATTCAAAAAAGAAAACAGACTTTTACAGTGTCCATAAGCACTGCACAAGGGGGCAGGAATTTCAGTCAGGAAATGTTTGCCAGCTAATTAATGTCCTACATATTCAATCCATCTCTTTAGCACAATTTATGGTAAACCCTTCTTCCTTAGGAGGTGATCCTGTGATGGGGATTGACCTGGAAAATAGAAAGTTAAGGTTCGATCCAGGCCACAGGCTCTTATTCTCCTGAATAAGAAAATTTCTCGTACATAGCTTTTTTGCTATTGCAACACTTACAGAAGGGGGACAAAAAAGGAAAGAAAACTGTTGTGGAATTTAGCATGTGATTAACTTTCCATGTAAGAACATAATCTAAATAAAAATAGAAGCATTTTGTTAAATCTTTCCAGGAAGCAAAAGAAGCCAAGATTACTTGAATTCATTCCCATTGACTGCCATTGAAAGTATGCTTTGACACTTTTCATTGTTGAAGAAATTTTTCATTGATAATATAATGGAAACCATAAAGAGAGGACAACCTCGGACATGTTGTCATGGCAGTTTTTCCTCCCAGCTGAGCAAGCTGAATATGTCAGAAAGTGATTGCACTGATAAAACAACTAAATATCAAATGCCTTCAGAGCTACATACCAAAAGAGAATCATGGATCTTGGTTTCAGGCCATTGGAGATAGATTGATTACTCATTAGGGTGATATAACAAACTGCTGTGTGAGAGAAGAGACATCAAGGGCAATGGTGTAATTCATTCTACGTAATGGTGGCTCAAGGTGTTAACAGTAACAAGAAGACCCCTGAGAGAAGCCTGCTAAGGAGAGTAAGAATCTCTGGGCTGTTGGAACCTTAACTTGCCAGATTTTCTTCATCAATCACTAGATCAGGAGCATCCCTATGAAGGTAGATTTACCCTAAGCCGAGCTAAAGAGATGGATATAATACTTAGTGCATTAATGAGGTGCTGATAGAAGCTATAAATAAACTGGGAGGATAAGAGACTATTGGGAAGAAGGTGAATTTGACCTAATAACTTTTCAGCCTCGAACCAAACCACTACAGAAGGCAGAATGCAAAAAATCTTACTGTCTCTATTGTGCCTACACCGTTGTGAGTTGAGCTTGTCATTGCTAGCTTTTAGGAAACAAGTTAAATTGAATGCATCATAATTACCAAATCTCTTATTATTTTTAGCAACATGAAGGTAACTAATGTGACTAAAATATAAAATGATGGGTTTTTTTTTTTTTTTGGTCTTTTTGAGACAGGATCTCCATTTAGTCCCAGCTGGCCTGGAGCTCACTGTGTAGACCAGGCTGGCCTTGAACTCACAGAGATCTGCCTGCCTCTGCCTCCCGAGTGCGGGGATTATAGACGTGCATCACCATGCCTGGCTAAAATGATGGTTTTTATTTTTCTGTTAGGAACCCTGAAGTGCTAAGATTTGTGACTTCTAAATACACTAGAAAATATGTGAAAATGAACAAAGACTAAGTGATTGACATTTGGAGCATAAAAACTAACAAGGGCCTAGAATATGTAATAAATCTTTAGTAATCAGCTAGATAATTTACAGATGCAAAAACTGAAGTACTAAATTTAAGTAACTCCCTTAATGGAAACAGCTCTGAATCGAAAAATAAGTGTAGTCTTATCTGAATATTAGGTCAATGCATAAATGTAAATATATTTTGTAATGTTTATAATTTGTATAGTACATTTCTTTTTAGAAAATCCATTAGCAATACAAAAGATAAGCATAACTTGTATCATGAAAAATTTGGTGGCTTCTATCCACTGTTCCTTGGAAGTAAATGAAATCCTTGGAATGTCTGTACTGATTGGATCTCTTTGTTTTCCAAAGCAGGCTTTGTCAGTTTATGCTAAGGGAGTGAAGATTCATGATGCGCTCCAGATAGCTTATATTAGAAAAATGATTTAGAATGCAGGTAGGTAACTCCAGCAACAGCAACAAAGAATTGTAGCTTTCAGCTGCATGCTATTCGTCTAAATTTTAATTTTAGGGAGAAGACAGGCAAGAGATGAATTCAGTGGTTGCCAATGTTTTAGTCCACTATGACTGTAGAAAATAACAGCAGGTAAAGTTCTGAATTTAAGAACTCAGTGAAGATTCTTGCTGGCTGGTGAAGAATTGATATATAAATAGAGGGATATATAAATTCCCTGATCCTACAAGGAGAGTTCCCAGAAGCTCTATGGCTCCCTCTACAGACCCTATTGCATGTTTTTATTTAGTCATCCTCATTCTCATTCTTTTGTGCCCATACTCATGGTCCTCACTCTCACAGAGACCTGCCTGCTTCTGCCTCCCAAGTGCTGGTGTTAAAGGCATGCACTACCATTCCTGGCTAGCTTCTTTTTTAATGTTTTATTTAACATTTTTATTTTATGTGCATGAGTATATTGCCTGCAAGGGTTTAAGTGCATCCATGTCGTGCAACGTCTGCAGATGCAGAACAAGGTGTCAGGTTCCCCTGGAACTGTAGTTAGGACAGTTGTTAGCTGCCATGTGGGTACTGGGAACTGAACCTGGTCCTCTGCAAGAGCAACCAGTACTCATAACTGCTGAGCCATCTTTCCAGTCCCTTAGCTAGCTTCTTAAAGTATATACACATATAGCATAAGAAGAAGTAAGAAGGAGTTATCCTATAATGGCACTGGGGGGGGGGGAGCTATTGCCCTTTCTAGATATAATTGGCTAATCGAAAAAAAAAATGAATGTCAAGAATGGACTCCCTCTCTAGAAGCTGTTGACCTGGGATACCATAGACACTCAAACAATACTGTCCATTTCTTCTACTCTTGGTTACCTGCAAGAACTGGATGGTAAGACCCTATTGTTGAAGGCAACACGCACATGAACTGTAGAACAAATAAGGAGAAGCCAAGCTGGTGCTGACTTCAGAGCTTTATTACCACTGGCTAGTGTACATAGTTCTGGAAACTGTGATGCATACTCCTGGAAAGAAAAAAAAAATAATCATCACAGTTACCTAGATGTGAATCCCATGAACTACAATAAGGCAATATATGCCCATAAGTGCAATAGTGGCACAAATGTTATGGGAGTAATGAACCACTGTTTAATTGGAGTAAAGGTCTACTTCCTAGGATGGTGCCCATACATGTATGTTTTATAAGTACATACTAAAAAGCAGTAAAGTTAAAGGTAAACTCTAAAATTCAGAATTATTTATATCTCACAGAAATGTAATTTTGTTGAGAAAAGGAAAATAACCCTACCAAGTACATGAGTGTTGTTTAATTTTTATATGGGAAAAAGATACTTTGATGAAATGAAATTTAAATATGACAGTATGCTACTTCCTGGTTTCTTCTGTTCATAGAATATAAATGACTGTAGACACCTGGGGTGGTAGGGCCAGGCTTTAATCCCATCACTCAGGAGGCAAAGGCAGGTGGATCTCTGTAACTTTAAGGTTAGCCTGGTCTATGTAGTGAGCTCCAGGCCAGTGGGGACTAGAGGGAGATTCTATCTCAGAAAGACCAAAAATAAATAAATAAATGACTATAGACCCAGAAGGAAATATATAGATTCTATCTAGTTAGAGTGTGTGATGATATAGACAGATGAGTTTTCAGTTGGCTAAAATGCTGTTTCCCTGTCTGCTAACTTTACTTCCACTATCCACAATGTATTCTTTGTCTTTTAAATTTCAGATATAAAGCCAATATTACATTTTCTTCTATTGTCCAAGCATTACATTTTGTACATATGGAGGTACAACATGGATTTAAATAGATTTAGTTCTATTATTTGATGGAAAATGAAACTGAGTAAGGAAAACAGTAGTCTTCAGGAGACACACATATCTGTTAAAGTAATTAAGGAATAAGTCTCAGAAGCATAATATTAGCCAACACAATCCAGGTATGAAGTTACCCTTTTTCTGCTGCTCTCTGTACCTCACATGATTAATTTTATTTAAAAATTAAGTTATGTTGGCTGGAAAGATGGTTTAGAGGTTAGGAGCACTGGGTGTTCTTGGAAAGAACTCAGGTTTGGTTCCTAGCACCCATATGGAAGATAACAGTCATCCATCACTCCAGTTCCAGGGGATCTGTCTCCTTCTTCTGACCTCTGCAGACATTGCATGACACAGATGCACTTACATACATGCAGGCAATATACTCATACAGATAAAAAAATAAAGTTAATAGAAAAAATGGTTTTTAAAAATTCAGTTATGGGGGCTGGAGAATGGCCTAGCAGTTAAGAGCACCCACCGCTCTTACAGAGGACTGGGTTCGATCCCAAGCACCCACATGGTGGCCGAGAACCGTCTGAAACTCCAATTCCAGGAGAACTTCAGTTCCAGGGGAATCCGACACCCTCTTCTGACCTCCGAGGCATTGCATGACACGGGTACACAAACTTGCATGCAGACAGTACATTGATACACATACAGAAATAAATAAATGCCGGGCATGGTGGCGCACGCCTTTAATCCTAGCACTTGGGAGGCAGAGACACGTGGATCTCTGTGAGTTCGAGGCCAGCCTGGTCTACAAAGTTAGTTCCAGGACAGCCAGAGCTATAGGAAGACCCTGTCTCAAAAAGAGCAAAAAAAAAAAAATTCAGTTATGTTCACATTATTGAACTGCCACCAAATTTTACTCAAATTTCTAATCTGGAATCTACCACCCACTTGTAAGCATTATCAATGGAAGCCAAAAAGTGATGAATCTGGAATACAGTTGTCATGAAGAATTTCCATCTTGTGCTTTATCTCCTGTAAGCTAGCAATGTTTTCTAAAGATTTGAAAATGAAGAGTATACAGTTGCTTCCTTAATTAGTATTTCCAAACTTTGTATTTTTTTCTTATCAAATGAAATAAAAAAGAAATGTTGATACCTGATAACATTTTAAATTGAGTAAATATTAGGATATCATCTAAGTCCGGGAAATAAGCCACAGTAAAGTTCTGACCTGCAAACATTTACATTTGGAGCTATTCATCACTTTTTGCAATGGTCAATAATCTAACTATATGACATGTATCAGTGACTTGAGGCAAATCCTAAATTTAGTTAATATATTTCAACATATTTTTGAAATGTTTTATTCATCATTCCATTACTGTACCAAATAGATACCATAGAGATAATCAACCCAGGAAGAAGAAAAGCTGTCATTTTCAGCCTATGGTGAAACAGTGTAACTTTGTAGGCAGCTTATAGTGAAGGAAATTGTTGAGTTCATTACTGTGATGGGAAATATAATGGCAGAATTTGTCTGGAGTATCATCATATTCTTCAGGAGCATACTCGCAGTGACCAGAAAATATCTCACTAAGCTCCATTTATTGAAGATTCCACTACCTCCAAATACAGCCACCAGCTGGAAACCAAGACTTTACTGCGTGGGTACTGGAGGACACTTATCCAAACTGTGGCAGAATAAAATAATATAAAGTGTTTTGTGAATAACCGGTTTATTCTGAGCAACTGAAAATCCAAGATCACTGTTGTTTTAAATGCATCACGTGTTTACTGCCTTCCATGAGGTGTTCTTCCTCCCAGGTCCAGGCCTTGAAGAACCCGGGTCTAAGCCCTGGTAGGGAGGGGGAGGATCTGGAAGCGATGTCTGAGAGAGATGGAAGCGATGTCAGAGAGAGAGAGAGAGAGAGAGAGAGAGAGAGAGAGAGAGAGAGAGAGAGAGAGAGAGAGAGAAGAAATGGACCCAGAGACGAAGCGGGAGCAGTTCCACTAGGGAAGTAACTCAGTTTATTGCTGTAATCCAGGGATTTTAAACAGAACCTTGTGGGCATTGGGACATATAGAATTGGGGATTGGGACAGGCAGGATTTCAGGCCATATACTGCAGATCACTACAGGAATGTGACAATGCTTTGCCCAAGTCATCAAAAACAATTGGTGCCAAGCAGGTTTTCAAAGGCAAGCAAGATATCAGCAGGAGTCCAGGCTTGGAGGTTGCCTGCTGACTCTCCAAGTGCTTCTGCCAAAAGAATACCTACAGATCACATTTCTGCATATAACTTATTCTTGATGTGCTTATAGAAACAGACAATGAATGAGACTTGAAAACCCTAGAAGAAAATAAAAGGGTAAAATTAAGATTTTAATCAATATCAATGAGCTGTTCAGGTGACATCATATCATCAGCAATGTGCTCATTGTTAACAAGAGAAATGGGATCAAATGGGGTGAGACATTTTCAGAGCAAAGTAGTTATGATAGAATGAAGTTGTAACTAAGTTCACATATTGAAACATTAGAATTAACTCCTTGGACTATCACTGAACAAGAAGTCTTGATGAACTTCTTACCTTAGTTGGGTTTATCATGTTTCTAACTATGTCATTTATCCACCTACACTGGCTTATTTGGCATGAGATCACAAAAGGCATCATTCAAAAAGAAGATCAATTAAAGCCTCAATGCCATCTTCTCTTCCAGTCTGGTCTTATCTCCTCTCATTTTAACTCTAGTACTGAGCACATTACTTGAAATTCTGCAAATTTCTCTTCCTTTTAAATTTATTGAATGAAAGAATGTGTATTTTAGGGACTGGTCAGTCTTAATAATAAATATTTGCCTAGATTTCAGAAGTTTACCAACCTTCAGTCTTCCAAAAATGGTGCTCATTAGACTGGTGTTCTTACTGCATATTTATATATCATATAGAAAGGAAGGGAGATAGAAAATGAACAGCTGATGATGGACATGTGATGGGAGATAGATAGATGTAGATAAATGATAGATGATAAATAGAAGATGATAGATAGATAGATAGATGATAGATAGATGATAGATAGAAGATAGATAGATAGATAGATGATAGATAGATGATAGATAGATAGATAGATAGATGATAAATAGAAGATAGGTAGATGATAGATAGATAGATAGATAGATAGATAGATAGATAGATAGATAGGGAGGGAGAGGGATAGAGAGAGAGAGAGAGATAGAAAGAGAGAGACAGAAACAGAGACAGAGACAGACAGATGAGAGCTTCAAAGAATGAAATCCCTTCCTCCAGGATGATGTCTTACTAACAGCCTCCTCCTAAGTCTTGTGATGAAGGATGACTTCCTCTTGGGCCTGTGTCTTGTATACTTCCTGGAAGTCAATAGTCTCAAAGTCCTGGATCCTACTATGAATGTAAACTTAATTAGTTCATATCATCTTTTTCTGCAGTCCACTTTAAACTATTTACACCTAACATTTTATATATAAATACATAAGCAAAGCTTACCTCTGAAGCCAAAAGTCTGAAGTTAATTACAATTAAAGTTAAAACATTAGCATTATACCATGTGCTGATTTTATTTCCACAGCCCTAAAGAAAATAGGTGACTAGATTAATTGAAGATGGAAATAGTTTTAATGGTTTTCCAGTACAAGAAAAATTAAGCAGATGGATATTAACAAAGATCTATCTGGAGACAAGACTTTAAAAAAAAAATTTTTAATTATATGATTGTGTATGTACCTGGCATGTGTATGTGCATGTGAGTTCAGCTGCCCATGGAGGCCAGAGACATTAGATCACCTTGGACATGGCTAAAACTGCCCATTGTAGGGCCTGGAAATCAAACTCAGGTCTTCCTCAAGAGCAATACATGCACTTAACCACAGAGTCATCTCTCCAGCTCTGGGGACTTGATATTAACCAGGAAGCTTACTTGATAGCAAAACACATTGCCTGCTAACTTTGCAATTGCTAAGATGGTGATATGCAAATGAAATCAGGAATTTAACTTTTGGAAAGCTATTTGGCTTTAACCAGGGAATATATTACCACATAAAATTATGTCCTAACGAGTATTGTATACTCAAAAAATGGAATGCTCAATTTACTTTTGAGTTAAGTATGTAAATGAAAAGACACAAATTTATTTTATTTATTTTATTGTTTATTATAAATTTATTATTATTATCATTATTTATTATTATCATTTTTTTCATGTGTATGAGTATATTGTGCACATGGATGTAAGTGCACCTTGTTGTTCAATGCCCATGGAGATGAAGAGGGAGTCAGATACACTGGAACTGGATTTGTAGATGGTTGTTTGTTGCCATGTGGGTGCTGGGAATTGAACCTGGGTCTTTTGCAAGAGCAACCAGTTCTCTTAACATCTGAGACATCTCTCCAGCCCCCAAGAAACATCTTAGAATAACCAGGTGTTAAACTATTCAAAATATCTCTAGCTCTTGGGGATGGAAAGCCCTACCCAGCACCCCATGCTGTTAGTAACTGTTACTCCACCTGAGCCTTTACTCTTTCTTCTCCCACACTTTAATCATCCTTCACCCCTCCATTCAGTTGTGCCCACTGTCATACCATTTTACATTTTGTATTGCAGCTTCTTCCCAGCCCTGTACCAAGGCTTTGACAAAAGTGCCTCCATTTTCTGTGGAGATTTGGAAAGAATGTTTGCAGAGAAAGATTATGGTATTCTAAATTCCAGGAGTCCATAAACCACATATTCCTATACAGTTTTATTATTATACTATGTATAATGCTACAAGTCATCTAATTATATACTCATTCTAATGAAGGATTTAGGAATACTTTCATCATGAGCCATATTTTTCAATATAATTTTGCCAAGAATCATAAGCAGACATGCAAAAGAAACTAATAAACTCTGTAAACACTTGAAGAATACTGGACTTAGGATTTTTACCTCTAGGTAAGTTGCATTTAGGGGCGTGTCACAGAACCATTTTCTTAAAGTAGAATTTGTACAGGAACAAGGCACCTGTTCTGAATTTTCTTTGTTCTTGTTCTTTAGCCAATCAGTATAATTATGTTGGCCACAACACTGTAACTAGAAAAAATATTCTATTATTTTATTATAAGTACTCAACATGCTGTGAATTATGTAATTTCTGTACATACTGTCAATAAGAGCCAAGGGTCTTTATGAGGATTGCAATTGTATGGAATATGCATATTATCCTACCTCAAACCAGGACAGAGAAATGAGCCTGATAGGAATACATATCAACAGTATTTCAGACCAGAATAAAGTGTAGGGAATCACCTCAACTATATCTTTCTCCTAACTATAGCTAGCGGTTCTCTCTAGGTTTAGTAAGAATATGCTGTCACCCTTCTTAGAAAAGCTAAATAAAGATTTGGTATTTTTCTATTTCTAACAATAATGTGAGATATAAAGTTTCAATTTTATATCATGTGATAAATCGCCACAGGGAACCAAAATAAAGGATCATAAACACAGACATAGAAACAATCAAATTTCTAAGAAATTCCTTTCTAGTGTTGATTCTTGAGTCTTGTCACGTTGAGTCAAGAATATGAGAAATAACTATCTCTGGTGTCATGATGGCTGAGTGGGCTAAGGGAACAGATCCAAGAGTCAGCTTAACATTTTCAGAACCTTAAGACAGAGCATTATTTTCTAATCTTGTGGCTGAAAGGTGTAACATCGATCCTGCCTATGTTAGAATATGTAGCAAGAAAAAAAAAAAGAATATGTACCAAGAAAGATTATACAATTTAGGAAATTTGAATGACTAAAACATATTTCCAAGGCAGGGTTCAGGTAGCTTATTCTATCAATCCTACATGTATATATTCTTTATAAAAATATTTTATTTATTGTTATATTTATGTGTATGAGTATATTGCCTGCATGTATGTAAGTGCACCTATATGGTACAATGCCCATGAAGGTCAGAAAAAGGCATTGGATCCCCTGCTACTGGAGTTACAGAAGGTTGTTTGCTGCCATATGGGAACTGGGAACTGAACCCAGATACTCTAGAAGATAGCTAGTGTTCCTAACTGCTAAGCCATATCTCCAACCTACATATACTCTAACTATATCTGTGGCTATGAACTATAAGCTGACTCTCATTTATAATAGTTATGCCTCACACAAAACTATCCTCCTGCTTATTATTTTATGAATTTCATATGGTTCATTCTTCTGCTATAATAAATTTTAATATAATCTAGAAAATCAATGTATAGATCTGATACATCAAGGAAAGTTAGCAAATGAGTTTCTAATTACATTTTAATTAGCTGAAAAAATGCATCACACTAGTAAAGAACATAAAATCTGGCACCAGATTGTATTAAGTTTGAATCTGGACTCTGTTGTGTATTATGTGATATGAGTTAAATTCCTGAATTTGTCCTTCTCTTTAAAAAAAAAAGCCCTGGATAATCCTTCCCACCTCATTGATCTGGGGGTACTTATAAAATGATCTTATACTATGCAAATACTTCATATTTTTATATTAAGAAGTTGATATTATAGCAGACCCTGATATATTCCTGCAAGCCATTTGAATGGCAATCACTGTTTCTTTCACATTTTCTCTGCACCTGCCCAAGAAATTCTGTTCTGTGAAATAGTAGCCCTACTAACCCAAGGCCACAGGTGTGGTTGTTAATTTTGACTGTGATCTGTCTAAGACTGCATATATTTTATGTTAGTGGACTTAATCCTGCCAGTTGAAGAAGGTGTGATGACACATGACTCACATGGAATTTGAAGTTTGAGAGCTACTTGTCCAGAACCTAGGTTTTACTGCAAAGACATCCTGACATTCTGGCTCATGAAAACATGCTGCTCTGCTAAGACTTGTCCCTAAACTCACATGTCAGGCTGCTAGAGTTTTGTTTCCAGATGAAACAGGTTTAACTGCACATTAATTAATCAATAATAATAAAAAAAAAAAAACAGAGGAGAAAGCAGGACATGGTAGCACACGTCCTTAATCCCAGCACTGGGGAGGCAGAGGTAGGTAGAACTCTATGAGTTCAAGGGAGGCCTGGTCTACATTGGGAGTTCCAGGCTATCTGGGGCTACAGGGAGACCCTGCCTCAAAAAAAAAAAAAAAAAAAAAGGAAAAAAGAACAGAGGAGAAAGGAGAAACACAGGGACAGTTAAACTCAAGATTGTAAATGCGATTCCACTAGGAGTTTATGGGGAGAAACTGAAAACCTCTTACTTTTCTGACTATCCCTTTCCCCAACCTTCCTGTTCCTTTCCCCCACCCCCTACCCTTATCATTTTTTTTTTCTTGTCTTGGGGCACTAGCTATCAAACCCAGAACGTTTGCTTGCTAAGCAAGTGCTGTATCACAGAGGGTAAAATCCCAGCCCTTGGTAAGCCTAATGGCAATTTCATCTTACTGTTTTCTGTAAGGCATCCAAAAGAGTCCACTTGGGTATGTTTTCAGGTTCATCTTTAGATCCATACTCAGAAATGACTGACTTAATTTTACCCTGCTGTGCTGGATAGCTTTGGTGTCAACTTGACACACCTGGGTTGAGGGAGCCTCGATTGGGCAATTGGCTCCATTGGATTGGCCTGTGGCCACATCTGTGGTGTATTGTCTTGATTGTTGAGCAGTGACAGTATAAGAAGGCAGGCTGGGCATGAGCCAGAGAGCAAGTCAGTAGAGAGCAAGCCAGTGAACATCACTCCTCCATGGCCTGTGCTTCAGCTCCTGCCTCCAGGTTCCTGCCCTGAGTTCCTGCCTTGAGCTCCCTAAGTGATGATCTGTGACCTGGGAGATGTAAGCTGAATAAACCCTTTCATCCCCAAGTTGGTGTTGGTCAGAGTGTTTTGTCACAGCAATGGAAGACAAACTATGACACCTGCCATAGTTGGCGAACCTGTTGAAAATTACATTAAAAAAGAAATCTTTGAGTGGCTTTTCTTGATGTTTCTTCAGAAGAGTGTTCAGTGTTAGAAAGGAGAGGTCTTTATTTCTAAGTATTCTTTCTTTTTCTTTTTCTTTTTTTGTCTTTTTGAGACAGGCTCTTCCTTTAGTCCCAGCTGGCCTGGAACTCACTATGTAGACCAGGCTGGCCTTGAACTCACAGAGATCTGTCTGTATCTGCCTCCAGAGTGCTGGGATTAAAGATGTGTGCCACCAAGCCTGGCTCTAAGCATTCTTTTCCTTCCTCATAATTCTTATTAGCAATCATAGTGAGTGTCAAAGTCATTGATCCATCAATTTATAATGTATAAGAATACGTGTGACTGGCTTTTAAAAATCATTTGTTTTTGCTTTTTAAAATTTTATTGTGTGTATTGTGTGCATGTATGTAAGTGCACCCCTGTGGTGCAAGGCCCCTGGAGAACAGAAGATGGCGTCAGATTCCCTGGAACTGGAATTATGGATGGTTGTTTGCCACCCTGTAGATGCTGAAGAACCGGGTGTTCTGCAAGAACAGCTAGTGCTCTTAACCGCTGAGCCATCTCTCCAGCCCTATGACTGGTTTTAATGTCAGGGAAGAACTAGTGGAGTAATGCCTGATTATCTATCTATGGGTTCTACATTCCTTCTTAGACACTCTCAGGAAAAAAATGTTAAAGACATTAAAACCGTCCCTAAAAGATTACCAAGTGCCCTTTCCATGGAAACTAGGCATTATATAGCATACTACAGTTCCTTGATTAAGTCAGTCAGTGTCTGTCTTTTTATGGTTCATAAATTAGTTTGTTCAACTTCACTAGCTATAGAAAACTACAATTATACAATTTAATCTTGGTCAAAGAAACAAAAATGATTTTTTATGAGCATGCAATTAATTTTGCCCTTTTGGGTCTATTATAACTGGGTCTAATCATTAATACCCTGTGTAAGCATAGTCTATTTGGACTCTCTGAATCAGCTGTTGTATTTTACCCTCTCTCTCCATAAAAAATGTTAAATCAAAACTTTGGCATGTGTCTATCATGTAAGAATCATTTTTATGGCTATCCATTCACAATATTCTTTGGTCTCATAACACAATATCTCAGCACACTTAGCATATTAAACAGAAGGAAATCATGACTCTAGTTGAAATAGAAACGTCAATTTTTTGAACGTCCTCCTTGCCTTCCTCTACTGCAGGAGGTCATAAAGGATTCTAATGACCTGTCTGTCTTGAAAGTAGATTACCAACCTCTCACTCCAGAAAGGTACTGCCCTATATTCAATAGTCAAAGTCAAAGAGAAGTAAAAACAACATGAACTTTACAAATCCTCTCCAGATTATTGCTTTTAGACCAGACAGACACCTTCATCCTCAATTCACACTTCTGAATATAGTCTGAAAAATTAGTTTTCCCTGGAAATTTGGATATATATCTAAAAGATTCCTATATTACATTTTCACATAAACATTGGCTGGAAAACTTGGTTTTGCTTTCCTCTAGCTAATCAGTCTTTTGTCTTAGGGATCATGGCCATTGGTGAGGAATGGCTGAGAAAAAGGCACTTTCTTTTTTCTTCTACAATACTAACAAAACACATCAAACCTCCAATGTGTAGGTGGAGAGCAGTAGAGAGCAGCTATTTTGAGAACCCGAGAAAACAGCAACATATTTAAGCATCTAAAATTCATAGAATTTCCAAAACTACCTCCTAATTTGGTCCTACATACTATCAAAAATATAGGAAGAATAAGTACTGATCTTATTTTATGAGTGAGAAGACACATCTAGAGAATGGAATCATTTGCAATTAATTGTTTGCTAGATCTAGATGCTCACAGAAGCTTAGTCCTGTATCAGTCCAGAAGACAAATGGATAGGCAGTGTTCTCTTAAGATAAGAAGTGCTTCCAAGTGGCTTTCTTACTTGACCATAAACTATATCAGATTTTACTTCAAATATGGTTCATTTTAATACAAATCTAATAATTTCTCATTGTAGGCTGTCTTTGAATAATGAAATCTAAATAACTGGTGGGAATTTTTACATTAATTATCAAAAGTATGCCAATTAAATGTAGGTGTTGACTTTCTTGTGTTAACACATTTAAGATCACAACTATGTAAAGGGTACTTAGAAATAATTTGTTCTCAAAATTAATTTTTAATTAGGTTAATTTTATAGATTTTTATATTGCTCTAGTGAGGAAAGGGGACATTCAGTTTCATTTTACTTCTAATGCATTTTTGAGAGAATCAGAATGCATATAAATAAGAAAGAGTTCATTAGAACTTCAGAAATAATTTTCATATATAGCTTATGACTATTATTTATTATATGCATTCAAATTGATAAGCATGTATCAAAATCCTAACACATCTTTAGCATCCAGTTATACACTATAAATGGCTTAAAGTGTTTAGATTTTCATAGAAACTTAATCCTGTAGCAGTGCAGAAAACCTGATACAAAATATGTTGTTAGCTAGTAAGTGCTTCTAAGTGGCTTTGTCTATAAAATACATTGTAATTATTTATGATCTCAAAGCCTCAGTTTCCTTCTCTATAAAGTAGAATTAGCATTGCGCTCCTATGGGCTGTAGTAAGGATTTGTGATTTAATAACCATGAAGTATTTATCAGAGACATTGGCCCATGGTAGTTGATAACTTGTGGTTTTTATTTTACTATGTATAAAGAACAATGTATGATATGACTAATATTGAAATGAGAATAACTATCTCTAAAAAACGCATAAATGAAAGCCAGGTGTGGTGGTGCATGCCTTTCATCCTAGCACTTGGGAGGCAGAGTCAGGCGGATCTTTGTGAGTTCAAGGCCAGCCTGGTCTACAGAGTGAGTTCCAGGACAGCTGGGGCTACAGGGAGATCCTGTCTCGAAAAGACAGAAAAAAATAAAAATAACGCATAAATATATGTGTTCAGAGTCCTTATGTGTTACAATCAGGGCCTCATGAGGGTCAGAAGTTTAAAGTTAATGAACTGGGTAAGATCTGTTGCTTTGCCACCAAACATGCTTTTTCGAAGACTTCTGCCTATGGCTGACACATCCCTCAAACCTTACATACCTACAGAAAGATACACATATGTGGCTTGAGAGAGCACTAATTGCTCTTGCAGAGGACCCATGTTTGATTTCCGGTACCCACATGACAGCTAACAACCATTTGTAACTCCAGTTCCAGGTACTCTGACAGCCTCTTCTGACCTCATGGGCATTGTATGACATGTTGTACCTACCCGCATGCAGATAACACACTCAAACACATAAAATTAAAGAATAAAATAAAAATATTAAAGAAGGAATTATACATATAGACATATAAACACATGCACACATATTTCACTTGGAATTTGAAATAAACACATTTTAACTCTAAAGACATTGGTCCCTGGTAATATGTACTACAGTCCCTGGGTAATATGTACTACACAGAGATCAAGCACAAAATAGCAGCTGAAGTTGGTTAGCAGTGACATACAATTATACAAGATAGAGAGAGTCAAGAAACCATAGGAAATAATCAGTTTCCTTCGAGATAAATCTTAAGAAAGGACGATAACTCTCAAGTACCTGCTTTAGATAAAAACTTGATAAATGTTCAGTTAATAATTACAACATAGGTAGATATTAATCACATCTCATATCTAATAGATGACATAGACCTGGGCTGTTCAGCAGATTATTGATGTCTAATCACATTCTGATTTAGTGGCCCTGAGTTTCATGCTTTTTTTCACTGATGGATAGCCGCATACACGGCAAGGATATACTGTAACTGAACTGAAGCACTGAACTTTCTTAAAGAACCATTAGTAATTGTGTGCTGTGATAGGTAAATTTTTATTAACAAAAAGCTTTATTTGTCATGTTATTTATTATGTGCATATTTTAGTTTATTTTGATGCACACAAATTTCATATAATTAATATAATTTTATTACTTAGGCTTCACTTGTGGAAATAGGTATTTTTCATCTATCTTACTGAAATAAAATTGCTAAATTTCCAAATTTGTTTGTGTATTTCTCTACAGAGTACAATGAGTACTCTTATACTCTACAGAGTATAAGAGTATAATGCTGGTCAGTTATCCAGGTTGCTTCAAAGATGTTGAAGGTGAAAAGGTGGAAACCTCCTGAGATCATAAAATTTGTAGTACTTCCTCTTTTCTTTTTTAAATTTTTTTAACAATTTTTTTATTTATTTCTGTATGTGTATGAATGTACTGTCTGCATGCAAGTTTGTGCACGCGTGTCGTGCAATGCCACGGAGGTCAGAAGACAGCGTCGGATTCCCCTGGAACTGGAGTTCTCCTGGAATTGGAGTTTCAGACGGTTCTCGGCCGCCATGTGGGTGCTGGGGATCGAACCCGGATCCTCTGTAAGAGTGGTCGGCGCTCTTAACCACTAGGCCATCTATCCAGCCCGTACTTCCTCTTTTCTATATTACTTTTATTGACAATTGTTTTCTCAATCTTAGAGTATCAAGTTAGGCTACACATAAATTCCCATAGCTCACTCTTTCCATTTGCTAAGTGCCCCGTCTTAGAATTTTTTTCCAACAAAGAGACTAAATTTCTTTTGGACTTTAACACAGGTTTAAAGGTCTCACTAATCTATCAATGCTTTTATAGTTAAAGTAAAGGGAATTTTAGTGATACATTTTTCTTTCTTTTTTTTTTTTTTTTTTTTTTCTGGTCTTTTCGAGACAGGGTCTCTCTGTAGTCCCAGCTATCCTGGTACTCACTCTGTAGACCAGGCTGGATTTGAACTCACAAAGATCTGCCTGCCTCTGCCTCCTGAGTGCTAGGATTAAAGGTGTGATCCATTTTCTATACCTTTTCTTTTTTGGCGAAGATGGGTGCTGAAAGTACAAACTGAACACTAAAGGCCAGCAGCAACAGCCCTGCGTACTGAAAAACAAAGAGATGACAATCATGCTTCTGTTCAGCACTTTAGGTTCTGCATGAGAACACACAAAGCATGAAATACACAGCCTTCACAGACAGAGTATCCATAAGTTGTCCTGCCGCCATAATAAGTGAATGGAAAAATGTATTTGCTTTTTATTTTGCGAGTATTAGTGTTTTGCATGTATGTAAGTAAGTGTATCATGTGTGCACAATGTCTTCAGATGACAGAAGAGAGTATTAAATCCCCTGATCTGGGTTACAGGTGGTTAACCCCCATGTGGGTGGTATGAACCAAACCCAGGTCCTCTGCAAGAGCAACCACTGTTCTTAACCACTTGAGCCATCTCTCTACCACATTGTTAGTGAACTTTTTGAAATAAAGAGGCAAAGATTAAAAATGAATGTGTAGCTAAAACCAAACTCGGAAGAAGTGATCATAGTCCATGAAACTCTAATTGAGATTTTGTTTCCCACGTGACCATTACAAAAGACAGGATAAATTTCAGACACAGGACTGGAGCAATGCAGAAATGGAGCTGGAAGCCTCCTCCCTGAAGGTTAGCTCTCAGAGGATACTATATAAGTTGCTATGGCAGAAAAACCAACCTCAGCTGTCAGGCTCAATAATCACAACACTGATGACCAGCACAGCAAAGGATCTTTATTGGTGCAGTGGTGGTACTTTTATCTTGTGGGTAATCAGCAGCTATCTAATGGGACTTAAAACCCACTCAACGGGAAGGAAGGTATGTATGGTACTATAAACCTAGCCATATAAGCATGGGTGAAGTCATAGATCCTAGAGAAAAACCTGTATCTGTCTGTCACATCCCTAGACAAATGTAATTTCTTACTGTATGTTAAATATATATCTTTATATTTAGAGACAAGTATACCTCTCCTCATCAAAGTGTCTTACAACAGATGGAGACTACTACAGAGTTCCACAACTGATCCAACATAGAGAGTAAGTGTGAGATTCCCAGCTTTAAAGGACACATCTACAATGGAGAACTACACCTAAGGTTCACAGAAATGGACAGAGGGTAAAGAGAATATTGAGTTTCTCTCACCTCTCACATAATTGAGATTTTGATGACACTATCATAGTTCAGATCTAACACAGTTATAGAGGAAATTCCTGTTATCTGTTTCATTTAGCACAATATTTACTATTCTAAAAACAATTCTATATTTTAGAAATTAAAAATCATCCCAAAAGCAACAGAAATAATATATTAACTCTCTATATCTATTGAGAATGTTTCTTTAGAAATGAAAGTATGCAGCTAGAGAGATGGCTCAGTGATTAAGAGCAATTTCTGCTCTTCCAGGGGAAGCTAACTTGGTTCCCAACCCCTGCATCAGATGGCTCAGAACTACTTGTAACTCCAGGTCCAGGGACTCCAACATCTCTTGTCTCTGAGACTACCTGTACTCACATGGAAAGAAATAAATATATTTCCATTGGGAGCAAATGAAATGATTTTCACATTTCTTAAATTGTTTATGCCATAAAATAGTGTTCTTCAATATAGTACTTCTTGATACATTTTATGTAGAATTAATAATTTTTCTGATATTATAAATATAAAATAATGATTTAATTTTGATATTAAATTCATGTTTTCAAGCACTAGAAATACTTCAAAATTACTAATTTAAATTTTCTATTTGACAGATACTTGCTTTTTACTCTTTGGGATAAATATTCACAACTCTTAAGAAGCTTAGATATGGACTGGAGAGATGGCCTAGCGGTTAAGAGCGCCGACCGCTCTTGCAGAGGACCCGGGTTTGATCCCCAGCACCCACATGGCGACTGAGAACCGTCTGAAACTCCAATTCCAGGAGAACTCCAGTTCCAGGGGAATCCGAAACCCTCTTCTGACCTCCGCGGCATTGCACGACACGGGTGCGCAGACTTGCATGCAGACAGTACATTCATACACATACAGAAATAAATAAAAATTAATTTAAAAATTTAAAGAAAAAGAAGCTTAAATATATAATACTTCTACCTAATGCCATCTTACTTAATATTTGCTAATGTTTACAGACAGGATAATTTTTATGAAGAATGAAAAAATTAACTATGACCTTAAATTATAGTGGTTGTATATACAAATCTCTTGTGTTGGGGCTGGTGAGATGGCTCAGTGCTTAATAACACTGACTGCTCTGGCAGAGGATCCAGGTTCAATTCCCAGTACTCACATGGTGGCTAACATACATCCCTAACTCCAGTTTCAGGAGAATCAGAGCACTTCTACTGACCACTGCAGGTACTGCACACTTACATACATGCAGGCAATATGTTCACACACATAAAAACAATAATAAAAAACCCTCTTGTGTTATGCCTATACATTTTGCTCATCAGCAGACTGTAAATTAAAATAATTAATGGGAAAATGTGTTCATCAGAAAAAGAACAACAATGTCAGAAGAGGACAACAACTGTCATGATGACTAAAGTATCTTTCCAGGGACTGTCCAGAGGAGACAATGAGGTGTTGGTTTCAGGAGTTAAGCTATCTGATCCCATGCTCATACATATCCTTATGTTGACATCTTTTGTGATTTCTCATTTGAATGTCATTAGCACTTGAATCACAAGTGGCAGAAAGTTAGAGATTCACAGCTTTCTCCTCTCCCTTCCTTTCCCATAGCTCATCCTCAATATTACACTAGTTACAGGTTATGCATTTCTTTTGATTACATGAAAATTTATGGTAAAGAGGAAAATAAAGTTTTTCTGCAAGCTATTTGTGTCCTTGTTTCCACATCCCAAAGCTGAAAGCCAATGAAAAAATGTTGATCAGTGTTAGAAGCAGAGACAGATATGACTTAAGAAGAGAAGAGAGGCTCTAAGGGTAAAGAAGAAGAGAAAGTAAAGCTTCTTTTTATATTGAAATGATTCTGAAACTAATTCTGGAAATTAATGTTCCTGGAGAAACAGGCATCTGACTTCTGGAATGCTACCAGGATCTCAGGTAAAATGGCAAGGTGATTTATTTTTCATTTTTCATTTTTTAAATTTTTTTATGTGTATGAACGTACTGTCTGCATGTAGGTTTGTGCACCCATGTCATGCAATGCCGTGGAGATCAGAAGAGGGTGTCAGATTCTCCTGGAACTGGAGTTAAAGATAGTTCTCAGCTGCCATTTGGGTGCTGGGGATAGAACCCAGGTCCTCTGCAAGAGCTCTCAACCCCTAGGCCATCTCTCCAGCCCCGGTGATTTCTAATGTTGACTAAAATGCTTGTTCCTGGAATAGTATTCAAATAACAATAAGTAGCAAATGTTAAATATAGGCAGCAACTGATCCTGGCATCCAATATACCTTTGAATGCATTGAATTGGTCTGACTCTCCCAGAAGAGGACCATTTCAGGGACAGAGCTGAAGTCATGGTCATTTGCTGATCTCTCACAAAAGCATTACTGTTCTGGCTATACCATTAGTCATGTTGTTCTAGCCACCTTAGACCATTCAAACAGCAAAATGAGTAAAGCTGAAGGTACCATGAAATCTGGGAATGGGACTGTTTTCATGGTAACTGATATAGATGACAGCCATTTTCCAGAGTGGCCACCCAGATTTTCACTACTAGATGGAAACAAAATGTCAGTGCCTTCTTCATATCAAAGCACACAACGACTGCACCTAAGTCTCCAATCTGTTTCTTAGGATACTGGCTGTAAAATTAATTTGACTCAATGAAATTTTTGAGAGATATTTCAATCTTTGAGTATATATATATGAGAGACATATTTCAATATTTGAGCTACTCTTAATGACATAATTTGCTGTAATTCTGTGATGCTGTAAACCATTACTGATCATATGTAACATGGACGTTTAAAATAATGGTAAAAAAAATCAGGCTACTGAGCATGAAATACATACCAGAATTAGAAGCCATTTGATTTTGCTGTGAATCGCCAAATAACCCAAAAGACAAAGAAGAACAACAGCAACTCCCATTTCAATGAAAATTTGAGAAACAGATATTAGGAAGTGATTATTTTCACCTGCATGAACCAGAGAATGACTTATTACGAAGTGACATTTTTGTATTTAATAATGATCTTAAAATGATTTCTAAGTAAGCTTTGATTCTCTTTTTGCCTCATTTCCAGCAACTGCTCCTGATGTTTAGCATTGACATTTCTTTTAGGACAGGGGAGAGAATGCGTTCAGTATGAGAATAGCCTTTTACTTTCATCTTGGCTTCATTTTTGTCTACTATAGAAGACAATATTTTCCTCTAGTGACTCTTCTATATCCAAAGTATGTTTAAATATTAATAAATGCATTCGTTCACTAAACAAGGTATTACTATAGTATATGTGTGTTAGAGGGGCCTTGTGTGCATGCTACTTTCATTGATAATGTGGTCTGTGTTAGTTGCTTTTCTCGTCACCATGACCAAATACTGACAAGAAGCAACTTAAGGGAAGAAGGATTTGTTTTGGCTCACAGTCTAAGAGGAAACAGTCCATAGCAGTGAAGAAGGGCAGCAAGTGATGGGAAACAGTGGCCCCTGCTTGTTACATGGTCCCAATCATAGCAGAGACTTTCATATGGAATTCATAAAGCACCCCCCCACCTCCAGCTACCTACATCTTGCAGACAAAATACTTCAAAGATTTTAAAGCCTTCCAAAGCAAATGCTCAGCTGGGGACCAAGCATATAGAAACACATAAACCTGTGGGAAACATTTCACATTCAAACTAACATGATCTTTTAAAATTTATATATTTTCCCTTTCCCTATCTGGACTGAGACACAGTGCTAGAGTTATGTATATTTACATGGTCAACAGAATAGAATAACCACAGTTTTAAGTTATGGCAACTAACTGCAAAATAGATGTTCAACAGTATTTGCTTCTTTTTTTTTTTTTTTTTTTTTTTTGTTTTTTTGAGACGGGGTCTCCCTATAGCCCCAGCTATCCTGGAACTCACTCTGTAGACCAGGCTGGCCTTGAACTCACAAAGATACTCCCGTCTCTGCCTCCCTAGTGCAAGGATTAAAGGCGTGCACCACCACGCCCAGCTAGTATTTGCTTTTTATTAAAGAAAAATTAATTCAATATGCCTTAGATTTTATGGAAGGACAGTGGAAGTTGTGGTATTGTAGCAGCTCTACTGACTCGTAAAAGCTACATATTAAATTTTCATGAAAGCTGCAAGCCAGCTGAAATCACACTGGCTCCTTGAAATTGAACACTACTTTCATATCCAAACCATATACATAAGTAAATGTCATGAATCAATTCAATTCCCTATTTCAGAAGTAGCTGCTAAACGTTTACCAGCAAGCTATTGAGCACAGAAGTATTTATTCTAATCAAGTAGGAAGAAGGCTAAAGGATTTAGATAAGACTACTAGGGAAGGTAGCACCTGAGTTTAGGCTTTACATGACATGGGGATACCCGGTTTTGAGGAGTGGAAGCATTTCTGAGGCATTCGACAGCACTTGAGTATAGAACATTTAGGTTTGGTTGCACTTATAGTGTGTGGGAAACACAATCAGAAAGGTTTGCAGTGATGAAAGCATCAACCAAAGATTTTTTTTTTTTTTAATATTTGAAAAGTGTTGTATGGTGCTTTCTTACTTTTTCACAGAAATTAAGTTCCACGAGGGCAGGAACTTTCGCTACTGTATCTTTGACATACTGGGCTGCACATGACACACAGAGGATGCTGAACAATATTTAGCAATGAGTAAGAGAAGACAAGGAGGTCTCAGAAAAAGAGCCTTAATAGGAGAACTACTTGCTCAAATCTGTTTTAATTATTTCAACGACATTTGGAGGATAGTTAAGAAAATGAAACACTGAAGGCTACTGGAGTCCCACAACATATAGAAGAGAAAGGGCCTGACAGGGCAAGGCTCTGTTATGAACAGAAAGGTCAGAGCAAACTAGCTTAAAAAGGTAAATTAGGTGAAAGTGGCTGATAAAGAAGAGAGCAAACATTAATCAAGATTTCTCAAAGTGATTTGAACACAATAAAAAACTTAATTTTTGACTACCTTTTCAGAGTCTATTTTAAAATTTTTTTATTAATTTTTATTTATTTCTGTATGTGTACGAATGTACTGTCTGCATGCAAGTCTGTGCACCCGTGTCGTGCAATGCCGCGGAGGTCAGAAGTGGGTGTTGGATTCCCCTGGAGCTGGAGTTCTCCTGGAATTGGAGTTTCAGACGGTTCTCAGCTGCCATGTGTGTGCTGGGGATCGAACCAGGGTCCTCTACAAGAGCGGTTGGTGCTCTTAACCGCTAGGCCATCTCTCCAGCCCCAGAGTCTATTTTTATAAGCAAGTATATACACTAGGATTAATAAAAAATTAGCTGTGATCCTCATACTGACTAGGCACAGAGAAGAAAAGAATAAGATGACTCCTCTTCTATTTTAATTGCTACATTATTACATTTGATATTCTGTACATTTGATAAGTCTTTAGCCCAGTACTTGGCTAACCTTCAATGTTCTATAAGTCTGAAATATTATTATCATTATGGAGAAGGAAATCATAAGTCATCAATGCCATCAGATATCACAATAAGCAAAGTGTGTAAATGAAAGAGAACAAAGATATCACACATTTAATATGCCTGTAGTCTAGTAAGTCATTCAGTACTTTGAAGGACACAAGAAATATTAAAGAATTTTACTTTGTTTTTTCTTCCCTACAAACTTTTTCTTGTTTTATATCCAATAAGAAATATATTATACTATACATGTTTGCCAGTTTTTCATTAACATTGTGGTTCAAAAGACTTATTGGGACAGTGTATAAGTTCTGTGTCAAGACTATCTAAAAACTCACCCAATACCCTGTATCTACAAGTTGACTATTCTTCACTTGAAAGTTCTCCTTCTTCCCTTTCACTAAGGATGTTTGCAAGGAGATAAACAAAAGCCTATTTGTGACTAACCTTCAAGTCATAGTAAGCACTACACATCACAAAATGGCAAAAAAGCAATATAACACAGAGCAAGTAGTTCTCCTGTTAAAGCTCTTTTTCTGAGACCTCATTGTCTTCTCTTACACGTTTCTAAATATTATTCAGCATCCTCTGTATGTTATGTGCTGCACAGTATGCTGAAGATATCTCTTTATATTAAGGTCTATTATACAGTCAAATTTGTGTCTCCAAATGTCCAGCCATTGGAGCCTGGTTAACTTACCAATAATCACACCCTTAAAAGAGAGTGATTCTCCCTTTCCCTGTGGTCATTGCTTCCCAGTAGTACCTCATATGGGTGTGAGGTGTCTCACCAACTTCTCCACATTTTTGGTGGGGTCTTGTCCAGTTTGGACTTACCCGTTACTTGTGCATGCTGTCTCCATTGCTGTGAATTCATATGAATAACTTCTCAGCTATCTGAAAAATTCTGTTTCCTTGTGGTCACCAAGCACTTCTGCCTTGTAAAATCTTTCTGCCCCCTCTTCCACAATAATTTCTGACCCTCAGTAGGCAGAAGTTTGATATAGAATAAAGAGACTGTAGAGCGATTATCCCTGAGATGGTAACTACATTTTAAAAGAAATTATTTAACTTGATCAATGTGTTTATATTGACCTCCATACCAGGTCTTCGTCTTATCTTGCGTCCTTTGTTGACCCTTCATACATAGCCTTGGATTTGAGACCTATTCCTAAATAAAGAACTTAGGAAATGCTGTACCATGCTTCGTGAATCTTAGAGAAATACTGCCACCTGCTGAATGAGTTATGTATGGTAGGTCAACATGACTGCCTTTAGAGAAAAAAATACATACATACATACATACCTAAATTTGTTAAAAATATATTTTTTTTTATTAAATGTATTTTTCTAATTCCTTTTATTAAATTTCTATTATCTTAAATTAAATTATTTTTTATTTCTTTTTTTTTATTTTATTTTAAATTTTTTTTTTTTTTTTAATTATTTTTTATGTTTTTTTTTTTAAAAAATCCTTTAATGAGATTAAGAAAGTATTTTAAAATTAATGTTTTGTTTTTCCTTCGCATTCTGTTTCTCCTCTAGATATTTATGATTCTGTAAAGATAACCACACTTTTAATTAGAAACTTTCCAGTAAATGACAACTTTATAATTCTGCTGACTCTGGTCCTTAATCTTTCTTCTCATACCAGTTGTCAGTATAAAACTTCTTTGTTTCCAACTGTACAAAAGATATCTTGAAACTTCTTGTGTTTTATCAGTATACTCTGGGGCCTAGAAGTCAAAATCCAGAAGGTACGCCAAGCTAATCTTAATTATGTTGGATATTTTTCCAGCTTTCAGAAAGTAAAGTTTTGCTGTTTCCTTATCTGTCTTAGTAAACCTCTCTCCCCTTTCCAGAAGCTTCCTTTTGAAGAATAGTGCTAGACCCTCACTGAAGTCTCTGTGTGCATGCTCTTTTCATTTTTAACAGGGTCCCTAGTCACAGTTTGCCCCCCCCCACCTGCCCCACCTCCACCCAGTACAGAGATTTTTTTTTTAAATTCCCATGTTAGACATTATGTTCATCCTTCTCCACATTTACCAATGGACAAGGCCCTCCTAGAAACACCCAGCTTCTTCCTCCCTCGGTCAGATATGTCTCCAGGCTTTGTTTTCCTTCTGTGTTTAAGTCTCTTGTTGTCATTTGCTTTCTCCAGTTTGTGTCTGTCCTGTCTTCCTCAAATGCCTGGCATGTCTTGATGGGATACGTACTTAAAATGTCAGATTGATTTTTATTCTGTCTCTCCCAAAGGTTCGGGAGATTTGTATTTCTGGCTTCAGTTTTCTTCATTACAGTAAATGAAGCAGTGGTCTTCTCCCAGAATCTGAGCAAGAACTTAAGTCCAAGTTCCTAGCCCCGGTGTCTCTACAAATGAAAAGGAAAACACAAACTAATGAACCCGAAATCTTGTCAGTAACCCTATGTGAAATGCTGAAGGCAGACACTAGTGGTGATTAATTTGGTGAAAAGTAGTGTCTTAGGTAGGGTTAAGTGTAAATACATTATCAACACACACAATTTTAGAAAACACACTAAAATTATTTCTTCTTTTCTCTTCTTAAAAACATGGGAGTACCTCAGGCAGGTTCAGTTTATGGTTGCATGACTGGCTCTAGATATCACCATTCACAGCAGTGCAAAGAGTAGGAGAATAAATAAACTCAGACAAGCTACACTTAAGCAAGTGAAATGGAAGTTACCTACTTCTATTCTCTTCATTTTCTATTGAAAAAGACATGGTCACACAGCCACATTCTGCTGCAGAAGGCAGTAACAATATAACTGTGATGATGTAAAATTGCACTAAAGACCAAAACCCAAATACCTGCCAGTTAGGAATGGGTGATTATAAAATTTATTAGAAGGAAGTAAAAGACTGGGATATAGTTTCAATATGCTTTACTCTGGGAAATGATACAAGCTTACTGGAGACATCTGCATAGGATGGAAATTTTAAAAACAATATTTTATTATTTTTATATGTATGACTTTACTTCCTGCATGGGTGTATGTGTACCCTTGTCCTGCAATGCCCACAGAGGTCAGAAGAGAGCACTGGATTTCCCTGGAAGTGGAGTTATAGTTAAGCCACCATGTAAGTGCTTGGAATTGAACCCGGGTCCTCTTCAAGAGCAGCCAGTGTGCTTAACAGCTGAGCCAGCTCTCCAGCCCCAGGATACAAAATTGTGTTTTTTTTAATGATAAGCACTGGGAATAAAAGAACTAGAAGATAAATTCATAAATTCAGCATTTAAAGACTGAGTTTGAATTAGTGGAGGGTATTCATGTGACCACAACCTATAAGTACCAGGAGCAAAGTAGATGTGAATAGTGTGTGCTATGCAGATACGGGAGTCGTCCATGTAGACAAAGCCAATGATGGTGACTGAAGGGGAAGAGGGATTGACTACAGAAGCAGACAAGCAGGGCTTAGAGTTGAAGAAGAATAGAATTTGGAACTTGGATACAAGGTAAGAATCTAAAGCACAGTCTCATGGAAATCAATAGAGGAAAAACATTATTGGCAAGTTGTTGCATCAAACCAAAATCAAAGATGTGACACTTTGTGAGGACCAATCCTGAGGAGAGAATAAGATCCTGGATCAGAGACACATCTGCCTTTCTAGGCAGATGATTGTCTTCTCAGGTCAGGTACCATCATTGGCAATGGTCCCTGTTTATTTCCACAGCTGATCATTTATACTGTATTCACACATAACATAAGCCCTGTGCCTTTGTCCATGTAACTACAATGTATTCTAAAGTATTCACAGAAAATCGGGCTTTTTGCCTCAACTATTCAAGGATCTTCTAGTCCTTTCTTGTAGCTTCAATACTAAAGGACAGAACATTCTGCAAAGCAAATTCAACCTGGAAAACTGACATGTATTAGGACTGCGACTCCCAGAGGCATTCCCCTGGGAGTGTTTATGCTGGCAACACTCTACCAATAGGTCAGGGCAGGTCTTCTCAAATTTGGTGCTGATTCATCTGATTCCCACAATACTTGGAATTTTAAATGGTAGTCAAGCTGGTCAGGTCATTATAATCAGAAAACAGCAATGAAAAAAAAGTCAGAGCACAACAAACTGCGTATCTAAGCAATGATCTAAGGAAGCTCACATCGTTTACACAGAGAGGTTATGAGGTGGTCTGGTCGGTTTACTCCCAAGCTTCCCATGGTGGAAACAATAAAGATGGACAAATACAAAGATACACAAGCATGTACAGTTCTTACTTAAATATTTGTGATATAAAACCTCATTATTTTCTTTTGAAATGAACAAAGAACTTGTTCTGAACTAAATCAAACAGGTGCTTGGTGTGATATTTCCTTTGTACAGTTCCTGGACAGGTAATTTAATGATCTAACAACAAAGACATTTTTGATATATGAATGCTATACAGATTGACATCTTACAAGATGTCAGTTTGTACATGCTATTTTTTACTAGGTAAATAAGCGCTAATTGCTTGCTGCTCTAGTTTTTGTGTTCCTTCTAAGTACCGAGGGATTTGAAAGCAAAGATGGACAAGTCAGAACATGTCAAGGAGTTAAATACTAAAACCTGTGGTCAGCTCTGAATTACAGGTGTTCTGTTGAGAGACAGAGAAAAGTGTAATAGTGAAGTTTCATAGAAACTATGAATAGGAGACAATCTTGAAGAATAATTGAAATGGAGTGAGTCACTGAAAAACAAAATGAAGGAAAGAATCAGTCAAGTAAGCTAGAGACTATGCTAACAAAATTTAATGAAAGGTGTAACAAAATATAGTTCAAAGTGCAAAGGCCTGATAAATGGAGTCAAGATAAATGGAGTCAAGAAAATACTATAATGGAATCTGCAGATTTTGCCAAAGAATTTTCTTTTTTCTCTGAAGGTAACTGGGGCCTTAATGTGGGCATGAATGATGACTATAACTTTAAAAAGTAACATAAGATGGAGAGATAATTTCCAAATTATCTCTCCGTCTTATGTTCACACAAGATGAATGTGGCCTAAACTGCAGGATGGCAGCAGGACTGGGGAATGGGACTGGGTCAGAAATGGCAGCATGGGATGGTAAACAGCCAGTGACCAAACTTGAAACCATGGCTGCAGAATTTAATGCTTAAGCTTTCAACATTTTCCGTATCCTACAATGGATCATTTTTACTGATGTCATTTAACATAGAAATTTTGCAAATTATGCATGACTATACTATTAGTTCCAGTAATATCAATGAGAAAAGGAAATGAGGAAGGAAAACTAATGTGTCCAAAGTCACCCATTTAAAAGTGTCAGAATCAAATAACAAATCCAGAGGCATAAACTACTCTGTTGATGAAATTCTCAAGGTTTGCCAGGTGTGGTGGCACAAGCTATTAATCCCAGCACTCTGGAGGCAGAGGCAGGTGGATCTTTGTGAGTTCAAGGCCAGCCTGTTCTATAGAGTGAGTTCCAGGCCAGCTGGGGCTACAGGGAGACCTTGTCTCAAAAATACCAAAAAAAAAAAAAATTCTCAAGTTTCAGTGTCATTATCTGTAAAGGAGGATTATAAAAGTGCTCATCCATCTCAAAAGGATATTTTACAAAATAAATGAGATTATGTTTACAAATACGCAGTCCTGTGCCCAAGGAAAGGTAATCTATGATCTTAATACACCTCAACTTAATGTGTAAAAACTAAGATTATAAAAGGGGGGTATGCATGAGGGTGGGAAAAGGGATGGCAATGAAGGAAAGTGAGAGCCCATCCTATTCTTGTGAAATTCCTGATCCTTCCAGCTTCCAGAAGGAGTCACAAGTACATCTAGAGAAGGACTTTACAATCTGGAGTTGTCTCTAAGGGGAATGAAAGAGGTTTAAAAGTCCAACACTAATTCATACACATACAAAAAAAAAGTCCAACACTATAAGGCATAACCATATATAAGTACTATCTCGAAAGTTTATGAGATGACTCAGTGGTGCAGACTTCTGCATGCAGGCCTGATGACTGGAATTGGATTCTTGGATGCCACAAGGTGGCAGGAAGAGAATGGATTCCTAAGAGTTGTCCTCTGACATACACACATACATATATAAATACATACACACAAATAAATAAAATTAACAAGTAACTTATTTTTAAGTACCTTCTTTTTAAATTTTTATTATTTTCTTTTTTTAATTTTTAATTTTATTTATTATTTATTTATTTATTTATTTATTTATTTATTTATTTATTTATATGAATCTATTGTCTGCATGTAGGTTTGTGCACCCGTGTCCTGCAATGCCGCGGAGGTCAGAAGAGGGTGTAGGATTCCCCTGGAACTGGTGTTCTCCTGGAATTGGAGTTACAGACAGTTCTCAGCCGCCATGTCGGTGCTGGGTATCAAACCCGAGCAGTTGGCACTCTTAACCGCTAGGCCATCTCTCCAGCCCCTTATTTATTATTTTCTGTAGGTAGGTGCACCCATGTCATACAAAGCTGCGGAGGTCAGAAGAGGACGTCAGATTCCCCTGGAACTGGAGCTAAAGATGGTTCTTAGTCACTGTGTAGGTGCTGGGAATCAAACCAGGGTCCTCTGCAAGAACAGCTGGGTCTCTTAACTGCTGAGCCATCTTTCCAGCCCTTTAAGTACCTTCTATGCACCAATTTTTAGTGTCAGAGTGCCATGTAAAGAAAATATAACTATTGAACTGCTACTAAACAGAAATGGTTTCACTTTTTAATTAACATTTTAAAAGAATTATTCTTTTCTGGTAACAAGCAGTTCTCTCACATCTTTTCATTAATAAATAATAAACAAACAGACGAACAAACAAATAAATAAATACATATTTCTTATGTATTCTGAAGGAAATCTACTGTACCAGGACATCAATTAGACTTGGGAATGATTTTCAACATTTAAATTAAATAAAGTTATAAAGAAAAAAACATTCAAGATAAAAGCTGTGGATAAACTAATGTTCTGAAACCAAGGCTAAATTTCTGAGGAAGTTTTCTTCAACTAATTGTGTTTCAACTAAACAGAGTTTAAAAGCCATAGTTTCAAGGGCTTCTAATCTATAAGTGTCTCATATAAGTGTTGCATTTTGTACCTTTTTGTTTGGTATAGTCTAGTTACTATTAATGTGTAGAATATGTGATTTTCTTCCTAATTAAACATAAGCAAAACAATGACTACAAAATCCACCATGAATTAATTTATCTTCAGAATTAATTTATCTTGGTAAGCAATTTATTGTTTTTCTCTAAGCTTCAGGTCTCACAAATCACATTTGAAACACAGTTTTGTAGATGGAACTTCTACATAGGTAATTCAGTGTTCAGTAGGAGAACTGAAATCTCAGTTAAAGCCCTGGATACTGCCATATCTGGTGGCGCCTGCCTTTTAACACAGCACTAGGGAGGCAGAGGGGCCAGTGTTGTCTACATAGGGAATTCCAGTCCTCCTGAAGCTACAGGGAGACCCTGTCTCAAAGCAAACAAAATAGACCAGTAGGCTATCTTTACTTGAATAATTATAACTGAATGCAGTATCTTCGATAAATATTTTCTAAGCCAAATAAATGCTAAGATCTACCTGGAAAGAGATAATGAAGCTTTTCTTCCCGCTCTTGAAATGCAGTGTCCCAGCCAGTTTTGAATAGAAGTTATTTGTCCTTCTGAGGCACCTGTAAGGAGCAGCTGCTTGCTCTTCATGGGATTGGCTGTTGCCGTGGTAACGGTTTGTTTGGCTGCTACAGGAGGTGGCTCACTAGGAAGCAGAGATTTCGCACTGGTGGGTGAGCCTGGCACCCGCACCTGGGGTGCACTGGGGTCTGGGACCGGGCGCGCGGGGATCTGGCCTGAGGCTGAGCATCCCGAAACAGACGCGGGTCCAGATTGCAACGCGGTGCGCAGGGGGTCCACTGTCAGCTCCGGCGTTTCCTAGCTCTCCTAAAACTTGAAATTCCATGTGCCCACCTAGAGGGCCTGTGAGAGTATTCCTTCCGTACACTCCCACCCCACAATAAACCAACTGCTACCTCTCTTCCCTTCCTTCCAACCACCCTCTTTCCTTTTTCTTTCTTTCTTTTTTTTTTTTTTTTTTTTTTTTTTTTTTTTTGAGACACCGGGTCTCCCTGTAGCCCCAGCTGTCCTGGAACTCACTCTGTAGACCAGGCTGGCCTTGAACTCTACAAGATCCGCCTGCCTCTGCCTCCCAATGCTAGGATTAAAGGCGTGCGCCACCACGCCCCCCCCCTTTTTCTTTTTTTATAACCCGCATATATCGTTATTTATTTATTTATTTATTTATTTATTTATTTATTTATTTATTTATTTTGTCTTTTCGAGACAGGGTCTCCCTGTAGCCCCAGCTGTCCTGGAACTCACTCTGTAGACCAGGCTGGGCTTGAACTCACAAAGACCAGCCTGCCTCTGCCTCCCAAGTGCTAGGACTAAAGGCGTGCGCCACCAAGACCAGCTGTTGTTATTTTAGAAAGCAGAATTTCCCCTCTTTTCTACACAGGGACTGAAGGGCGGAGTTCCTTAAGCTTTCCATTTTAGGGAGCATTATGGACTCCTATCCAAGTCATTATCAACTTGAAGTAGTCTGCTGCTGCTGCAGCAGCTTACTGACAGTGGGAGCTTTGTAAGGAAGCCCTGTCCTATAAAGACACCTCTGGATGCAGGTGGCTATTGAGGCGGGTGCTGGGGGAGAGTGTGGGTAATAGAAATTCTCATGTGTTGTAGGAATAAAATGCATACCAGAGTGTAAAGACTTATTTTACAAGCTAGAATATTAAATTTTACACAATAATTATATAAAATTATTTAATGATAAATAATTTTAGGACTAGATTGTTAAAAAATAGTATTTTGGATAGTAGGGTGTTAAATAGAAGATATGAAAATTAGTTCACCTGATTCTCATTTAAAAAATTGCGACTAGAAAATTTAAATTTGTGGTTTGTGTGCACACATAGAGGTTCCCGCTGAAGAGCCAGTAGAGGGGACATGTAGAAAAATTATTTTGCCTTCGTCTTACTTTCCTGCTCTCTTTCTACATCTTTTTTTGTACTTATGCATTCTGTTTTACAGGTATATTAGAAAAAACTTAAAAAATGTGTGCTTGTTTGAGTTGCCCTTTGATTAAATTTAGACCTCTTTTTGTTTGACATTTTGTTTTCCTTTGCAGAAAAGAGATTGTTGGTAAAATTTGGGCTCTTTAAATGAGCTCGTAAAATTCTAAATGCAATATATGTTAAGAGTTTAAAAGTAGTCACTTAACATATTGTTATGAAATTCAGATTAAAATTCCCAGTGTTTTTCAGAAAGAAGTTTCTATATCAGAAATATCTCTCTCTCTCTCTCTCTCTCTCTCTCTCTCTCTCTCTCTCTCTCTCCTAAAAGAATTTTTACTGTGCATATGATTTTGCTATTTTTCAAATGATCTTTCTTGGCTTCTTTTTCTCAAGAGAATGATAATAAATTACCTATTTTCTAAATGAGTTGTATTCTATGTTTCATTATAGTCTCTGTAACACTTATTAATGACTGCTTATGACAGCTTTAAATACATTTCAATAAAAATAATTATAAGTTTACAACCAGTTTTAAGATATAATACAAAAAGAACCTTGCCTGCCCTGTCCAATGTTTTTCAATGATAAAATGTATTAAACTATCTCTGAATTTAATGACATTGATACAATCTATTAATTTTATTTGGTTTTCCTTGTACTCTTACCAGTAATGTGTTCCATACAAAGTTAATCACCAGAATATTTTCAGCTACCTATGCCTGCAATCACTGGATATTATCCCCACTACAAGATCTGTCATATTGCCCTTTTAATAATTACATACATCTCCCTCCTGGTATATCTCTGCCAACTCTCTAACCAACGTCTGTCCTTTATAAGGATGGTCCAAAGGTGTCATATAATGGCAGCAGGTACATTACACTCCTTTCCTTTGGCATTTTTTTGTTTGTTTGTTTATTTTGAGACAGGGTCTCCCTGTAGCTCTGCCTGTCCTGGAACTCGCTATGTAGACTAGGCTGACCTTGAACTAGCAGAGATCCATCTGTCTCTGCCTCCCAAGTGCTAGGATTAAAGGCATGCACCGCCACACCTGACTCCTTTGGCTTTTTTACTCCTCAGAGTTGCGTGTTTATCTATGTCGTGGCAGTTTTTAATAGATTGTTCATTGTTTTATTGCCGAGTAGTATTCTGTGGATAATATGGATGTATTACAGTTTATTATTCATCCATATATTGATGGATAACTAATCTGTATGTAGTTTATTAGTTGTTTCCACTTTGAGACTAGTATGAATAAAGCTGTCGCAAGCATTCACATGTGTTTTTGTATAAACATGAGTTTTCCTTTCTCAGAATCACATAGAATCCGTCATGAAATCACTTGTGGAGAAGAAAGATATGTGATGTCTATAACTAGGAGAAAGGCAAGTATTTTTCGGCACAGCTTAGAAGGTGCTAGCTTGTTTTTAGGTGGAACGAAATTTTGAGAAATAAAATATCTGATGGAGCAATAAAGAATAGGAATAATGAACGGAATGCAATTCAGTAGGTAAGAAGTCAGATTCAGACTAAAGGTGATTCCTGGAGGGAAGAGCTTGGCCTGGAGACTTTTTAGTGAGAGTTACAGTAACTTTGGACTCAGCACCTCTCAGATACTATCCTTTTGGTTGTCAGCATAACGTATTTAGATGGTTAAGTAACCTTGCCCAACAGTTTTCCTACACACACACACACACACACACACACACACACACACACACACACACACACAATGACTGCCTTATCTTCATTCTGTTCATTCAGTTATATGTGGATCTTCAGGTACCTGGCCTGTCACAGGTTCCGAGTGTCTGTGACCTCATTCTGGCAGTGGTTTTGAAGATGATAAAGAGGATGAAAGACACGCTATTACTTTGTGACCTATATTGGTTTCAAGTATTAGCAATTTTAAGCATAGTACATTTTAGATTATAGTCCACATATTATTTACTATTGTGTACTATGTTAGCAAAGTATATGCTATCTAAGGAAAATTACTATAATTTGGATTATGAATAAAATGTACTCACACGTGTTTCTCAGAAATACATTTGGTTCTTTCTCTCAGGTGTTTTTCTAATCTCTAAATAGTTAAATTATCGAATGATTTTTACAGATTGTACTCACAAGGACAAGTTTACTTTAAAATCTCTTAATTATGGAAAGTAGGTCTCTCCATCCCATATAATTTCTCACCTAAAAATTAAGGAACAGGACTGAATATAAATACTTTGTTGTCAAATATTTTAACAATTCAGTGAGATGATAAACGATATTCCTCAACATATATTGCAACTCTAATAAGATGTGATAAAACGTTGTTATATTAAATGTGTGTATATTCATGCTGAATTTTAAGGAACCCATAGTTTTTAGAAATTTATAAGATGCTTTTTATTTAAATACTATTTTCTATCGTTAAGAATTATGGAAATCAATGACGATGATGAGAAGAAGCTAGCAGAAGAAATCAAAGCCGAATTGGATAAAGTTAGCATTTCTTCCTTGGAAATGGATGAGATTGAAAGTGATTCAGAAATAGAAAATCAGAGTGATGATAGCAATATGGTAAGTCTTTCACTTTTAAGATTTTTAACACATGTAGATTTTAAAGAACTTTCCTGTGGTTTCTTGGATACATATTTTAATTAGTTAATTAATTTTTTCTTTGTTTATTTTTTAAGGGATTCACAATATAAGAGCACAGTTGTTTTCAATCACATTGACATTGCTCAGTTTGCCATACCATTAGGTAATTGGTGCTAGCATCCACAGATGAGGGATAACATTTGTCGTTTGTTTTTCTGGGACTGTGTTACTTCACTCAGCATATCTTCTAGCTCCAGCCATTTACCTGCAAAGTTCATTATGTTATTTTTCTTTACCGCTGCATAGAACTCCATTGAGGAGATGTACCACATTTTCTGTATCCACTAATCACTTGAGGGGAACTTGGGCTGGTTCCAGCTCCTTGCTATTGTGAAGAGAGCTGCAATAAACATGGCTGTGCATGTATCTCTGTGGTAAGATGAGTCTTGTGGGTACATACCCAGGAGTGGTATGGCTGGGTCAGGTGGCAAGTTTATTCCAAGTCTTCCATGGGTTCTCCAAACTGTTTTCCATAGTGGCTGTACCAGTTTACATTCCCACCAGTAGTGGATGAGTGTTCCCCTTTCCCCACAACCTCTCCAGCCCTTGGCATCATTTGTTTTCTTGATTCTGGAGAGTCTTATTGGAGTAAGATGATATCTTAAAATGGTTTTAATTTGTGTGTCCTTAATTATTAACCCTTAATTATTAGCTATGTTGAACACTTCTTAAGATGTTTCTCAGCTGTCTCTAATTCCTCACTTGTGAAGTCTCTGTTCAGCTCTTTGCTCCATCTAATTGAGTTGGTCATTTGTTTTCTTTTTTTTTTTTTGCTTTTTATTATATATATATATATATATATATATATATATTGTACAAAATTATCAAATCTAGACCCTTGTCCCTCACCCTATCCCCCCATCCCCACCAGAGCTCATGTATTCTGCCAAACATGCTTTTCATCTCTTTCTCAGTCTTTCTCAAAATTCTCCATGTGGAAGTTGACTGTTTTGAGCAGTTCACTGTTTCAGTCGGTTCTTTGATGCAGTCCTTTCTGTTGTTGTTGTTGTTGTTGTTGTTGTTGTTGTTTCCAATATGCATCACTCCCAACTGCTTGGACAAAAGCTCAAGGTATACATATTTTATAGCACAGGTTTTCTTCTATAAATAAAGCTCATTAGTAGATATGAAAAACAAAATTATTGCAAACAAGAATGCATTATAATTCTCCCTTCTACTTTTAAAGTAAATTATTTTTATTTGTATGTGTATGGGTATTTTGCTTGCATGTATATATGTGTACCACATGGGTGCCTTGTACCCAGAGAACAGGAGAGGGATTGGATACCCTGGAACTGGAGTTAAAGTTGATTGTGAGCCTCCATATGAGTGCTGGCAACTGAACCCAGGTCCTCCACAGGAACAGCAAGGACTCTTAAATGCTTGAGCCATCACTGCCCTCCTGCATTTATGTCTTGCACTCAACTAAGCTTTTAAGTAAAATTTGCATTGTCAAGTTTCAAAAACTCATTTTTTTTTTGGTTGTTGTTGTTGTTGTTGTTTTCTGCACTTGACATTGAATTCATTGCTTTGGTCTTGCTAGGCAAGCACTCTATCACTGTGTTAAACCTCCAGACTTTCTGCTTTTCTTATTTATTAATTATGCTACACTTAGGTATTACTTAATTTTTTAATCATTTATTCTTGTTTTATGGATATGAGCAAGTTTTGGCAGATGTAAGTGCAACTGTGCATTCAGTGCCCCGGAGGAAGGAGGTGGGCAGCAGGTTTCCTGGAACTAAAATTACAGAGAGTTGTTAACTACGATGTGAGTGATGGGAACTGAATCTAGGTCCTTTCAAGAGCAGCTTCTGCTGTTAATTGATGAGCCATCTCTCCAACCCCTCATGTATTACTTTAAAAAAAAACCATGACACTATTCTGTCTATTATGCACAATTAATTTATATGAGACAAAAGTGCTAACATTTTTATTTGCCTATGATAATGGATTATACAAGTTTAATTCATGCACAATTGCAGAATAAACTTCTAAGCCTCTTTTCTGATCTTATATAACACAGAATCATTCATAACTGTCAAAATAAATATTATTACATGGGGAGTAAATTATTTTATTAACTCAAGATGAAAGATTCAAGAATTAAGAATTCTAGTTCACAGGATATACAACAGTCTTTACCATCCAGGAGCCTTTAAACACTTATTAACCAGGAAATTGGAATCATAGTAAAGGACAGAGAACAAAAAAGTAAACCAGGTGTTTTTATTAAGACTAGGATTATTAGGTCATAGAATTTTATATGCTTTTCTATAGGGGATGGCTAAATGTATGTTCTGATATTCGTTTTCAACGCTAATAGTGGATTTCATTAGTTAGACAGAGGCAAATTGCCAGTTTTTAAAACATGGAAACAGTACGAGAGAAAACTTTGTTTAGTAGATATCATGTTGTTCTATATCAGGAACCTCCACACCAGGCTGGGGCTCCTCAAGAAAGTTTGCTACTCATGTAGAGACTGTTATGTAATGTATGGACTAGGAGGCATAATTGTTTTAAATATTTCTTGTTATGAATATTATTACTTTGCATATATTTTCTAACAGCAGATGGAGTTTACAAAGGAGTGTATTTCATTTTGACATATAATATACTAATATCAGTCTATTTAGCTATTTAGATCATTTGCATATTTATTAACATAGGCTATATTTTCAGAAGTTCTATAAATTCATGATTCAACTGTGTATAATTACAAAGTAAATTTTGAAATGCACTAAATAATGACATAATGTATTAATTATACATAATATTCAAGAAAAAAGTTCATAGTTTGATTTATATTTAATAAGAATTATTGTACATTGAATTAACATTAAAAAGAACACTAATGTAGGCATTTAAAAAACACAACTTCAAGTAGACAATGAAAATGATAAATAGGTAATTCTTTTCATTTGTTTCCACAGTTTTCTAGTAAGTAGTATTTAACTACCTGAAAATAGAGAGATAAATTTAAGCAAACAGATTTTCCTGAATACATCTTTTATATGGAGCACTTTTACCTCATTTACATATTATGCTCAACTTTTTGGTGAAAAATAAAGGATAAAATATTAGCTATATAATTTTGATAAGCCATTTCATAGCTTCTTTTGTCATTTAAACTTTAGGACTTAGATGAATTGCCAGAGTCTGTTCTTCACTGTATCAGCGTCATCAAGAATAAGAATAAGTCTGCTGAAGAACTCATTCTTCATGACCTAGAAGATACTGATGTCTTTAGTAAGCATAGTCTCTAATTTGATTAACCAAGTTGTCAAAAGTTTTATATCTTGTTATTTATATGTTCAATAATTTATCTTAAATGTGACATTCAGAGACTATTAGACTGCTGGGTTCAGTTCACTCATTTCTTCTTAGTACTATCCTCACAACACCAAGTCGTGAGTATTTTGGGAAACCTCAATCTTGTTACATTCTATTGCTTTACATTAAAGAGAATACTAATCATGTTACTTTTAAAACGTTTTTATTATTTATTACTTTCATGTATGTGAGCAGATGTATTGCTTGTATGAAGAATGCACCCACGTTACACAATGCCACCATGTAGGCGCTGGGAACTGAAATTGGGCCCTCTGAAAGAGCAGCCAGTGCCCTTAATAATTGAGCCATCTCTTCTGCCCTGAATAATGACTTTTAAAAGTATCAACATACACGTTTTTGGAGAAAAATAATCTTTGTGTTAAAAGCACAACAATGTTCTTTATTTCAATCTGAGAAATTTTACTTCTTGGAATGATTTTAATATTGGAGTGATACAAACATATCCAAAAGTTAATCATAAAATCTTGCTTTAATCAAGAAAAGTAACAAACGTTCAACAGAATCATGATTTATCCAATAATGCACCCATTTAAAAAACTGACTTAAGGCCTAGGAAGATAGCTGAAGGATGAGAGCATTTCCTCTACTGCCCTGAAGAGATGAGTTTGGATTCCCAGGACATAAAAAGCTGAGCATTTCAGAGCTGGAGAACTGGCTCGGCATTTAGGACCACTGGCTGGTCTTGCAGGAGATTCAGGTTCATTTCCCAGGACCCAAATTGTGGCTAACAACCATCCCTAACCCCAGTTCCGGGGGAATCCAATGCCCTCTTCTGACCTCTGCGGCATTTCCTGACACAGTTGCACTTACATACATTCAGGCAATATACTCAGACAGATAACGAAAAAGCTGAACATTGCCTCACAGGCCTGTAAACTTAGCCTTCGGGAGTGGAAACAAATTCTGGGAGTTCACTGGTAAGTCAACCTAGCATAATTTGTGAGCTTCTGGTTCAGTCAGAGACCTTGTCTCAAGGTCATAAGGCAGAAACCTATAAAGGAAGGCCCCCGCTGTCCTCCCCTGGCCTCTGCATACACACTATGGTACACTCACGTGCCTGTACCACCCACCTACTCCCATACGCACACTACATACACACACAAATGTCTTAGACAAATGTTTGGTTACATAATATATTTGTGATATATTAAAACTGCCTTCAAAGGTAATATAATTTGTACAAATATAAGTTATAATAAATTTATTCATGATTAAGAGATATTCATTCAATAAATATTACTGCGCAACAAGATCTCCTCTAGGCACTGAGAAATCAATGAAGGAGACACAGTGTCAGAAAGTTATCTACATGAACATGAAAGGACATGCAGCTACAGGAGCCCCAGGCATTTAGACAATTAAGAGAAGTTCTTAGACACAGTTCTAATCAATAGGTTTTATACTCTTAAAGAATAGAGTGATTTTCTCAAAAAACTCATATCATCAAAGCTCTTAAAAATTAATCAGTTAATCAACAATGAAGCAGGAAGATAGGGAGGAAATGGTTGGTTTTTTGTTTTTTTTTTACTTCTATGTGTATGAGTGTACTGCCTGCAATAGGTAGGTGCACCTATGCCGTGCAATGCTGTGGAGATCAGAAGAGGGCATCGGATTCCCCTGGAACTGGAGTTACAGATGGTTCTTAGCCGCCATGTGGATGCTGGGAATCAAACCTGGGTCCTCTGCAAGAGCAGTCAGTGCTCTTAACCACTGAGCCATCTCTCCAGCCCCAGGAAAAGTTTTCTAATAGTAGGAAAAACCTGACAATGGATTTCTTTAGATGCAAACAATTTACATTATGAAATAACTTATTTACAAAAAAGCTATATATGTCTAATCAAACAGTATTGTCCTAACATAAAAAAAGAAAATAAAGGCTAGTTTCATTGAAGAACAAAAATCTATGGATTGGGATTCTCAGTCATAGAAAAAAGCCACACTGGCTACCTAGGTCCTAAGAGTTCTTGTTTTGATGAGTAAAGAGTCTGAAGACTTACTACTATGAGACTAAAGTAGTGGCTTACAGTAATAACTTATTGTTGGCTCTGTGGCTTTTCAGTTCTCTGGCTCAACTGAGAAGTTCTACCTTTAATATTTTATGTACTTGCTGTGAATATTGATTAACTTTGTAGTCATCTCAAGTCCTGAATGAAGCTGAATTCAAGATGGCTCATTCAAATTGGTAGAAATCATGTATTTGTAGGCTGGAGAGTTCAAATACAGCTGTCAACTGGAGTCACATAAATATGTCCTCTTGTTGCTTGTCTTTCTCAGAGCATGGCATTTGGAGTATTCCAAGATAAAATATCAATAAAAAATATTACATTAGACTCCTGTGAGATTTCTTATGACAAATTATCAGAAGTCATGTGGCATCCATCATGTCTACAAAAATAAATTTTTTGTGTGCAAGAAGAAACAACAATATATTTATGCCACAGGAAGTTGTTCTTTTAAAGAACTATCTTTGGAGACCAGTTACTATAATAAATAATAGGCGTGGTGGTGCATGCCTTTAATCCTAGCACTTGGGAGGTGGAGGCAGGCAGATCTCTGTGACTTCAGGGCCAGCCTGGTCTACAGAGTGAACTCCAGGCCACCTGGGACTAAAGGGAGACCTTGTCTCAAAAATACAAAAAAAAAATTCTATTATTTATTTATTTATTTTTTATTTTTTGGTATTTTTGAGACAGGCTTTCCCTTTATTCCCAGCTGGCCTGGAGCTCATTCTGTAGACCAGGCTGGCCTTGAACTCACAGAGATCCGCCTGCCTCCACCTCCTGAGTGCTGGTATTAAATGCGTGAGCCACCATGCCCTGCAATAGAATTCTTAATAGGACTGAAGATACAAATTCTAGTATGAGTACTCAAGTTTAAATTTGTTACCTGCAAAACTGCATGATGATAGAAGCTGTTGTCCACTATATTTAAGAAGTGCAGATTCAATCTCCAGCACTAAAAATGTGCAGAGATATTAATTCTCTCTTCTACAGTTTTATCTCTTATTCACAGCTCCTGTCTAACAATGTGGAAAACAAAAATGAAAAGATCACATATTTTTACTCATACATAATGGTTTTATGAAAAGAAATAAATACACATAAGACCAGAACTTTAATCATTCTCAGTATTTTTTTTTGCTCCAAAAGAATCTAGTTAATGTTACAATTTTCTTTTCATCTTGCATAGTAATGGATGTCAGAAAGGTTGTTAATAAATATTGAAGGAGAAAATATATCATATTTGGCAAAATAAATGGGAATAATTAATTACCCTGAAGAATGGTCTTCCATAAAGGTGGTTTACTATTAGGAAATGCTGACATAATACATTTAGCAAAGGAAAAGAAGAGTACTTAAATTTTAAAGCTTTTTTAAATTTTTTATTTATTATTTATGTATATGAATGTACTGTCTGCATGTAGGTCTGTGCACCCATGTCGTACAATGCACGTGGAGGTCAGAAGAGGGCGTTGGATTCCCCTGGGACTGGAGACAAAGACAGTTCTCAGCCGCCATGTGGGTGCTGGGGATCGAACCCCGGTCCTCTGCAAGAGCAGTCGGCACTCTTAACCATTAGGCCATCTCTCCAGCCCAGAAATGTACTTAAATTTTAACAGATAATAAAAATAAAATCCAATTAAATCCCCTAAATTAAGGAATAAAATTCACAACATCATAGTAGTTGAAATCTTTTAAATTAATATTTATATTAAAATGTTCTCATCATTTTGTGCGAGATTCCATTGCCCATATCTGGCAGGTAGAATTCAACATTCATTGATTTCTAATCAAGTTATATGTTATGCAGCAATTTTCCCATGGTTAGTCTTAAGATTAAATTGAAAGTTTTTGATTTAATTTTATTTTTTGACCCATGAATCTCAAAAAGGCAGTTGTAGTACACATACCTATGGGCAGGGATCAAGGTGTAAATTTCATCAAATTTGTCCATGTTTTTTTTTTCTTGGTGACTGCATGTGGTTAATTTGGGAAGCAAACTTAAATCCTTAAGTTAAATTATCCTACAGGTAAAAGAGGATGTTACAAGATGATACTGCATAACACAAAAATTATAGAGAACATTTGTATATGTTAATCCCAAAGTTATTGTTATATAAGTTTTTAGTAAAATACCATGTAATTTTTAAATTAAATATACATTAATAGAATATAGACCCATGTCCCTCTCCCGCCCCTCCCACCCCTCCTGGTTCAACATTTCAGTCAGTTTTCTGATGCAGTCTTTCTGTTGCTGTTCTTTTAATATGCATCCCTCTTCACAATAAATATTAATAACTGGGTTATTGATGCTAGCATCCACATATGAGGGATACCATTTGTCATTTGTTTTTCTGTGATTGTGTTACTTCGCTTAATATAATATCCTCCAGCTCCATCCATTTACCTGCAAAGTTCATGATATCATATTTCTTTATTGCTGCATAGAACTTCGTTGTGTACATGTACCACATTTTTTCTATCCACTCATCAGTTGAGGGGCATTTGGGTTGGTTCCAGCTTTTTGCTATTGTGAACAGAGCTGCAATAAATATAGCTGTGCATGTATTTCTGCAGTAAGATGTTTTGTGGGTGTATACCTAGGAGTGGTATGACTGGGACAAATGGCAAGCTCATTTTGAGTATTCCAAGGGTTCTCCACACTGCTTTCCATAGTGGCTGTACAAGTTTACATTCCCACCAGCAATGGATGAGTGTTCCCCTTTCCCCACAACCTCTCCAGCACTTGGTATCATTTGTTTTCTTGATCCTGGCCAGTCTTATCGGAGTGAGGTGATATCTTAGAGTGGTCTTAATTTGCATTTCCCTAATTATTAGTGACGTTGAACAGTTTTTAAGATGTTTCTCAGCCATCTCTAGTTCCTCCTCTGTGAAGTCTCTATTCAGCTCTTTGCTCCATCTTTTGATTGATTCATTTGCTTTCTTTTTTCTTTGTTTTTTGAGTAGTTTGTATACTCTGGAAATTAATGCTTTGTCAGATGTATCTGCAGTAAAGGTTTCTTCCCACTCAGTGGGTTTTCTCTTTACTTCCTTTATTGTTTCCTTTGATGTACAGAAGCTTTTGAGTTTAATGAGGTCCCATTTGTCAATTGTTGATCTTATTTCTTGTGTAGCTGCTGTCTGATTTAGGAACTCTTTTCCTATGCCTATGTCTTGTAGTCTGCTGCCAAATTTTTTTTCTATTACCTCCAGAGTTTTGGGTTTCACGTTGAGGTCTTTAATCCATCTGGATGGGTTTCCTTTTGTATGTGACTTGTTTTTCTCTTGTGGCCTTCAGAATTTTATCTTTGTTTTGGGCATTTAGCACTTTGACTATGATATGGCATGGGGAGTTTCTTTTCTGATCTTGTCTATTTGGAGTCCTATGTGCTTCTTGTATTTGAATGGGTTTGTCTATTTTTAGTTTGGGGAAGTTTTCATCTATTATTGTGTTGAAGATATGCTCAATACTATTCTCTTGAGATTCTTCTCCTTCCTCTATTCCTATGATGTGGAGGTTTGATCTTTTCGTAGTGTCCCATATTTCCTGGTTGTTCCAGTTTTGTGTATTTTTAAATTTTTCATAATCTTTATTTGAGTTTTTTAGTTGCTCTGTGTTATCTTCCAGATCTGATATTCTTTGTTCAGCTTCCTCCATTCTACTTCTGAGGCTTTTTCCTTTCCTTTCTTCTTGATTGGATGAGTGTTCTATTTTCTTTTTTATTTCATCCTGTGTTTTCTTTAATATATCCATTTCCTTTTTGAGTTTCTCAATCTCTTCTTCGTGCTCCTTACTTCATTGGCTTCCTTTTTCAGTGTTTCTACTTCCTTAAGGTGTTTGTTTTTTTTCTCTCTCTTGTTCTTTCTGGAGTTTGTCAATCCCTTCCTTTAGTTCTCTGAATTCTTCTTTATGTTCTTTAATTTCTCTGCATAGGTCTGCAATTATTTCTCTAAGGTCTGTTTCTGGGGTCACCTCCAAGGGGATCCCATTGTACCTATCTCCTACAGGGTTGGTAGAGCTTGGTGTGGAATTATCCTGCACCTTTCCCATGTTGTCCCTTTGTCGTGTCCCTGGCATGTGGATTTCTATTTTCTGATTCAAATCACAAATGCCTTTTCAGTATGCTGAAGGCTGAAAGCTTCTTTTGTTTTGCTTACCTCCTTCTTACGCTTTTTTTCTTCCTCTCCCCCTCCTTGTTTATGGAGTGTTGACTTGTCTAGGTTTTCAGGCTTTCACTTTTGTTTATAGATTGGATATTGGAAGACTAAGTCACTCTTCCTTTCCTGTTCTGAGAGTTCTCCTACTCCAGACCACTGGATACTCTCTCTTCCTCAATTCCAATTGTTGGCGGCGGGGGGAGGGGGGGGTGATATATGCCTGGTTTAGCCCAGGGTGGTGATATATGCCTGGCTTAGCCCATGCCCCTGCACCTGAGTCAGGCACCAGAGCCAGACCCAAGAAGCTCAGGACCCCTTCCGGCTGCGAGGGGAGAAGGGCGACCCGCCGGGCTTAGGACACGAACCTAGCCCCCACCAACCACCAGGCCCTCTGCCACAGATGAGAAATAAATTGTCCAGCACCTGAAATATTTTTATTTTATGTATGTGATTATTTTGCCTGAATGTAAGTGCAACTGCATCATGTAATTCTAACAAAGGCCAATAGAGGGTGACAGATTCCATGCAAGGCACCATGTGATTATGTGATTGCTGTAAACTGAATCCAAGTTTTTTTTTTTTTTTTGAGTCAGGGTCTCCCTTTAGGCAAGGAGCTCACTATGTAGATCAGGCTGGGCTTAAATTCACAGGCTGGCCTTGAACTCACAGGCTGGTCTTGAACTCACAGAAATCCACCGGCTCTGCCTCCCAAGTGCTAGGATTAAAGGCGTGTGCCCAGTTTGAGTCCAGGTTCTTTTTTTTTTGGTCTTTTCGAGACAGGGTCTCCCTGTAGTCCCACGGCTGGTGCTCTTAAATTCTAAGCCATCTCTCCAATCCCAAGTTTGAGTTATTTTAATACATTAATATTTTCCATAATAGTTTCTTATGTTAATCATAAATTTGTTGTCTAAATTTTGGAAGACAGAGTTATATATAATTATTTTATAATTAAAATATAAATAAATTTGTTAGTTTTATTTTTGATACAGTATAACTTGATTTTTTAATAAAATACTTTTATTGATGTTTTGTGTATTTCAGACATCATTTTCAGTTCGATTTAGACATATTCTCCTTTCCCTTCTCCCACCCTACCCCAGATCATGCATTCTGCCATACATATACTGCATCTTTCTCTCGGTCTTTTTTTCCTACCTATTTCTTTTTTTCTTTTTTAAATTTTATATTTGTTTATTTTTTAAGGGATTCTACAATGTAAGAGCACAGTTGTTTTTACATCACATTAACGTTGCTCAGTTTGCTATACAGTTAGGTAATTAGTGATAACATCCACAGATGAGGGATACCATTCATCTTTCTTTACCACTGCATAGAACTCCGTTGTGTACATGTACCACATTTTCTCTATGCACTCATCAGTTGAGGGGGACTTGGGTTGGTTCCAGCTCCTTGCTATTGTGAAGAGAGCTGTAATAAACACGGCTGTGCATGTATCTCTGCGGTAAGATGAGTCTTGTGGGTACATACCCAGGAGTGGTATGGCTGGGTCAGGTGGCAAGTTCATTCCAAATCTTCTAAGGGTTCTTCACACTGCTTTCCATAGTGGTTGTACCAGTTTACATTCCCACCAGCAGTGGATGAGTGTTCCCCTTTCCCCACAACCTCTCCAGCACTTGGTATCATTTGTTTTCTTGATCCTAGCCAGACTTATTGGAGTAAGATGATATCTTAAAATGGTTTTAATTTGCATTTCCTTAATTATTAGCAATGTTGAACACTTTTTAAGATGTTTCTCAGCCGTCTCTAATTCCTCACTTGTGAAGTCTCTGTTCAGCTCTTTGCTCCATCTTTTGAGTAGGTAATTTGTTTTCTTTCTTCTTTGTTTTTTAAGTAGTTTATATATTCTGGAAATCAATGCTTTGTCAGATGTATCTGATGTTTTTAGTTATTCTGTGTTATCTTCCAGGTCTGATATTCTTTGTTCTGCTCCTCCATTATATTTCTGAGGCTTTTTCCGTTCCTTTCCTCTTCATTGGATCAGTGTTTGATTTCCTTTTTCATTTCATCCTGTTTTCTTTTGTATTTCCACTTCCTTTTTGAGCTTCTCAACCTCTTCCCATAGTTCTTTGCTTCACCTGTTGGTTTCCTTTTCTATTTCAACATGGGATATTTTCAGTGTTTCCACTTCCTTCTGGAGTTTGTCATTCTCTTCCTCTAGTTCTTTCTGGTGTTTGTCATTCTCTCTCTCTAGGTCCTTCTTGAGTTTTTCATTCTCTCTCCTTGGTTCTCCAACTTGCTCTTTATATTCTTTTATTTCTTTGAATATGTCTTCAATAGTTCCTCTAAGATCTGTGTCCTGGGCCATCCCCAGGGGGTTCCCACTGTAGGAATCTCCCACAGGGTTGGTAGAGCTTGGTGTGGAATTATCCTGCACCTTTCTCATGTTGTCCCTGGCAAGTGGGTTTATCTTTCCCTGTATTCCACTGCAAATCCCAAATGCCTCTTCACTGCGTTGAAGGCTTGCTTTGCTTGCCTCCTTCAGATGCCGTCATTGTTTGTTTGTTTGTTTGATTGATTGATATGTTTTTCTCCTGCTTATGGAGTACTGACTTTTCTAAGTTTTAGTCTTTCTATTCGAAGTCTAACTCACTCTTTCCTTTCTGTTCTGAAGGCTTTCCAAAGAATCCACTTGGGGAGACTCCCTTGGCAATTTCAGTGCAGGGAGAGGGGGATATTCCTGTACTCTGTGCTTCAGGTGGTCCTGGGAAATCCGCAATCTAAGCTCTGTGCACTCCCTCTCAGTCTTTCTAAAGTTTTTCCTCTGCAAAAGTTTATTTTTGGGGGCAGAATTTATTTTTTTAGCATAGTAACTACTGTATTATTATTGTCAAGTAAACACTGCATAATTGCTCATGCTATACTTTTACATGAATGGGTACACAGTAAACTTGTTCAAACCAGTACCATGCAAACACATGAGTAATTCATTGTTCTATGATAGAAGGGTGTCTGCAAGTTCAAGGGGCAATAGGAATTTTCTTTTTTTAACTTTTATTAATTTTTTTTGGTCTTTTCGAGACAGGGTCTCCCTGTAGCCCCAGCTGGCCTGGAGCTCACTCTGTAGGCCAGGCTGGACTTGAGCTCACAAAGATCCACCTGCCTCTGCCTCCCAAGTTCTGGGATTAAAGGCATGCACCACCACGCCCAGCTATTAATTTATTTTTAAAGGATTCACAATATAAGAGCACTGTTGTTTTCAGATCACATTAACATTGCTCAATTTGCCATAGAGTTAGGTAATTGGTGCTAGAATCCACAGATGAGAGATACCATTTGTCGTTAGTTTTTCTGGGACTGTGTTACTTCACTTAGCATATCTTCTAGCTCCATCCATTTACCTGCAAATTTCATGATCTCATCTTTCTTTTTTAATTTTTAATTTGTTATTTTTTTATGTGTATGAGTGTTCTGTCTGCATGTAGGTTTGTGCACCCGTGTCGTGCAATGCTGCTGACATCAGAAGACAGTGTCGGATTCCCCTGGAACTGGAGTGAAAGAAGGTTCTTAGCCGCCATGTGGGTGCTGGGAATTGAACCTGGGTCCTCTCCAAGAGCAGTCGGTGCTCTAAACCACTGAGCCATCTCTCCAGCCCCGATGTCATCTTTCTGTATCGCTGCATAGAACTCCATGTGTAGATGTACCACATTTTCTCTTGTAGGTATATCCCCAGGAGTGGTATGGCTGAGTCAGGTGGTAGGCTCAGTTGAGGGGCACTTGGGTTGTTTCCAGCTCTTTGCTCTTGTGAAGAGAACTTCAGTAAACATGGCTGTGCATGTATCATTTGGTATCATTTGTTTTCTTGATCCTAGCCAGTCTTATTGGAGTGAGATGATATGTTAAAGTGATTTTAGTTTGCATTTCTTTAATTATTAGATGTTTCTCAGCCATCTCTAATTCCTCATTTGTGAAGTCTGTGTTCAGCAATTTGCTCCATCTTTTGTTTTTGTTTTCCTCCCTCACTTCTTTATTTTTTTTCATTTTTTAACAATAAGTGATAATTTATGAGTACAAGCATCCTTCGTGTAAAACCATTTTGCAAGCAGTTGTGCCCAAACTCACACACCCCAAGGGTCCCACCATCCAGCTGGGGGGGGATTGTATATACAATCAAGTTGATCAAATAGGTATCCAGTCTATATTGCTGTAGTTTCACCCCAATCGCAGCCCTTACATTCTACTATGGCCCCTCTTCTTCCAATTGTTCCCTGAGCTTAGAAACGGAGCACAGGTGGAGGAGAAGCAAAACACTCTACTTTCTCTGGAGCTGTCGTTTTGGACTCTGGTCAATTCTGGCTGTTTCCTTTCATGGGATAACAGTTTGTCCAGGAATAACCTTTCAATCCTACTCTATAACAGTTGGCTCCAATTTACAGTCAGAGAACGACCTCATTGTCATCATATTCCTCCTTGTTCTATGAAAGGGAGGTAAGAAAGTCTCTCATATTAAATCTTTGCGGCACCTAAAAGGTAAGTTTCGTTAGGACTCATTATAAACATTTGTTACAAGTAGGATCCACAGAGGGGTTTGATGCCTATAGCAGTCTGAGGCTTTTTTCCTTTCAATGTTCAGACAGGCTAGCCTTTCAGCTGGCACTTCCTACACAATGCAAAGCTGTATCTTTTCTTTCTCAGCCCTTAAGTTGGTGACATTTTGACCTGTGGGAACATACAAATCTTTTTCCGTAGTTAGTTTTAAGATTTAAATTGCAAAGTTTTTGACAAAAAGCTTTCATATATATCTGTATCCCCCCTTTTTAATTTAGGTTTTTATTTTTTGACCCATGAGTCTCAAAAAAGCAGTTCTAGTACACATGCCTATAGGCAGGAATCAAGACGCAGATTTCATCAAATTCACCCAAGCTCTTTTGGGTGACTTTATGTCATTAACTTGGGAAGCAAACTTAATTCCTTAAGTTAAGTCATCCTACAGGTAAAAGAGAATGCTAAAAGATGATACTGTACAATGGAAAAAGTATAGAGAACATTTGTATGTGCCAATCCCAAAGTTATTGTTATATAGATTTTAAGTAAAACAAATGTGGACAACAACAATTTACATTTCCAATTAACTCAGATGCATTACCGTTTTTATCAAAACCTTCAAACTAATGTTGTTTAATATACACATACTTACTTTTACCTTAGTAAACACCATGTAACTTGTAGACAGTTTGGACAAAATTGGATACTTGTTGAACTGACGTCAATTAAATATACCTTAATCGAATATAGACCTGTTTCCCTCTCCCGCCCTTCCCACCCCTCCTGATTCACCATTTCAGTCAGTTTTCTGATGCAGTCTTTCTGTTGTTGTTCTTTAATATGCATCCCTCTCCACAAGAAATATTTATAACTGGGTTATTGGTGCTAGCATCCACAGATGAGGGATGCCATTGATTGTTTTTCTGGGAATATGTTACATCACTTAATATAATATCTTCTAGCTCCATCCATTTACCTGCAAAGTTCATGATGTTGTCTTTCTTTACTGCTGCATAGAAATCCACTGTGTACATGTACCACATTTTCTCTATCCACCCATCAGTTGAAGGGCATTTGGGTTGATTCCAGCTTTTTGCTATTGTGAATAGAGCTGCAATAAATATAGCTGTGCATGTATTTCTGCAGTAAGGTGAGTCTTGTGGGTATATACCCAGGAGTGGTATGACTGGGTCAAATGGCAAGCTCATTTTGAGTCTTCCAAGGGTTCTCCACACTGCTTTCCATAGTGGCTGTACAAGTTTACATTCCCACCAGCAGTGGATGAGTGTTCCCCTTTCCCCACAACCTCCCCAGCACTTGATATCCTTTGTTTTCTTGATCCTGGCCAGTCTTATTGGAGTAAGATGATATCTTAGAGTGGTCTTAATTTGCATTTCCCTAATTGTTAGTGACATTGAACAGTTTTTAAGATGTTTCTCGGAGATCTCTTGAGCCCAGCGGCAGGAAGAGGGGAAGACAGGTAGGAACTGGGTGCCTTGGCGAGCTGATTGCTGATCGTTTGGTCCTGCTGTCTTTGGTTTGATTGGCCTCTGTGGCTGTGAGGTTGGAGTTATCCCCCCAGCTGGGATTAAAGGTGTGGTCTTTGGCTTGATTAGATCTAGTGGCTGTGGGGGCGGAGTTATCCTCCCAGCCGGTATTAAAGGCACGCTTGTGTGACTCTTGAGATTTGAGATCTCTTGAGCCCAGCGGCAGGAAGAGGGGAAGACAGGTAGGAACTGGGTGCCTTGGCGAGCTGATNGATGGAAAGCATGTTTGGCAGAATGCACGAGCTCTGACGGGGTGGGGGAATGAGCGGGAACACGGGTCTAGATTTGTTAAAAATAAAAAAATAAATAAATAAAAAAAAAAAAAGATGTTTCTCAGCCATCTCTAATTCCTCCTCTGTGAAGTCTCTATTCAGTTCTTTGCTCCATCTTTTGAGTGATTCATTTGTTTTCTTTCTTTGTTTTTTGAGTAGCTTGTATACTCTGGAAATTAATGCTTTGTCAGATGTATCTGCAGTGAAGATTTCCTCCCACTCTGTGGGTTTTCTCTTCACTTCCTTGGTTGTTTCTTTTGATTTATAGAAGCTTTTAAGTTTCATGAGGTCTCATTTGTCATTGTCAATCTTATTTCTTGTGTAGCTGCTGTCTGATTTAGGAAGTCTTTTCCCAGGCCTATGTCTTGTAATCTGCTGCCAAGTTTTTCTTCTATCACCTTCAGAGTTTTGGGTTTCACATTGAGGTCTTTGATCCATTTGGAATTGACTTTTGTACAGGGCAAGAGGTAGGGGTTTAATTTCATTCTTCTACAAGTGGTGATCCAGTTTTGCCAACACCACTTGCTGAAGATGCTCTCTTTCCTCCATTGTATCTTCTTGGCCCCCTTGCCAAATATGAGGTGCTTGAAACTGTATGTGCTCAGGTTTGGATCTTCAGTTTTATTCCATTGGTCAACTTGTCTGTTTTTGTGCCAGTACCAAGCTGTTTTTATGACTATAGCCTTGTAGTATAGTTTGATGTCTGGTATATAGACCCATCTCCCTAATGAACACAGATGCCTAAATTCTAAACAGGATACTGGCAAATCTTATACAGACCCACATCAAGATCATCCACCATGACCAAGTTGGATTCATACCAGAGATGCAAGGATGATTCAACATATGAAAATCAATAAATATCATCACGCATATAAATGGACTGAAAGATGAAAAACACACCATCATCTCAATTGATGCAGAGAAAGCCTTTGACAAAATCCAGCATCCCTTCATGTTTAAAGTCCTAGAGGGAATTGGACTGGAGGGATCATTCCTCAATGTAATCAAAGCCATATACAGGAAACCCACAGCTAATATCATCCTAAATGGGGAAATGACAGAATCATTCCCCTTAAAGGTAGGAACTCAGCAAGGCTTCTGCCTGTCACCACTCCTTTTCAATATAGTGCTGGAAACCCTTGCTAGAGCAATAAGGCAAGAAAAGGAAATTAAAGGAGTTCTAATTGGAAAAGAGGAAGTCAAGCTATCCCTTTTTGCTGATGATATGATTATCTACCTAAGGGATGCTAAGAACTCCACCAGAAAACTCCTAGAAATGATTAAGTCCTTCAGTAAAGTGGCAGGATACAAAATAAATCTAGAAAAATCAGTAGACTTTCTTTACACCAACAACAAGCAACTGAAGAAGGAGACCTTCCCACTCACAATAGCCTCAAAAACAATAAAATACCTAGGAACAAACCTAACCAAAGACACCAATGATCTCTACAACAAAAATTTTAAATCCCTGAAGAAGGAAATTGAGGAAGACATCAGAAGATGGACAAACCTCCCATGCTCATGGATTAGGAAAATAAATATAGTAAAAAAAGTCCATTCTACCCAAATTCGTGTACAGATTTAATGCAATCCCAATCAAAATCCCCAAGAGCTTCTTCACAGGCTTGGAAAAAAATCCTCAATTTGATTTGGAAAAACAAAAGACCCTGAATATCCAAAGCAACTCTGAGCGAAAAGAGCAATACAAGGGGGATCTCTATACCAGACTTCAAACTTTGCTCCATCTTTTGAGTGAGTCATTTGTTTTCTTTCTTCTTTGTTTTTTGACTGGTTTATATATTCTGGAAATCAATACTTTGTCAGATGTATCTGTGGTGAATGTTTCCTCCCACTCTTTGGGTTTTCTCTTCACAGGGGAGAATTTAACTATATCAGTCCATTCTTTGACCCATTCCTTATGTTGTTGTGATTCCCTCCCAATTGTATTACTCCAAAATATACCTATATAAATGTAATGTACGTTCCAGAATTGTGTCCTCTAGGAATAAACTGTATGTTAACTCTGATATGTGTTTAGGAGTTCACAATTTTTCCTTTTAATTTTATATTACTCCAAAATATGAATATGTACCTTCCACCCATATAGATGAATTACCATATCTGAAAGTAATTAGTAAGTGAATTCTAGGGCTAATTAAGAGATTCACATTATAACATCACAGTTGCTTTCAGATAGAAATAAATGTAACAATAACATTGCTCAGCTTGCTTTTCAATTGGGGTATTTGGTACTAGCATCCACTAGTATTGCCCATTTGTTTTTTTTTTTTTTCAGGGATGGGGAGGCTGCATTACTTCACTAATCATAATGGCTTCAAGTTCCATTCATTTACCTGCAAAATTCCTTATGCCATCTTTTTTTTGTAGATTACAAATTTTTTATATACAAACCCATGTATATAATCCCATAAAATTTTAGCATAGGGATATTCATGTACTAAACAACAGAGTCAAGACACAAAACTATTTCATCAGCTCAAAAGTACTCCTGTCATTCCTGCTATAGTTTTACCACTGCATAGAACTCCATTGTGTAGATGTACCACATTTTTGTTATCCCTTCCTCAGTTGATGGGCATTTGGGTTGGTTCCAGCTCTTTGCTAGTGTGAAGAGAGCTGCAATAAACATGGATTTCATGTATCTTTGCAGTAGGATGAGTCTTGTGAGTATATATCCAGGAGTGGTATGGCTGGGTCAGGTGGTAGGCTCATTTTGAGTCTTTTAAGCGTTCTCCACACTGCTTTCCACAGTGGTTGTATGAGATTACATTCCCACCCACAGCGAATGAGTGTTTCCCTTTCCCCACAACCTCTCCAGCATTTGGTTTCTTTTGTTTTCTTGATCGTAGCCAGTCTTTTTTTACATTTTATTTTATATTATTCCAAAATATGCATATATATATATGTATATATATATACTCCACACATAAGTCAAAATTAAAATTTCTAAAAAGAAACTATAGGTTGATTCCTAAACACATTTAGAGATTCACATTTTAACAGTAAATGTGCATGCACTTATAAAGTCGTGTAACTTTACATTCTTTTTTTTAGAATATGAATACATATCCTCCTTCTATATATGGTAATTACAATGTGTGAGTATAATTCGTAGGACAATTCTAGAGCCCATTTATAGATGCACATGGTAATAACACAGTTGCTTTCAGATACAATGAGATATAATAATAAATTTGTTCAGTTTGCCTGCCAACTGGGGATTTAGTGTTAGCATCCACAAATGAAGGAAACCATTCACCTTTTTTTTTCTGGGACTCTTACTTCACTGAGTATAATTGCTTCGAGTTCCATCCATTTACCAGCAAAGTTCATGATGTCATCTTTCTTTACTGCTGCATAGAACTCCATTGTGTACATGTACCACATTTTTGTTATCCAGTCATTAGTTGAGGGGCATTTGGGTTGGTTCCAGGTCTTTGCAATTGTAAAGAGAGCTGCAATAAACATAGCTGTGCATGTATCTTTGTGGTAGGATATGTCTTGTGGGTATATACCCAGGAGTGGTATGGCTAGGTCAGGTTGTAGGCTCATTTTGAGTTTTTTTTTTTTAATTAGTTTTTATTGATGCTTTGTGCATTTCATACATTTTTCCAATTCAGTTCAGGCTTATTTCCCTTTCCCTCCCCCCCCACCCCATCCCAGATCATGCATTCTGCCATAACTGTCCTGCATCTTTCTCTCAGTTTTTTTTTTTCATTTTTAGCTATAAGTGATAATCCATGAGTACAAGCATCCTTCATGCAAAACCTATCTGCAGGCTGTTGTGCCCAAACACCTACAGCCCCACCATCCAGTGGGGGGTGACAGGTTGTTTGTTCAATCAAGTTGATCAAATGAGTGTCCAGACTACATTGCTGTAGTTAAGTGTTCTCCACATTGCTTTCCACCGTGGTTGTACCAGTTTACATTCCCACCAGCAGTGGATGAGTGTTCCCCTTTCCTCACATCTCCAGCATTTGGTGTCTTTTGTTTTCTTGATCTTGGCTAGTATTACTGGAGTGAGATGATACCTTAGTGTGGTTTTAATTTGCATTTCCTTAATTATTAATGATGTTGAACACTTTTTTTTTTTTTTTTATTTCGGTATGTGTATCAATGTACTGTCTGCATGCAGGTTTGTGCACCCGTGTCGTGCAATGCCGCGGAGGTCAGAAGAGGGTCTCAGATTCCCCTGGAACTGGAGTTCTCCTGGAATTGGAGTTTCAGACAGCTCTCGGCCGCCATGTGGGTGCTGGGGATCGAACCCAGGTCCTCTGTAAGAGCGGTCGGCACTCTTAACCGTTAGGCCATCTCTCCAGCCCCGATGTTGAACACTTTTTAAGATGTTTCTCAGCCATCTTTACTTCCTTACTGATGAAGTCTCTGTTCACCTCTTTACGCCATCTTTTGAGTAGGTCATTTGTTTTCTTTCTTCTTTGTTTTTAAGTAGCTTATATATCCTGGATGTTAATGCTTTGTCTGATGTATCAGTGGTGAAGGTTTCCTCCCTCTCTGTGGGTTTTCTCTTAACTTCCTTGATTGTTTCCTTAGCTGTACAAGCTTTTGAGTTTGATGAGCTCCCACTTGTCAGATGTTGTCCTTATTTCCTGTGCAGCTGTTGTTTGATTTAGAGTCTTTTCCTACACCTATGTCTTGTAGGCTGCTGCCGACTTTTTCTTCTATTACCTTCAGGGTTTCAGGTTCTGGGTTGAGATCTATGATCCATTTGGAGTTGATTTTTGTACAGGGTGAGAGGTAGGGGTTTATTCTTGTTCTTCTACAAATGGTGATCCAGTTTTGCCAACACCATTTGCTGAAGATGCTATCTTTCCTCCATTGAGCTTTTTTGGCCCCTTTGTCAAATATGAGGTGGCTGAAGTTATATGAGCTTCAAGTTTAGATCTTCAATTTTGTTCCATTGGTCAACAGTTCTGGGTTTTTTTTTTTTGTTGTTGTTGTTGTTTGTTTGTTTGTTTTGCCAGTACTAGGCTATCTTTATGACTATAGCCCTGTAATATAGCTTGAAGTCTGGTAGTGTAATACCCCCAGTTATTGTACTTTTCACTCAGGGTTGCTTTAGCTATTTGGGGTCTTTTGTTTTTCCATATGAATTTAATGATTTTTTTTCTAAATCTATGAAAAAGCTCATGGGGATTTTGATTGGGATTGCATTGAATCTGTATATTAATTTGGGTAGAATGGACATTTTTACTATATTAATTTTTCCAATCCATGAGCATGGGAGGTCTTTCCATCTTTTGATGTCATTTTCAAACTCCTTGTTCAGGGTTTTAAAATTTTTGCTGTAGAGGTCTTTGGTACCTTTGGTTAGGTTTATTTCTAGGTTTATTTTTTGTTGTTGTTTTGTTTTTTTCTTTTTGAGGCTATTGTGATTGGGAAGGTTTCCTTATAGTCAGTCTCCAGTTGCTTATTGTTGGTGTAAAGTAAGGCTACTGATTTTTCTAGGTTTATTTTTTTATCCCACCGCTTTACTGAAACTTTTGATTGTTTCTAAGAGTTTTCTGGTGGAATTTTTAGCATCCCATTAGCCAGTCTTATTGGAATGAGATGATATTGTAGAGTGGTTTTAATGTGCATTTCCTTAATGATTAACGATGTTGAACACTTTTTAGGATGTTTCTCAGCCATCTTTATTGTCTCACTGGTGAAGTCTCTTCAGCTCTTTACTCCATCTTTTGAGTGAGTCATTTATTTTCTTTGTTTTTTGAGGAGTTTATATATTCTGGAATTTAATGCTCTGTCAGATGTATCAGAAGTGAAGGTTTCCTCCCAGTCTGTGGGTTTCCTTTTCACCTCACTGATTGTTTCTTTGGCTGTACAGAAGCTTTTGAACTTAATGAGGTCCTACTTGTCAATTGTCGACCTTATTTCCTGCACAGCTGCAGTCTGATTTAGAAAGTGCTCCTGGTGGAGCCTGGCTTAGTGTGGCTGTGTGACTCCGCCCAAGCCAAAGAAGCAGGAGGTGGGGCATGGCAAACTGCCTGGTCCCTGAGACACTCCTCTGATGCTGGCCTGTGGTCCCACAAGGTTTCTGGCCCACCTAAGTGTCTGCTGGGCTCTTGGCCAGCTGGCGTAGTGTTGCTGGGTGACTCTGCTCATGCCAATCACTCAGGAGTCGGGGCTAGGTGACCTGCCTGGTCCCTGAGGCATTCCTCTGGTGATGTCGCGCATGTCCCCAGCAGTTTCCCTGTCCACCTGAGTGTCTGCTGGGCTCCTTGCTGGCTGGCTTAGCCTGACTGGGTAGTTTTATTTTTCAAATAATAATAACTAATTTCTTGTCATTTTTTTCTACAATACTTTTCTCTTCCATGAAGTTACAGCTACTGATCAAGCAAATCTGATAAAAATTTAGCCAGGGGTGGTGGTGCATGCCTTTAATCCTAGCACTCAGGAGGCAGAGGCAGGTGGATCTTTGTGAGTTCAAGGCCAGCCTGGTCTACAGAGTGAGTTCCAGGACAGCTAGGGCTACAGGGAGACTGTGTCTCAAAAAGCCAAAAAAAAAAAAAAAAATTAAGGTAGAGCTGGGTGTGGTGGCCCAGGCCTTTTTTCCTAGCATTTGAAAAGCAGAGGCAGGTGGATCTCTGTGAGTTCAAGGTTAGCCTGGTCTACAGAGTAAGTTCCAGGCAAGCTGAGCCTATAGGGAGACCCTATAGGGGTCTCAAAAACACCCCCCCAAAAAATTAGAATGACAATGAAAAATTTGATATTTCTAACATGTGCTCTAATATTTTCAATTAAAGTATTTTTTTCCATTTTCTAGGTTGTAGTTCAGGAAGAACTTCTAGCAACCATATGCATTTAATGATAAGGTCATCAGGAGAATCTAGAGAAAATTCTGAACAATTAATGAAGGTATGCATTTGATACTCAAATGAAAGCACTAGGTTCATCAGCTAGAATATATTTTTATTTTACATAAGATATTTTCTTTACTTCAAATTCACCGATTTGCAATTAAACCTTTTTCATTTTAAGCAAATAATTTTTGGCTAATGGTTTCACCTGGGATGCTATAAAAACCACAAAAATTTCAGTCATTAATGATGATTTGAACCATCAGTATTTCAGAATTAAATGTTCATATATTCAAAACAGTAGACTATATATATATATATATATATATATATATATATATATTACATCATGAAATTTTCCACACAAAGAAACAAATATTTTCTAGAACTTTTTGCATTTCTATGAATGAAATGTTCCAAAAATGTCTAAATGTAGCATAGACACATTAAGTGTAGAATATTTTTGTATTACTTTTGGAAAATAGACCAAGGATAAAATTCTGGGAGTGAAAATAAGAGTAAAAGAAAGCTTAAATTTTTGTAGATTGAAGCCTCTTATATGAATTTCAAAAAAGTTTCACAGAATTACTTTTTATATCATCTATTGTAACTCTACTTCTATTTTTTTAGACAGGGCCTCCCTATAGGCCCAGCTGGCCTAGAACTCACTCTGTAGACCAGGCTGGCCTTGAACTCTCAGAGATCTGCATGCCTCTGCCTCCTAAGTGTCTAACTCTACTTCTATTCCATGAGACATAATTTGAAAACTACTTAGATATTTCTTAATTTCTTTTGATAATACTCAAATTTGAAATACTAATTTTAAATAATATTTCTCCTTTCTTGGAGATACTCTATATGATTCCACAAGAGTAAAATGGAGATATAATTATGGAAAAGTATTACTCAATATCATTACTATGAATAATTCAGATTTAAGTAGAGAATGATTCTCTTTGTATTGTACTAGATGTACTAATAATTTATTTGCATGAAGAAACATTACAGGTAAGAAATGTAGAAATGCTTCAGGAGGAAAGACAGTATCCCTCCGAAGTGAATATCAAGCACATTCAGTGACAATTATAGACTAATATTGCTGACTGATTAGTTTGGGAAATATTATTAGATGGTAAAATACACTATATTTGGATGGGAAAACCATTTTTCTTCATAAATAAAATAATTACTAGTGTATTTGACAGCATTTTGGAGTAAATAAAATTCTCAGTATGTGTGTATTTTAACCTATTAAAATCAGAGATTTATTCTGTTTTAGTTTTCTTTAATATATATTCATCTTTTACCTCTTGGATTTTATCCTATTTTAGTTTTCTTTCATAAGTATTGATATTTTACCCTCTCAGATATTATCTGGAATAGAAAAAGAAGAATTTATGAGAAGGCACATCCATTCTCCTGTGTTGGATTCTGTTCCTGAGCCTGCTCCTGTTGTTGCACCCATGGATGAATGTATTTTACCCGGTGGGCAATCTTCTCATTGATGTATTTGGCAGTTTCTATGTGATATATCAAAACAAACTGAAAAAAAAAAAACCCTTTCTTTTGTCACTTATAAAAGCACAATTATAAAAACTACAAACATTGTGGCTGGAAAGATGGCTTAATGCTCAAGAGAACTGGCTGATCTTGTAGGAGATCTGGGTTTGATTTCTGGCACCTACACGGTAGCTAACAACCATCCATAACTCCACTTCTGGGGTATCTGATGCCCTTTTCTGACCTATGCAGGCATTTCTTGGTATGGTTCCACTACAAAGATACAGACAATACAGTCTTACATATAAAATAAAAATAATAAAATATTTCTAATTATGAAAATTAAAAATTGCCTCAATAAAGTACTTGCAAACTCAATTCAAGAACACGTTAAAAAACCATTCACCATAATCAAGTTTTCTTCATTTGAGAATGTTTCAACACATATAAATCAATAAATGTAATCTACTACATATGTGTACTCAAGGACAGCTGTCATACAATCATTTCAATTCATGCAGAAAATCCTTTGACAAAATCCAACATCACTCCTGCTAAAAACCTCGGAGAGACTAGAAATGAGGTAACATCTCAGCCCAATAAAGTCTATCTATGACAAACCTACTATTTACTATTGTGTCAAATGGAGAAAATCTCAGAGCATTCCTTTCAAGATTTACAACAAGATAAGTGTGTCCACCTTTGCCTTGTGTATTCATTATAGTGCCTGAAGTCATTGCCAGAGCAAGGAAACAAAAGGATATGGAGTAGATATAAATAGGAAGGGAAGAAGTCAAAGAGTCTCAGTATATGATACTGTTTTATATACAAAATACCACAAAAATGCCACCAAGAAACAGTTAGAGCTGATAAACACACACAGCCAATTGGCAGGTTATAAAATTACACAGTGAAATCAGTAGCCCTCCAATATATACTAAAGAAAGACTAAGAAATCAGAGAAACAGTTCCATTCAAAATAGCTTAACAAATATCTTGGAAAAAATCGAACCAAGTAATTGAAAGACTTATACATTGAAAGCCTGCAAAAGCTGAAGAAAGAAATTTAAGACACCAGAAGGTGGAGAGACCTCCCATGTATATAGATTGGTAGGATTAATATTGTGAAAATGTCCATCCTACCAAAAGCAATCTACAGATTCAGTGCAATTCCCATCAAAATTCCAACACAATTCTAACAGAAACTGAGAAATATCTTAAAATTTGTATGGATAACTATGAGACTCTGGATAGCCAAGATAATCCTAAACAGTATCTCTTACACACACACACACACACACACACACACACACACACACGCCATGTCCAGGAAGAGGGACATTGTGTTATCTAATTTAATTTTAAAGGAAGATATTTGACATCTTTATTGATGTAATGTTATTTCCATATATCTTCAGATGAGATCAATCATGTTCAGTGTGGTATTCCCTGGACATCTGTGGTGGTTTGAAGGAGAATGTCCCCCACAGGCAGCAAGTATTTGGGCGTTTTATCCACAGTGGTGGCGCCATTTAGTTTTGGGAGGTTTAGAATGTGTGGCCATGCTAGAGGAGCTCTGTCACAGGGGGTGGGCTTTGACAGTCCTTAAGCATTTCTGGAGTTTCCAGTCACCCTCTGCTTCCTGTGGCTGCTTGAAGATGTGAACACTGTTCTTTTCTCTGCCCTGGCCACCTCCTGCCACCATGCTTCCCTGCCAGGACAGACTCTAACACTTCTATATTCATAAGCTTAAATAAACTCTTCTTTCTCTAAGTTGCTTTAATCAGCATTTTAATTTATTTTTTTGGTGGGGGGGGTGGTTGAGACAGGGTCTTCCTGTAGCTCTGGCTGTCCTGGAACTCTGTAGAACAGGCTGGCCTTGAACTCACAGACATCTGCCTGCCTCTGCCTCCCAAGTGCTAGGATTAAAGGTGTGCACCACCACGCCCGACTAATCAGTGTATTTTTAACATAGCAACAGAAAAGTAACTAACAAGATCCATGCACATTTCAAATCTATTTTCTTTTTCTGTGTCACTTTTAATGGGCACTTATTTGTTTGGTTTGACATTACTTTTTTTAATTAATTAATTAATTTTTTTTATGTGCATGAATATACTGTCTGCATGTAGGTCTGTGCACCATGTTGTGCAATGCTGCAGAGGTCAGAAGAGGGTCTCGGATTCTCCTGGAACTGGAGTCAAAGATGGTTCTCAGCTGCCATGTGGGTGCTGGGGATCACACCTAGGTCCTCTGCAAGAGCTAGCTAGGCCATCTCTCGAGCCCTTGACATTACTTTTATGTGTTAACATGGATTGGTCTTGGTAGGTTTAATCTCAAAAAAGTTGTTTTTTTCTTCTGAATGAATGCAGATGATGATGATATGAATTTCGGATACTTTGAAGTAGAAGAAAAATGTAGAAAGTCTTTTGAAGCTTGGCAAGACAAACAAAAAGAAGTAGAAGACAAAGATAAAGAAACTCTTAAAGCTCAGAGGGACAGAGAAAGCAAACAATTTCAAGAAGAAGAAGAAAAGAGACATCACTGGATAAAACAGTTTGAAGCTGAAAAGAAAATATTAGAGAATATTCAGAAGGTACAGTGTGTTTCCCATCTTCCTATGAGCCTAGCTACCTCTACAATATTGATGTTTGGAGCCTGATATACATGCAGGTTATTCTGTGCCTTTTAATTGCTCTTATAACTAAAACAGCAGATTCTGAATTAACAGGGTTTAATAACATGCTGATTAGTTTTCGTAAAACTAATTGTAACTTCAAAAGCTACTTTTGATCTTGGAGGTCTGTGGAGTTTATGATGTTTCTAAGAATCACCAACTTAAATGTTTTCAACATATATAATTGTTTTTTAATCCCTGTCTAATCATAGGAATTGCAGACAATTCTACTGCATATATAATATCTTGCTCTGTTGTCTGGCACATGGAATATTACATGAAACATATTTGGTTCAGTGATTAGGTGACTTACTGTGTCCTGATCCTGACTTGAGCTGATTTTGCATTATAGACTATTCTGCTTGCTTTTACATCTGTTGTGGGTATCTGACTTGAGATACAGTCAAATCTCATTATAAGGGCATTGAGAAATTGATGGATTTTAGGATCTGTCTTGCATTCCTAGATAGCAGTAAGATCAAATCTTATCTTTCATGAATGTTGGCTTATAAATTATTCAGATTTCAGTGGTTTTGAATGTTCTACATGTAGCTAATTGGAATCGTGTTTGTTGGCTTTGCTGAATGTTAGTGATGTTTCATTTAAAAACAACACTTATCAAATCCTATTCAATTAGTTGGCATTTTTATTTGTTTTATACCACAAATTCCATGTACATATTTAAATGGCAGAGGTCTTTGCTGTCAAAGAATATTGCTTAATTTTTTAAACAAATTTATTTATTTATTTATTTGTTTGTTTGTTTGTTTATTTATTGGTATTTTTGAGACAGGGTCTCCCTGTAGCCTCAGCTGGCCTGCAACTCAATTTGTAGACCAGGCCGGCCTTGAAGTCACAGAGATCCACCTGCCTCTGCCTCCAGAGTGCTGGGATTAAAGGCGTGCACCACCACGCCTCGCTACAAATTTTAATTTTTAAAAAAGATTCTGATATAAGAAAAATGATATTAGAAGATTCAATAAATTTCTAAATGTGTACCTTATTATGCTTTGGAGTTTAAAATTTCCAATTGGAATAATCCATTTTATGATGGATTCTAAATAAATGTGCCTTTCCTTCCCAGTGGCTCTTTTATGCGTTTTTTTTTTATTGATGCTTTGTGTATTTCATACATCATTTTCCAATTCAGTTCAGTCGTATATCCCCTTCCCTTCACCCCGCCCCACCCCTACCCATCCCAGATCATGCATTCTGCTGTAACTTTTCTGCATCTTTCTGTTTTTTGGTGTTGTTGTTGTTTTGTTTTCATTTTTTTTTTAACAATAAGTGATAATTTGTGAGTACAAGCATCCTTCATGTCAAACCAATTTGCGAGCAGTTGTGCCCAAACCCATACAGCTCATGGGTCCCACCATCCAGCGGGGGGGGCTTGTATGATCAATCAAGTTGATCAAATGAGTGTCCAGTCTATATTGTTGTAGTTTCACCTTTCACCCCAATCGCAGTCCTTACATTCTACCGTGCCTCCTCTTCCGCAGATTGTTCCCTAGGCTTAGAAAAGGGGCACACGTGGATGAGATGCAAAACAGTCTACTTTCGGAGATGTTATAAACCACACGATGACCCTGTCATACTTAACAGAAGAAAATGTAATTCATGGATTAACATACCATCCAAACATCTGTGTCTATACCAATGTAACCTACCATAACAACTAGTAATGTTTAAATACATATATATCCAATTACAAGTGCTTCATTAGTAGGACCGAAAGGCTATTTATTATACTGTTTAAATACCTATATATCTAATTGCATGTGCTTCTTTAGTAGGATTGAAAGGTTATGCCTGGACAAGCTGGCAGCCCATGAAAGAAAACAGCCAGAATTGACTAGAGACCAAGACAACAGCTCCAGAGAAAGTAGACTGTTTTGCATCTCTTTTATGTGTTTTTAGCCTTCTCCCCCATCACGAGAAACAGCTGGACCAAATAGTAGAGCAATTTTACTCACTGTCCCTGCCTACATTATTAGCAAGGGAGCTTGTTGTCTTTCACCAGTTACAATTTCCAGCTTTTCTGCCATTTCCCATACTGAAACACCTTAGTACTTTACTTTTCTGGTTGCTGTGGGGTTATTTTGGCTCCCAATTCAGAAGAAAGCAGCTCACCAGGGCTGGAACTGAATGGCAGCAGGGCGTGAGGTGGTTGTCCACATCATCTCCATAGTCAGTAATCAAAGGGGGGGGGTGAGAGCCAGGTTGCCCGCATGTTTGAGGCCTCAGAATGGAAACTCTAGCAGTCATTTTTATGACATTTTAGTGTGACATCAGATTTAGTGTTAAAGTTTGATTTCATTACTAATAACATGGTTATGGGGAATTGTCTTTAATCATTGTTTATTAATGTATGCTGTAAGATATTGTACAGTGAATATAATGTTCTTTGATATGGGAATATGATAATATTATGATGTGGTTCTTCATTCAGCAAGACCAGGATAAAATGAATGAGGAACTTCATAAAGAAGAGAAAATGTGGAAAGAGAAGTTTAGACAGCATGAGGTATATATTCATTGTTTTGTAGCAATATGTAATTATTTCTCTATTGGTACTAAATTATTATGCTACTAAAGATAATGAACACTCAAAAACGATGTTGCATGTTTTCTGTGAAATTTACTTTATTATATCATTAGAAATTTGTTAACATTAAAAATTCTCTTGAAATGGAATATCCAAAAAATGAAAATTAATTAGGTTTATGACTAGAACTTCATAAAATTGATATTTTCAAATTTATTTTTAGTTTTAAAAATATATTTGTTATCAGGAACATTTCATAATATTTGAAGACTGATAGTACATATCACTGTATTTCTTAAAAATATTTATTTCAATGTGCTAAATGATTTGAATTTAAGGTGATTTTGCTGATAATAAAGGTTACATTTCAATTTTCATATGCTTTACAATTTTTATTTAATCAGTTACAAGTACAGAGTAGATAAAATCACCTACATTCCTGTTGCCTGACTAAACTTTGCTACTTTTTTGTGTTTCTTTTGAATCTTTCCTTTACATACTTCTAAAAATAAATTTACTGTATGTGTGTACACATTTAAAAATCATTAGCCATGTGGATAGATAAATTAGTTTGAACCACAAGTGAGGAAAACTGAGATTTAGGAATAGATGTGCTGTAAATGATGTGATGTTAGATTAGGTCCATTAAAGTACATAATGCATTCAGTAACAAAATACTTAGCGAGATGATGTATAAAGGAAAAATTATAGTCTGTAATAGAGTATCAAGTATATGCCTTGTGAAAATTGAATGTGAAAATTAAAGCTCCATGGGTGACTGTGACAGTGTACTGAATACAGCAAATGGAGGCATTAGTGAAACAGAACTTGATTATAAAGGAAAAGTTCATATCGCTGCACAGATAAGACAACAAAACCGGCAAAATAGAAAACAGCCCAAGGAACACATGAGTGAACAGCTAGCGCTTTGGTTACAGTGCTCTTAAGAGAAGAGTGGAACAGAAGCAGGAGGTTAGCGGATACAGGTCAGAAGGGTTTCAGAATGTTTCTAAAGTATTAACCTGAGCAATCAATCAAAGATGATGAGCTTCAAGTCGAATATATACAATGAAAATCACATCTGGGGATGTAGTATTGAAATTGCTTAAATTCAGGACACAGAACAAGTAAACTTTAGAAATATCTAGAGGAATAGTACATATACCTAAAAGCAAAAATAAAACTAATACCTGACTTCAAAAGTTAAATTACGGAAGAAAAAAGATAAGAAATTTAATGATTCTTTTGCTTCTCAATATTCTTTAAGTCCTGAATATCTCTTTGATTTCTGGACTCATTTTCCCTTATTATACGTAAGTATCAGAAAATCAGGTTTTAGTGGTTAATTTTCTCAGCCTTTTAAATTATTACTTTTTGAGCATAAAATCCCCAGACCCAGTATTATTTATTTTCTCAAAATTCAAAGATAGGATCCCAATGCATCTTTACTCATTTTAATCATTGCAGATTTTATGCTTAGTCCTTATATTCTTTGAACCTGAAGCTGGCTATGGTCTGTTCTTGCATCTTTTTCTTTACCGGGAAAAGAATTATTAGAGGAAGAGTTTGCAATCATATCAGACAGCCAAGCTTTACTGAAGTACAAGCAACACTCCACTTAGCAATAGACAGGCTCCCTACATGAAGAGGAGCTCCAGAAAAGGAACATGTGTACCTGACTGGAGAGTCTGGGCTTTGATTTATTTATTTATTTATTTATTTATTTATTTATTTATTTATTTACTTACTTACTTACTTATTTGGGGGCTTTTATATTTTGTAGGGTAGGAGATAGAACGGGACTGAGCCTGGCTTTCATCTTTGGATTAAACAGATTAGGATACATGTTGATGGCTGGTATATTCATACAAAGCAGGAAAGAACCTGATTGAGAATGAGAAGAGCAAGGACAGGAAATTTGAAATTCCTAACAGAGGGGGTTCATGGGGTGGTTGGAGAAGCCCACCAGAAGGGGCAACTTTGCACAGGAACCCAGAAGTAGGCCACTTTGGTTATTATAAGTAAGAGTAATTGGAACACAGCTGAATCTGTGTTTTTTGGGGTCCCTCTGCTTTCTGGGGACCTCTTCTCTTGACTGCATACTTCAGAACTAGCTATCTCCTGCTCTTCATTTACCTCTTGATCCTTCATTGCCCCCTCTAAGAGGTCACTCAAACTGCTGATGGTGACAGGGGTCAGAAGTTGGGGGAGGGGGAGGGGTCATAGGTCACTCTGAATGCTTCTTGCACATTGGGGTCTCAGATAGTGACAGCTGTTAGGGTGTCCGTTGGAGAGGTCCATTTAGGAGGCCTTTGGCAGGGATTTGTTCTCACTGCCTAGTGGGTTGCTTTATCATCAGTGCATTTGGAAGCAGTAGGGATGAAAACTGCCATTTGGTGGTGGCCATGGTGCTCTTGACAGCCTGGACAGATGCAAGAGATTATCCCTGAGGGAAGCAGTGCACACTAACTAAGACAGTGAAGAGAATTTTCCTGTCTGGACCTGGCAGGATTTAGGATTTGGGGGAAAGAGCAGACATACAAACCAGACAAAGAATCCTCGACGAGCTTTATCATATCCATCTGTATCTCTAAACACATTTCATCCTTCTCAGTTTAGTGTTCCCTGTAGTTGATGAATTACTGCCTCTTTGTCTTCCATTAATTTAAGGAACTTATCAGTTTCTAGTTTAAATCTAGAAGAGATAGAATTGTCTCAGAGATTCTGACCTCATGGGGAATGGAAAGATTTAACATTACCTCAAGACTTTTGTTTATAACCCAGCTATTGTAGGTTTGATTTAGGGTACGGAATTTCAGGGCCAGCTTATGTTGTTCAGTACACAATATTCCAATTTTCTTTGTGACTCAGGTAAAGATTTTACAAAGTCAGTTGGCAAGATTCTTTCAATTTTATTTTCTTCCCAGCAATAAAACATTTGGCCCATATACTGTGCATTATATTTAATGGGGTTGGAAACCAAAGGCTGAGTTTGTATTACACATGGATTCCATTCTTGTTGAGGGCCAAATCGTACATTATGATCTAGTCTGCAACTGGAAGGAGAGATGGAGTCTCAGTGGATCTGATCTTTTATTAAGGCCTATCTGTGGACCATAGGTACTATTCAGTGCTGTCAAGCATAGCACAAGTCCTGTGAGCTTTAGTATGACATGTTGGATCATCTCATTGAGTCTTGGGTCTTGTACTAACATAGTACAGATGTCCTATGTGCAAGTGGCCTTAAGAAGGTCCCAATGAGGAGAGATGCCGAAGACTTTGAATGTTGTTTGTTGTTTGTTGTTTTTGTTTTTGTTTTTTTTCCCTTAAACTTTTATTAGATGAATAACTCCAAAGGTGGCTATACTAGCTCCTCCAGTGGTGGTCCCTGCAGTCTATACTAATGGGGAAATATATGTTTCTGTTAAAGGCAAGGAGCAGTTTTATCCTGAAGGGAGCAATAACTGTACTCTGAATTGAGATAGTGAATCCCTCCCCAGTAAAGAGTCAGGAGAGTTAAGCCCTTTTATTAGAAAATAAGTGACAAGTAGAGAATTCCCCTTGAATAAGCAATCTATTGGATAAAATCATGATCTATGGGCTTATCCAGTATGCCAAGAACAGTAGTGGAATTTACGGATACAGGCCAGGGGAGAAGGGCAGGGCCAAGAACTGGATTCCCATGTCCATGAGGAAATCAATTTGCTTATCCTCCACATTTGGAACTGCCTAGGGCTCCTCTTTGTAAGGACCAATATGGGTCTCCCTGAGACCTATCATGATGTCAGGGACAATGACCTGATGGAGAAACCCTGATCATTTTCCAGGGCATCAGCTCCTCCATTGACTCCCCTTACAGTTAAGGCAGGGTAGCAGCAGCAGAAGACGATGCCTCTCTGGGCATTCTCTTCCGGTAAACAGAGAAAGCCCCCTTTTGGGCCTGTCTGATTTCTGGGAGGAAGGGCTCTTGCTGGGTTGGCCCTCCTGGCAATTATTGAAATCCCTCTTGGCTTCAATCATTCTTCCTTTCTCTCTCTTACTCGAATATCCTTTTTCTTTGTTTGTTTGTTTGTTTGTTGTCCATTGACTTGCCATGGTGTAAAAATCATTTGCAACCCAGATGGCCTGATCTAAAATTCTTCTCTTTTCAAGAGGGGTACAACTTATTCTAACAGCAGCATTATATACTTCCAATACAGTTGATATAACTGATTTAATTGATGAAAGGATTATATCTATTGGTCAAGATTTTCAGTATAATTTCCCAGGTCCTTTTTAATCTTTAAACTCGAAGAAAAGAAAACAAGACTGGGTTCTTGTCTGAGTAATTCAAGGTAGAAACATTCCTTGTGGGTAAAGCATCAACAGCATATTTAACACCCTGTTTGGTTTTTGAGGGAGCTTCTAAGGAATCCTCATCTGATTTTCCAGCTTGTCCTATGAAACTTTCCCCTGAGTCTGGGAATCTAGACTGTAGTTTTTGCTAATTGAGGGTGATCCTAGAATAAATAAATAAATAAATAAATAAATAAATAAATAAATAAATTGAACATAAGGGTTTCAGCCCATTTTCCTTCCCTGTTACAAAATAGAACTAGGTGGAGTATAGTCATAATTTAAGGTCCACTCTGGTGGCCTTTTTTCCTCCATTTTCTTTTTTTTTTTTTTTTTTGTTTTTTTTTTTTT
>VZQC01010259.1:428284-459514 GCA_009823505.1 Rhizomys pruinosus
TCTTTTTTTTATTTTTGGTCTTTTCGAGACAGGGTCTCCCTGTAGTCCCAGATGTCCTGGAACTTACTCTGCAGACCAGGCTGGCCTTGAACTCACAAAGATCTGCCTGCCTCTGCCTCCCAAGTGCTAGGATTAAAGGCATGCACCACCATGCCCAGCTTTTTCCTCCATTTTCTAATGGATAAGTATGAGTAGAGCTTACCAGACATGAGTAGAACAGAAATTAAGCACTGTCTTAATGAGGGGCCAATGGAGAGATGGCCCAATCTGCATCATATTACTCTCTGGTTCTACTCGGGAGGGGCAGCTCCAGCCCTGAGCAGGACGATTCATATGATCTCACTTGAGGAAAGTCCTCATACAGGCCACCAAATGAAACCAGCTAGAGACTGTCAGATCCTTTTCTTTGGAGTCTAAAGAATTACAAGATGAGAAGTTTGCAGTAACGGCACATGGTCAAGGTTTATTGAAGCACAGTCAATACCATTTATAGAAAAGAAACAAACTCCTTTTTTGAGAGGAGATCCAGAACTGGAGCATATCTATCCCCCTGAGGAATCTGGGATTTTATATTCTACGGGGTAGGAAGTGTGACAGGACTGGACTACCCTTTCCCCGCTTTGGATAGGACAGGGTAGTATGTGTGTTGCTGGTTTGTTTATTCATATGAAAGCTGGAGTTTGATTGAGTAAGGAAAGAGTTAGAAATATGAATTTGCTGCCTGAGTTAGAGAGTGAGGAGAAGGGGGTAACCCATCAAAAGGGCAAATTTAGACAAGAACCTGGAAGTAGGCCATTTTAGGTATGAGAGTAATCGAAAGGTAGCTGAATTGATTCTGGGGCCTCCTCTGCTGTCTGGAGTCACCTCCCCTGACTATCTGCCTAGTTCAAAACTATCTCCTCTTCTCCTTCAGACCTTTATGATTTTCCATTTAGACACTGATCTGCACATATATAGTAATGTTTTATTATGTGTCAAACATTTTCCTAAGTGCTAATAAGTGGAAAAAAACACAGGCAATAATTTCTATACTCATGGAGATTCCTGTGCTTTGAGTACTGTAACAGTGCTGGTATCAATCTAAACATGGCCTGTGTATGTTGAGAGAGAAATTGTTAAGTGTTGTAAAGTTAATTCAGCTCTTTATCCTATGGCTGTTCTTGTATTTCTCTATTAATTTCTGCTCTTCATTTTTTTCTTGGATGTTTATTCTAGAACTCCTGATGATCACCTGTTAGATTTTCTTTATTGCTCTTTCTTTTTTCTGATTATCATATATTTTCATATCTTTGTTGAGAACACTTTTTTAAAGTTTTTCTTTAGGTTATCAGCCATTCTTTTTGTTAATTTTTTGTTTGAATAATTTTTTTTTTTTTGGTCTTTTCGAGACAGGGTCTCCCTGTAGCCCCAGCTGTCCTAGAACTCACATTGTAGACCAGGCTGGCCTTGAACTCACAAAGATCCGCCTGCCTCTGCCTCCCAAGTGCTAGGATTAAAGACGTGCGCCACCACGCCCGGCTGTTTGAATAATTTTTATTTGGACATTTACATATTGTTTTATTCTGGTGTAGCTTGCTCTTAAAAGCTATATTCATTATATTGGTTTTATCCAGTTTGTATTATCAATTCTTCCAGCTTATTTTATGTATTCCCTTTTGTGTTAAGCTTCCTTAAGTACTTGGTGAATTATGTTTATCTCTGTTTTTTTTTCTGTTTTAAGACTTATTTTTCTTTTATACGTATTTGCTTTGCTTGCAGGTATATAAGTGCACTACTTGCATGCTTAGTGCTTGCAGAGGACAGAAGAGAGTATTGGATTCACTGGAACTGGAGTTATAGATGGTCATAAGCTTCCACGTGGGTGCTGAAAACTTAACCCCCTCGTCCTCTGCAAGAGCAATAAGTGCTCTTAATCACTGAGCCAGAGCTCTAGGCCCTTACCTCTTTATTTTTGTTGTATAGTTCTAGTAACAGTGTTTACTCATCTCACACAAATGATCATTTTATGTGCTTGCCAACCTTATTGAGATTGAGAGTTAGAGGGATAAGAGATATGATTAGGCCAAGACTTCAAACTGGTTATGTGTTAACTTTCTGATCCTCTTGATATTGTGCTTTGCTACTGAGGGCTCTTTCTGACTCTTTTTCTGGTTGGTTTTTGTTTTGTTTTGTTTTGTTATTTTGAGACAGGGTCTCACTGTGTAGACCAGGCTTACTTACAGTGATCTACCTGCCTCTGCCTCCGTCCCCAATCCTGGGATGAAAGGCTTGTACTACTATGTTTGCCTCTAGTGTCTTCTTTATCACACCAGCCATCTGAGACAGTTTAGAGTCCTTTTCTCCTGCATGAATATTGGCTGGTTGTTTCCTTTGCCTTTTCCTCTGTTATTAAAATTTCAAATGCTTTGTCCCTACAGCTAATCCCTCATTGTTTTATCTCTCACAAATTAGACAATTATGAAATTACTAATGTCATCCCACTCTTGTACATATTTTAAAAAATTAGTACATTTTGAAAAAGTGACTTTATCTGTTCTTGGTGTACTTTATAGTAATTTCATTATAATTTCTGGTTTAATATTTGCTTTTAATCTACTAACATGACAGGTTTAGTTTGTGCTCACTAGTATTTATCTTACTTGATTTTAGGAGTTTATTAGAAGCTTGCATTTACAAATCAATGAAGAAAGAACAAGATTTAATGAGTTACAAGAAAAAGAAAAAACACGTATGTTAGAATTGCAGCATAAAGCTGCTGTAAGAATTCAAGCTAAATATAAAGCATTTAAAACTTACCAAAAATACAGCCCAATGATAAAAAAATGCATAGAAACTAAGAAAAGGAAAGCACAGGAATGGAAAGAAAGAGAAATAAATATCCGACAGAAGGAAGAAGAAAGACGACAAAAATTTGAAGAGGAACAAAGGATAGAAAAAGAGCTTAAAAAGCAGATTCAAGAGGAAAAGAAAAGGAGAGAAACTGAATATGAAGAGAAAAAGACTACCGTGAGACAACAAAGAGAGGATCTGCGAAACAAGGAAACAGCAAGATTAAAAGAAGACAGCCAACAGCTCAGTGTAAACAGTGTGTTAAAAAAGGGAGAATATGGTGCAAAGCAGTTAACTGTGACAGATGTGTCAAAAAATAAGAGCAGTATAGCCAAAGACTTAGCGGACAGATGCTCAAAGGAGCAAGAAGGCTACTGGCCAGCTCAGCAATCAAATAAGAAACAAAATGCGTATAGACAACTTGCATTGAAAGAATCAACAGGAGTAAACTGGAAACCAAACCAAGCAACATTCGTAGAATCAAAAATGAAAGAAAAAAGTGAAGACTTTTCAAAAAAACAATGTTTGGAAAAGATAGTTAAACAGGAAATAAAGTATGAAACTATAGACAAAAGAACTGAATTGGAAAACTCAGACTTAAAGGAAAATGGGAGTGTGCAGTGCCTGGAGAAAGAATTAAAATCTCAAAAGGAGGAAGGTAGGGAGCATGCTACAGAGGTGACTGTGGGGCAAGAAACCCAAGTGATGTTTGGGCATAATCAAGAAATGAGTAAGGTGAACAATGATGAAGCACAGAGAGCCATTAGAGATGATCAAGAGGGATTGACTGGAAAGGCAGAAAAAAAAGAGACAACTGGCCAAAAAAATACTTCAATTATTGTAATGAAAGAACTAATATCATTAGCATTTGGAAATCCTGAAAAGGAAAATGTAATAATTGAAGAAAAAGTGATTGATATAAAAGCCGAAGAAAATCTCCAAAAAGCAGAGGAAATCTCCGAAAACTGCAGTCTGCCTTGTGATACTGTGATTCTTACCAAGGATGCCTTGGGGCAAACGGAAGGTAAAATAAATAAACAGGATTATGTTTTAGATAATCTTGTTCCCAATGATGATGTGGACAGTAACAATGCAAAACAACTCTTGATTTCTGAAAAGGCAAACTCTCTTAAATCTGAGAATAAAGAAATTCCAGAACAATGTCAGGAATCTAGGGATGAATGTGACAATGTCATGCCCTGCCCTGTACCACAGGTAACATTTGTATCCTCCATTGAGGAAAGGAGACAAGCTTGGATAAAATCATTTAAATCTTGGTTTGAAATCTTCAAACAAAATCAACACAAAAAGATAATTAAAAGAAAGAGATTTGTGAAATGCATAGCCAGTAAGATGCCTCCTTTGGATATCTCAGAAATTCTTCGGCATGGTCCTTGGAATACTTTACAGCAGGTATTTATAATTTGGCAGTACTAATTTTCATGTAGAATTGAAATTTTTTCTCTATAATTCTTATCTTTTAATGTAATATTTGATTTATAAGAACCTTGCCTCTTAGTACATGAATTCACTGGAAAAATACTAACCCAATTTAGAGGGATTATGCTTTTAAAATAAACTAAAACTTTGCAGGATATTGTCCTTAGCAGAATAAAGAACATCAGTCTATATTTTTCAGTATCTTGTCACCTGATTCAAAGACTCTGTAATGATTGTTAAGCTTAAGTATAGAAGCATCTGGAAATTTAGGGTTGGAATTAGAGTAGGTCACTCAGTGTTTTTGTTCAGGTAGTAGTAGTCTACTTAAAATTGAGGCCACAAGCTTTCTCCATTCAGATTGAGTGAAATTCCCAGAACGAGGCCCCTCCTGTGAGAGAGAAGGAGACATGATAGCTTCTGGGCATTCTGTATGGAAATGTTCCTTAGTCATGTGCTCTATAATTGTACACAGATACCTGAAATATAGAATCATTTTCATTAAATGCCGATTTTCTCTGCTGTGGAGACCAAAGTATCAACCAGCATTAATTTTTTGGTCTTTTCTAGACAGGGTCTCTATGTAGCCCCAGCTGTCCTGGAACTCACTCTGTAGACGAGGCTTGCCTTGAATTCATAGGGATCTGCCTGCCCCTGCCTCCCGAGTGCTAAGATTAAAGGTGTGTGCCACCATGCCTGGCTTTCAACCAATATTAAACATTTGTTGAAAAAGCTATGAATTATTTACACCTAACTTTATGGACCTTTGAGCCTCTAGTGTGTTCAGACTCTATAGGTTGGATGTGGAACACAAGTTTAATCAGTTATAGAATCCACCTGCAAACAACTCACATTCCAGCAAAGGATACTGGAATGTTAACAGACAATAACAGCAGGAGACATAAATGCCGAGAGAGCTGGGTTCTGTGTTATTGATACAGCAATGATGAGGCCACCATCTTCCTAGAGATTCTGAGGAAAGAAACTCTAAAAAGTGATATTTCTGGCAAAACCTTAAAGGAAAAAGAGAACAATAGCAATTAGAAATGCTGGAAATGTTTATTAAAAGATTAAAGACAAAAAAGATATTGAGGAAGGAACCTCTAAAGAGCTTAGGTGGCTCAGCACCTACAGCTTTACTCTATGGAACATACATCACTCACATGGGCTGATACCATTCCCTCTATGCAGCTCCCTTGTGCAGATATCTTATGGCTCTAGCATCTCCAAGTCTTCTTGGGGTCTCCACTGGCAACCTGGCCTTATCTTCACACCAATGGCCTGTTAAGGCCTTCTTTATTTAGGGACACCCCTGCTGCACACTGCCTGGCCTCAGTTCCTCCCTGAAACTGCAGAAGAAGAACCTATGACCTCTTCACTCTTGCATATTTCTTTTTTTTTTAATTTATTTTATGTGTTTGAGTGTTATGGCTACAGGTATGTAAGTGTACTTCTGTTGTATAGTGCCCATGGAGGATAGAAGAGGCTGTTTAATTCCCCTTGAACTGGAGTTACAGAAGGTTGTTAGCTGCTATGTGGGTGCTGGGAAGTAAACTTGGGTCCTGTGCAAGAGCATTCAGTGCTATTAACTGCTGAACCATCTGTCCAGCCCCCACACTTGCATCTTTCATGGCTCTAAAGCCCGCACCATGTGGATGACACGGCCAAGTTTGGCTGCTAGCCTGGGATGGACCCTGGCTTACTTATCCACATTAGCAGTTTTTCTATGCTGCTGTTTTCTAGGAGAAGAAAGCTCCTCCCACATTTTCTTTTCACAAATTGGAGGTTTAGCTTGATTTTTATCTTGCCCTGAAGGTACTCTTTCTATTGTTTAAATGCAAATCTCTAGCCCTCTCCATAATGGCTCCTGTCTCCTTTACAAAGTGAAACTCTCCTTCAGCACCTGCCTTAACTCCAACACCAATCTCCCTAGAGCTCTTTTTCAATCCAAACTGTGCATTCTGCATTTCTTCTGACCCACTTGCTCTTTTCACTGTAGATCCACATAACACCATTAATAGGCATCCTATTAATTCCAAATTAGGCTGTCTTGAAATTTCCTCTGTGGAAGAAATTAGTCCATTATTTTTCAACTTATCCTCAGGGAAGCTGTTAAGCTATGGGCAGAGAGCAGGCAGGAGCCCGATGCTTTGCCAAACTATCCTAGTTGATGTTTTAAATCCTATTTCCCTCCGGAACTACTTTGCTCTCAAACACTATCTTCAAGGCTTCTACTAGAATGGCCAGTTAAATTCGGCCTGCAACATTCAACCACCTGTGTAGCCCAAATGTTAAAAGTCTTCCAAATTCCTCTAAAAACCCACATGGTCAGGTTTTTCACAGAAGCACCCCACTCCTGGTACCAACTTTTGTATTAGTTATTTCTCTATTGCTGTAATAAATACCATTACCACAAAAGAGGAGTTAATTTGAGGTAATGGTTTCAGAAGGGTTAGAGTCCATAATGGCAGGGAAGTCGTGTGGCAGAGGCAGCCAGAGCAGAAAGCCAAGAAATCACATCTTCAAGTAGTCAAGAGAAATCAAACAGCAACAGGAAATATGGAAAGGTTGAAATACTCTCAAAACCCACCCTTGGTGATGTCTTTCCTTCTGCAAGGCCACACCTCCTAAAATCTTGCCAAACAGCACTCCCACCAGGGACAAAAGGCCCAAATACCTGGAGCCTATGGGAGTCATTCTCATTCAAACGTCCACACTTACATTAATCTCTTACATTGAACTTTAGGCCACGAATGAGATCTTCATTTTGTCTATATTTCTCTACTCTTTGATCTGAAAATTGTTTTCCTTCATTTTATAGTAGATGGATAGGTGGGCAGACTGATAAATAAATCTGAGTGTAAATCTTAGCTCTACACATTGGCAGCACAATTTAGATTGTTTCAATAAAATGGAACTAATTTATGAATATAATTTAATATAGTAGCAATGTTATTTCTGCGATTTATTTCATGTCACTTTATACAAGGTATATATTCCTTTAATACCTCTGTTTCATCTTTCATTAACTTGACAAATGAGTATGTTATAGAATTTGAAAACACTGTATGTGCAGGGCAGAATGTGACCTTACCCTTCTAATGTATATAAAATAGTCCCTTGTTAAGTGTGAGTCAGAGGTATCTGGAGTGAAAGACAAATGGTTTTTCTTGGGACGTTTCTCTGTTTCATGGGAAATGTTATAAAGATGAAAATACTGGACTACCACTGTATGTTCTAATATCCCTAAAGAAAAAGATTAAAGAGCATTCACTTTAGCTAAGAAATATTTCATTTTTATTTTGTTTTGATGTTTGAACTCATTCATTTTTCATTTATTTTTGACACTTTGGTATCACCAATAGCTTGTTTTAATTAACAATCATCCAAAAGTGTGCTGATTATAAGGATTTTTTAATGCAGTGTGCCATGACCTGATGGTAAAATTTTAGCTTCTGATTAACTTTTAGATCAAGATATCTCACTTCTGTTATGGAACTTACAGTTTAATATACTGCTGATGGAATGATACATGAATTGCTTGACACTTAGCTGTCAAGTATTTGAGAAAATATCCACGGTTAAATGAAAACCTATAATGATAAGTGTAATGGGGATATCATAGGCTCCATAAGTGGGACAGTTCATTCCTAAATTACAAGAGCTTGAAAATGTACAATGTTGATTTTTTTTTTTTTTTTTTGGTATTTTCAAGACAAGGTCTCCCTGTAGTCCCAGCTATCCTGGAACTCACTCTGTAGACCAGGCTGGCCTTGAACTCACAAAGATCTGCCTGTTTCTGGCTCCCAAGTGCTAGGATTAAAGGCGTGCACCACCACGCCTGGCTTAACTACATTTTTATTCACTGAATATATTATCTTTGATAGTAAAAGTAACTGTGACTGCTATAAATATCCCTGAATTTTTCTACAGTTTAGGATAATCTTATTTATTTTTAATATAAGAAACATTTGGTAAACATCCATTACACTCCAACTGTTGTTTTGCAACCTGACCAAATACTAATAGACACACATGATTACTGACTATAATATTGATGTTAATTTGAGGGACAGAAGGCAGTTTTCTGTAAATTATCATCATCCTACATTATTCCCACAATGAATAGGAAAATTTGCTTTGTGTCATATGTTTAGAAGAGTGTAAGGTAGGATAAACCATAATACATTACTATAGCATAGGATTTTTAAATGTTCAACAAATTAGAAGAGATGCTCTGAAACTCTTCATAGTCAAAAGTAGATATCTGTTACAAGGACACTGATACAACGTTTCTTCTCAAATTATATTTATAATGAAATTAAATTATATAAATTGCCACATCATAAATCACTGGAGCTCAATTGTGCTTATATAGTTGACTGAAAGCAACGAGTTATTAAATCAGGCTGAATAATGTGTTATAATGCCAAGCAACCTTTATTGCTACATAACTAGCTATACTTGTCATATTTTGAGTTATGAAGTTCCCAATTCTAAATGTTTTCATTTTCCAGTTCAGACTCAGCTTCATAATTAGAGAATATATTTGTTTGAGTTTGGATCCAATAATCAGTGCATTTTTCATTGCCACATAAGTAGATATATTTTTTTTTCTTTCTGTGAAACAAAGAAAGATAATTTGTTTCAAAAATTGCTTTAGGAAATGAATACTTGACACACTCCTAGATAATTATAAAAGTGGAAACTTTATTTGCTCAACGTTGAAAAGAATATGTTATTACTTTTGCTGCATAAAGCAATAAATAGACTAAGTGGCTTCTTCATATCTTTGCCAGTCCATGTACCTCCCATTCAGGGGTCCAACAGTCTCACAGCACCTGTTAAACACAAATTCTGAGCCTCTTTGTAGCATAAAATAGAAAATAATGCCAAAGGCAAGTAAAGCAATGAAAAGAATTTCCTAAAATGTAAGGAGTGGGCTGATACATGATTGCTGTATTGCTTTTGTGTATTTTAGCATTGAACTGGAATGGATCATGACTGCTTGCATTGTCTTGGTTGGGTAGGTGGGAAGAAAAAGAGACCAGCTAAGTTGGATGAAACTGAGTTCTTAATACATGTGGGAGTCAACATGTTTTGTTACTTAAGTGAATTTTCTAAGCAGTTTTGCCAGACTAATATAGGTCATACTGTGTTGCTCAACAATGCCACTCACCACAATTTTCTTGAAATCTCTAGGTTACAACCATTACATTTCAGGATTTGGCAGGCTGCAGTCTTACTACATTAGCAGAGTGTACAAATCTTCAGCTTCTGTCTCTCCGTCGATGTGGATTAAGTTCTTTGCATGGGCTGAGCAACTGCAAAAACCTTAAGTACATAGATGTGCAGGCACGTCTTTTGTTTTGCTATCATTTACCTCTTAATAAAGTATAAAATGGGTTCATGTTTACATTTCAGAAGTGGCAGCTTCAAAGAAACGGTAAACTGCAACTCAAGGGATAAAACAAACAATGACTTAGTTCATAGGAACAGAGAATGAAAATGATATGGAGTCCTGAGCCAGAAATCACTTTCTGTAGATGGTGTCGTCATTGATTTGTTACTTTTTTTCTATATAATGAGTGTGTATATCCTTTAAAAATAGTAGCATTAAATAGCCATCTTATTTCTGTTGATTCTGCGGCCAGGACTAGTTGGGCATTTCATAATTATTGATCTGGTCTCTTATGGAATTGTAGTAAGACATAAACTGGATTGAAAACGCCCCCAAATCTTTTCTCTTTGATTTTTGTGCCTTTATAGGGAAGTCTTCGAGACTGGACTCTTTCATGGTTATATGTCCCCTTTTTCCAGAGGGGCTAGATTCAAGACTGAACATTCCACCAAGACATGACCCAATATGCCAGTGCATATCAAGCATCTGCCTGCGTCATGTTCTCCTATGTTTTATTGGCTAAGCTCTGAGTTCACATGGGAAGGGACTGCAACTGTATGAATACTGGATTATGAGCTTATAATGGAAACTGTCGAAGTAACATTGTCTCACAATCTACCACGCTCTGTCTTTAAATAATCTACATGTACAAAATATGCTTATGCCTTAGAGACTTCAAAAGTCTACCCAGGTCCTTTGGATCAAAATCAAATTCAGGAGGAGAAGCCTGTCAGTCCACTTCTTTGAGTGGATTCATTGAAGTATGGTTCTCACAACTCAGAGAGCTACAATTCAAATTGAAAATTATTCCCTTCCTAAAAGAAAAAAAGAAAATTATTCCCTTCCTATATTTAAGGGTAATGGTGAGACAGGGCTCTGATTAAGGAGCAGAAACTTTCCCCTCCAGAGCAGGAGCAATATGACCAACAAATTTCATTTTGATCATTCAGGTGGTTCAAAATATTTTGATGTATTGTTCTCTATTTTTTATATTTCACAAGAGTATAAATAAGCAAATTTAAATTAGGTAATTTTTAGGTTAACTAATTTTTCCTCTGGATAGTATGAAAGTTGACATAATTTTTAGAGTTTAGAAATGTGTGTGTTGATTTTGTTCTCTTTTTGCTTTAGGAAAACCATATTGCAACTATCGATTGTGAAAATTTGGAAAACCTCTGTGTTATTCTTCTTAATAAAAATCAGCTGACCTCTATTCATGGTCTGGATGGATGCACTAATATCCAAAATCTTGAGCTTTCACATAATAAAATCACTCGACTAAGTAAGGTCAATTTTAATATTTAAGCATTTAATTTGAATGATTGTATTTTGATTCATTTACTGCATTTTAAAAACACACCTCTTTCCAGGACTGGGGAAGCTATCTCTATTGGGAAAGTTCTTGTCCTCCACACATGATAACCCAATAAACTAATAATGATCCCTTGTATAAACCAATAATTCATAATCCAATCTTCTTAATTTCTTTCAAAATCATTTAGGTTTGTGAAAATTGGTTGAATGATAACCCACATTGTGTTTGTGAAGGTCTTTGAAGTCTGGAGTCTTGGTTGCAGGGACTGTGTTTATCACCTTACCTCTGGCTTTGCTCCTGTACAGTGTTGTTTAGTTGTTTCCCTAAGCCAGAAAAGGACTGATTCAATTCAGATTCAACTATGTTGGTACCACTTATCTGTAGCTTGTGTTTTGTGTGCTAGGCTGCATCCACATATTAGCAACAGAGTGTTTTTATAGGTTCCACACTCAAATATGAAGTAATGCTTACTGAGATCCTACATGAGTGATTCAACATCTTTTTACCCAGTGGCCTGGAGCTTCCTATGTAGACCAGGCTGGCCTTGAACTCACAGAGATCCACCTGCCTATGCCTCCCTAGTGCTGGGATTAAAGGTGTGTGCCCCATGCCTGGCCACCCAGAGATTCTTATAGCCTAAATCAATTAATGTAACAGGATATGGAAAGTAAACTTTTTTAATTTGATCACTTCCTTCCAATGAGCTTTTGGTTGATATAAAATAGTTGTAGTGGCAATATAGGGGTAAATTGGATGACTGTTAACTTTGTGCTAACAAACTCTCAAAGTCTTAGTGGCTATATTTATTTCCAGTGTTGTATGATTTTTGTTTTATTTATTTTATTTTGTTTTTGTTCTTTCTCTGTCTATTATCTGTCTGTTTTTGTCCATCCTGTCTCCGATGAGTATTTTTGGTACAAATTCACTGTTTTTGTTAGTTGCCTTATTGTTCTTTTGATACTCAAATTGTTCTGTCTAGTGAATTTGAGCTGGGGATATTAAGGACTGATTCCTAATTTATATTATCTTTTTTTCTTTGCTTGCTTTTTTTGATATAAGATCTCCCTGTAGCTGTTGCTGGCCTAGAAGTTGCTATGTAAACCAGGCTGACCTTGGCCTTAGAGAGATCTCCCTACCTCTGTCTCCTGAGTACTGGGACTAAAGGTGTGAGCCACCAATGCATGGAACCGGATTATCTTTTTTAAGTTAATATCTGTTTTATTTTTTATAATTGCTGGTATAGATGAACAGTAACAACCACTCTGTATATCTTTCTATAACATACCTTCTAAAAAATGCTAATAGTACTATAAACAATAAAATTGACTAAGTGATTTTAAGATGTCATAGCATTTATTTTTTAATTGTTTGTCTTTAAATCAGACAGAATTAAATGAGTATGCTATTTTCAAACATCATTTGAAGTATTTTATATTTGCAATTTTTCTTATTAATTTCATATATATAATGAGTTCACTTTTCCCACTTGATTTTCTTTACTTGGCAATGGAGAGTAGGCATGTGGTTCTACAATGAAAATCATACATTTATTGACAGTGTCTCTCTAGTCCCAGCCTGCCTGGAAATCACTATGTGGATCAGGCTGGCCTCAGTCTCACAGAGCTCCACTTGCCTTTGTCTCCAGAGGGCTGGGATTAAAGGGGTGCACCACCACATCTGGTGAAAATCATATTTTTTTAATTTCATACTTAAAGAGATTTTACTTCCACCCACATACTTTTCATTATGTTCTGGAATTTTTGTGGGTTTTTTTTTTTTTGTACTTTTTTTTGCCCCATCTCCTTACCCTCCCTCCCCACTTCATTTCCGTTGTTACCTTTTTAAAGCCTAAGGAGTCTAATTTGTGTTATGCAAATGGTCCTAGGTGTAAGTCCATCTCTTGGAGTTTGGTAAGCTTACCAGATGTCACGCCCTTTAGAAAAGCTGCTGTCAATTGCCAGGAGTTGCTCAGCTATGGCTGAGGGGCTTTTTACCCACCTCCCCATCCATTCTGGGTTTTTGTGTGGATTCAGCTCGCACAAGCCCTGTTCGTATGTGCTAATGCCCTGCTGTGTTTCTTGATATTAATCCACTGCCTTTGGCTCTTTAAACTTTTTGGCTCCATCTTCTGTGATGATCTCTTATTCTTAAGAAGAGAAGGTGTGATATAGGTGGGAATCATGACCATGGCAGCCTGAGGCAGCTAGTCGCTTTGCATCCAGAGTCAGGAAGATGAAACGGCTGCTTAGATCCCATTCCACTTTGCCCACCCCATTAACTGATGTCTCCAAAATTCAGGGCTGGTCTTCCTACCTTCCATGATGTTAAGTGAGAAAAATCCCCCTGAGGCAGGTTTGATAACATTAGCCATCACATCACATGAAAATATGTTTATGTGTTAATTTGGCTAAATGTTAGCCTATATTGAGAGCAATTTTCTACCTTGCTTTTTTCACTTGATTAGTTCCACTCCTTTACTATGACTGTGTATGTATTAGGTACTTTCTTGTTGCTGTCAGTAAGTAACATGACCAAGGCTAATTACAGAAGGAAGAATTCAAGGGGCTACATTTCAGGAGGGATAAGAGTTCATCATGGCAGGAAGCATGGCAGGAGACAGCTACAACAGAGAGCTGGTCACTCACATCCACAATCAAGCACATGAAGCAGTGGAATGGGGCTATGAACACTCAAACGGAGCTCCCAGTAACATGCTTCCTCCAGGAAGGTGACACCTCCTACACTTCCCCAAACAGCACCACCACCTCACCAAGTACTCAAATACTTGGAGCCTATGACGGGTCATTCCTTATTCAGACCACCTCTGCATAATTTCATGGTGAATTTCTGATTGATAACTGGATAATTTACAGCCTTCTCCACTAAAACCAATCAAATATCCAGACATGTAATTCTTGATGATGTGTAGCCTTTGATTAATACTGTTGAACAAAAGAGTATCAGGAATTTAGAAATCTCTGCCTTTATACTCCCTCAATATGTCAGGAGCTTCTGCAAATCCACTACTGCTGATACATGAGTTTCTCCTCTGTCTGTTAGTTTGTTGATTTGCATTATTAGATATTTCATTCTAATTTCTTTACTCTTGTTGCCATAAAAACTTAAATCTGCTCATATTCCTTTCAGCAGTCCTTAGACCACAAGTTCTGAAACATATTTTAATAGGCTCTGTAATAGTAAGTTGTCTTTTTACTGAAGATTTAAAATTTCTACAGGGAAATGCTACTTACTATTTTTGCTAACTTTATTACATTAAGGCTAAAGAGTAGTTTTACATTTCTACTACTTGGTGTATGTCATGGCTTTCTCATCAGTTCTATAGAGGGTCAATTTTTGTTAATATTTTATGTGCCCTGTAAAGGAAGTCAACTTTTGTTGCTTAGTGAGTTACAAATTTTCATCTACAAAATTTCTCTCAGTCATGATTTCTTTTAGGTTTATATACATTTGATTGACCTTGGATTGGGGAATTTTGCTATAATAAGGCTGATTTTTAATGTGTGATTAACAATGGATTTATTTTTGTAAAGTCTTTTTTCTGCTTTGTGAATGTAAATGTGAACCTTAATTTTTACTGTTAATTTTAGATATGAGTAGTATAAGTTTCCATATTTGTCTCATTCATGCCTTAATGAATGCTAATGAATTCTAGCTTTTTATGGCTTGTGTGTGTGTGTGTGTGTGTGTGTGTGTGTTTGCCTACTACCCACCTTTTATTAAAAACATAGGTTTGGCTTTTCCTTTCTGGTTGAATTTTTAAGTTTTTTCTCCTACCTAAGCAGTGGGTATTTATATTGATTAATCAGATGAATCAATTTCATGTTGGGGATCATTCTATCAATCCATTCAGAAGGGTGTTCTCTCTTGCCGAGAGAAGCATTGATCTGTTGTAGGTTGTCTGATCTTCCTCTCAGTTCTCACAAGATTCCCTCTGCACAAATTTGAACTATGACTGAAATGACGTCAGTTGTAATTTACTCCCTCTTGTATTGCAAGTGTGAGTTTCTTCTGTTGCTCTGTATGAAATTCCTGTATGTAAGGCACAGTCAGATTGAGATGTTACCTATTAGCCACCTTCCCTGTATTTCAAACTCTAAGGAAAAATGTAATTATTTTTCAAGTACATTTGTTATACTTGAATATAAAGTATAAAGAATATTCTATATAGATCTTTTGGAGACATTTTGAAAGCTATACATATGAAACAATGATTCTCTCATATTCTTTGATGACTTTATTTATCTTTGTTTTCATACCACATACCTAGGAACCACTCATGAAAATGTCCTCAAACGGAAATAATTAAAATATTGATACACATTTTAGTTTACAATTCTAGACTGGCATGGTAGCATATACCTTTAGAAATGTCCAGGGTAGCTGTCTCTCAAAACCAAAACCCAAATCAAACAAAAGAAATAAATAACAAATAAATAATAAAATTCTAGCTTAAATGCATATAGAAATAATGCTGCTGTTTGTGAAATGAAGGCAAGTTCCATGATAACAATGTTATTATAAAAGCAAAGACTAAAGCAAAATTTAATAAATCAAAACAATAAAGAAAATGCTATTAAAAAAAAGAAATGATTGAATTACTCTTTTATTGGCTGTAGTGCAGTGTGGGAATTTCTGTAAGAACTGAATTTCCAAGGATAAGCTATACTAAAGACTTATGGGAAAGATTGCCACTGCTTTAATTGATGAGCATGAGGTATCTCTATATCACAGAACAAACAAGGCTAAGATGTGTTTGCTGTCTGTTGGGTACAGTGAAAATGTTGTATTTATTAAGTGTGAGAAGAGAAGACTGTGTGAGAAAGTACCTTTTCTGATCAGCAGTAGAGTCTGTTTTTCATCTTTAGAAGCTGCTTAGAAATTCTAGTCAAGCTAGGAGAAAAAATCAATTTCATCTTTTGGTGATATATTGTTTCTAAGAATGTTCAGGAAAAGGCACAAAGATGGATTAGTGTTTAGAAGTTAATAAGTTACTACTCCATGGTATAATATTTCTTGAGGAGCTGAAATAAAATTGGCAGCAATAGTGCACTGTGTTATGTTTTTGGTTTCAAATTTAACTGGTTGCTAATCTGTCACTAAGCCTTCCACCGTCTTTGCCTTAGGTAATAAGTAATGTCAGTTCTCATTCACTGTTTCATTAGAAACCATTCATAGTTTTATTTGAATGTTTGCCTTTGGTCTGAAGAGAACAAGTTTAGTGATTATACCATTAATTTCTTTAAGATAATTCATAAAATAAAATTAAAATAAATTGATTACATATTAAATAATGTAATACCATAGAGACAATGTAAAATGATTCATTTCAAATAAGAGGCACAATTTCACAAAAGTAAGATTTAAATATTTAATTCTTTGAATTCAAATTACAAAATTGAAAGCCTTTAATTAAAAAATATTTGAATATATTATATGCCATAGCTATGGGTAGATGTGATTTACATTATTAATCACAAATGAAATATAAATTAGAATTTAAATTGAATGGAAGTGCTAGGATTTCTACATATTTAAAGACAAGTTACTTTCTGATCAATGAAGGAAAGAAATAAGCAACTATTCTGGAATATGTTGTTTTGTACAAATTATATAATAATGTAAAGAATGCTGTTCACATTTTTATATTGTGCATTTTTGCACAGTTTAGAAACACATATTGTATAGAGAAAACTTTGATGTAATCTGGAGTCATTTATGCATATTTGAGATAAGCAAATTAATACTTTCTGCCCATTACATTGAGAATGAAGATTTAAATATGAATTCATTTCTATCAGAAGTGTGCTTATTCTTATAGATTTAAATTGTGTCTTATTTTTGTTGAGTCCACCATTCACAGTTTAATTTGGTTGTCTTGCAGTTAAATTATGGGGTTGGATCTCATTAGCATATTTGGTGTCTTCTTTTGCTTATAGAATTGGTAAACATTTGTTTTCCATTTGCAGTATGGAGAAACAGTTCTGGAATGGAAACTTGACACTGACTGTTAAAGTTTATAAAATTAACTCATAGAGAATGTTTTATATTTGGGTTTTCTTAAATTGTTGACTTTTTTGAGACAGGGTTTTTCTATATACCCATGACTGGCCTGGAGTTCATTATGTAGATCAGGCTGGCCTTGAACTTTCAGCAATGAGCATGCCCTGCCTTTGCCTCCCCAGTATTGGGATTAAAGGCATGTGCAACCATTCCTGGCTTCTTCTGTGTGTGTGAGTGTGTGTGTGTGTGTGTGTGTGTGTGTGTGTTTTAAAATTTTTTTAAATTTTCATGCAATGATATTTTTACAATATATTTTTGAAGTTTTCTATATTTGATATAACACATCTTAACCATCTCCCCTTATTTGCACTTGCCTCATAGACACCCCCACTGGATATCATGCATTTTGTCAATATGTTAATGGCTATCAAGTCAAGTTTGTGTCCCAGGTGTCCTATAGTGTGAATTTTTCCACTGGAGTCTGGTCAGCCTATCTATCACCTCTCTTAAAGACTAACTCTTCCTCACCCAGCAGTGATCAGCTGCCAGAAGTTGCTCAGCTAAAGTAGTAAACCCCAACCTTAGCTGAAGAACTATGGCAGCTTATGATATGATATAATTTGATGGTATTTAGATCCTCCCCCTTTTCACACCTCTACATACTGCCCAATTTAATGTCCTCTGTTACACACACAGGTACACAAACACATACAAACAACGTGTGTATGTGTGTTTGTGTGTATGTCCTATAGAGTTTAATTTGTGTCCTTAAATGTTCTTCAGTGTCGGCGAGTCCACTGGGGCCTGTTAACCTTCCTCATGTCCTATCCTTGAAAGAGGCTGTCTCTCCCATTCACAGCAGCCATTAGTTGCTCAAAGTCCCTTAGGTAGGGTTGGCATTTCATACTTATTTCCCTGTGCCTGTGGTGGATAATACCCGGAAAAAAGTAATGGCAATTATGCATGCTGTCATCATTGGTGTGAGTTCATATGAGTAAAAGACCAGCTGTCTGGAAAATTCTATTCCTTCTTGTCATCCACTATCCCTGGATCTAACAATCATTCCAACTCCTCTTCAGCAATGATCCCTGAGCACTGAGAGGCAGAAGTTTGAGATAGGTGTCCTATTCAGGGATGAACACTCTGAAGCCTCCTGTTCTCTCCACATTGGCCTTGTGGGTTTCTGTGTTAATCAACATCTGCTGGATAAGGAAACTCTTCTAGTGGGAGTTCAGAACTGCATTACCATATATGATATAACCATAAATCATTAGGATTCAGTTTAATATTGTAAATGTATATTAGAAAACTAGTACTGGTTTTCTTCCCTATGCTCTGTGACCTACATAGCTCCAGGTTGCTAAGCCTGATATCAATGCCAGTTATAGGCTTCATCCTATAGTTTTAAGACTAGGAAATGCAAATGAAAAATAGGTAATTAAAAATCAACATTTCTGCATTTCTTTCATTTTCATTATGGATTCATTATGGATCTTAATGACTTTAACAGAAACACTTGTATGATGAAAAGTATATTTTGTAAAGTTCATTTACAGAAAATATGACTTAATATAACATAGAAATACCCAGCTTTATTTTAATACTTTAGACATGCCTTGCACTTGTTTCTCACATGACACTATGAAGACGGCATGAATCATTCATCTTTCCCTTCCCATATGTAAGGAAACAGAGGTACTGAAAGTTGAGTAAATGCCTGAAATCACACTGCTAGTAAATTATGTAGATGGGATTTGAAACTCAGATGTATCTTCTATTGCCTTATTTTTAAATTATAGTAAGTGCATATCTAATAGATAATAACATTAATACTTTATGCTACATTAAGTTTTCTGCTGAAGAAATATGGGTTTGAGACTTGTTAATGAATAAAGTTATTAATGAGCAACTTTTTTCATTGTCTACTATCATACTTTTAAGGCACAAAAATCACGTGACACTGGAATATTGTTAGGGATGCAGAAATACAAAAAATAAATTACTCTCCTGATTTTAACTGGATGGATATAACAATTGGTAGGTACATAGGTGGATAGATATAGATAGGTAGATGGATGGATAGATAGATACATAGATACATAGATTATAGGTAGTTATGTAGTTATACATTTTACATAATTTACATAATAATTATATTTCATTTATTGGATAATTCATAAAAATGAAAATGAATGTCATCTTAATGTGTAAAAACAAATAACATTTTTGTCACATTCATATAGTTTCTTCTTACTATTTTAGGAAAACTTTTATCTGGAGAAAGTATTTACATTCTGAAATGTATTATTTGTTAATGAATTTTATTTAGTGTATACGATGATGGAGTTCTTTATGACATTTTCTTACACAGGACTCATTATACCTTGCTTATCTTCATCCCTAGCACCCTCCCTTACTTATTGATTCATAAATATTAAGTAACGCATTAACAGAAAATATCATTGCAAGGAGAGATTATTGTCAAAAGAAAGACTATTGTTAATATGAAAGGCATTGTAATAACTGAACATATTTTCCTATGTTTAATTACTATATCATAGATAAGAAGGAAAATTGTCTAGATTGACTTTTATCTGAAATGATGTGTTTCATTGGCCGAGAAAAATAAATTAAAATTCTAAGCCTCATAATGGAATGTCTTTCACAATTATATAGGGAATTTTTGGAGTCCACTAGATGGTGCTAGCTTACCTTTGAAGTGCATACAATGCTTAGTATTAATACTGAAAGAGATTGACCAGATGTGCCATTGGAGAAAAAGCTAACCCACAGCTTTCATCTAACTAGTGGCAGGAGTATGGCTAGAACACAAGTTTCCTGACAAACATGTCAGTATTCTTGTCTCTGTACAACATTCTAAAGGACCTAGTTCAGCTGATCATAAGCGTATGAATGATGAAAATGTCAAACAGCAATCACTGAGCAACGTGACAGACCTAAATCTTTACCAAACATTTTATTTAGTCACACCTCCCAGGCTAATTTCACCTTTTTCTCCCTGAGACAGGGTTTCCCAGTAGCCCAGTAGTTCTGGAACTGACAGTGCAGACCAGGTTTGTCCTCATCTCACAGAGATTCAACTGCTTGTGCCTTCAGAGTGCTGGGATTAAAGGCATGTGAGCCACAAGACTTGGCTGAGTTTCACATCTTTAGTTTTGCTATTTCTTTTGACATTGCCTTCCCTGTGATAAGACTGTTCTGTTGAGCAGTAGCTCATTACTTTGAGAATTCTTTGAAATAAATGTTTATAACAGGAATAGTTAAATCCTAATTTTACTCCATGTTGGGGGCCTTTGAGAAATAACCACACATACTTGGTTTAACTTCTGTATGAGTATGAACAATTTTAAAGAGGGTTTAGTTTCTTTTTTTTTTTTTTTTTTTTTTTTTGGTTCCTTTTGAGACAGTGTCTCCCTGTATCCATAGCTAGCCTGGAACTCACTATATAGACCAGGCTGACCTTGAACTCACAGAGATCTGCCAGCCTCTGCCTCCTGAGTGCTGGGATTAAAGGCATGCACCACCATGCCTGGGAAGAGCTTTAATTTTTAAATTTATGTTTTGTTTATGTGTGTGAGTATGGCAGTGCATCCATGTTGTGCAATGTCCATGGAAGCCAGAATAGGTCATCAAATTCCTTGGAACTGGAGTTTCTCAAGGGTTTTAGCCACCATATGGGTGCTGGTAATCGAACACTGGTCATCTGCAAGAGCAGCCATGCTTGTAACCACTGAGCCACTCTAGTCCCTAAAAGATTTTTTTTTATTTATAGAGTAAATCAAGAACAGTTCAATATCCTTCTAACACTTATTATTATTTCATTGCTTTAAAAAGGGTTTTGAGTATTTGGAGGGCTATTTTTTTAAGTATAGGAGAGGAAATGTGTCTGCTATTTTGACTGGGAAAAATACTTTACTGAGTACTGCCTTTGTTTCATTTCCTGCTATTGTAATAAAACACAATTACAAAAACAACTTTAGGGGAAACACATTTATTTGGCGCACAGTTTCCCCTTGTGGGGAAGACTAGGTGGCAGCAGCACAGCTAGTCCATGTTATAGCTGCCACTAGAAACTTGCAGGCTCACGCTCAGCCAGCTTTCTCCACTCCCTTACCTATTAACATAATCAAGACAGTGTCACATAGACATGCCCACAGTCCAACATGATCTAGACAATCTCTTATTGAAAATGTCTTCCCAGATAATTCTTTGTTGTGTTAAATTGACAATTCTTCATATTAACCTTCACAGCTTCTAATGGAGGTATGGCTTGCTTTGGGCTTGTTTTGCTTTATTCTCATCCATTTCTTATAGTAAAAAAATGTATCAGATGAAAAGAGGAAATGTACAAAGTAACAGGGTTAAAAGTATTTCTAAGTTCCTTCCTCTTTATATGCCTTATTTGCTGGGTACTTTAGTGTCAAGTTGACACACTTGGGTTGAGAGAACCTCAGGTAGGAATATCCCTCATTGGACCCATCTGTTTCCATGTCTATGGGACATCTTTTTGATTTTTGAGTGATGTGAAAGACCCAACCCACTGTGGTTGGTGATACCCCTGGGCAACTTGTTCTGTATTGTATAAGAAAGAAGACTGGACATGGACCAGGGAGCAAGCCTTAAAAGTATCAGCATTCTCCCATGGCCTGTGCTTCAGCTCCTGCCTCCAGGTTTCCTGTCCTGAGTTCCTACCTTGGGCTTCCTCAGTAATGGATTGTGACCCAGGAGATTTAAGCTAAATAAACCCTTTCCTCCCAAAGTTGGTATTGGTCACTGTTTTCTCACAGTGATCAGAAGTAAACTAGAACAGAAATCAGCCATCGCACCTTTGCTCCAAGTATATTTATTGAATCGATTTATTGTTTAATCAGTTGTAGGAACTGTTTTTGAATGTTTATTAGTAACTTATTCCTCTTTCAAAATATTGTTTAAAACTCGCTTTGAAGACAACAGATTCAGTTCCTATTGATCTATTTTAAATAATTTTAAATAATTTAAGACGTACTCATTAATCTTATATTAGTATCTAACATGTCAAAGTGTTGTTAGTGCAATTTAAAATATGAGATTTTTAAATTAAAAATTATTTTTATTTTTATTTGTGTGTGTGTGTGTATGAGTGCATCACCTGCACATGAATAAGTGCACCTGTGTCTTTCAATGCCCGTGGAGGTCAGAAGAGGCTTTCAGATCCTCTGGAGCTAGAGTTAGGGAGTTGGTGCTAAGAATCGAAACTGGGTTCTCCGCAAGAGCAAGCAGTGCTCTTAAACACTGAGCCATCTCTCCAGGCCTAAAAATACAATTTTATTTACTTTTAGCTTTTAAAAATATTTTATTATTTTCATTTTATGTGGATGAGTGTATTGTCTGCATGTATGTAAGTACACTGTGATGTACAATGCCCACAGAAGTCAGAAGAGAGGATCAGATTCTGCTGGAACTGGAATTACAGATGGTTTTAAAAGATTTTTTTTAATTTTTACTTTATGTCTTTGCTTTGCCTACATGTATGTAAGTACACCCAGTTAGTGTGATGCCCATAGAGGCCAGAAGAGGGTGTCAGATACCCTAGTTCTGGAGTTATGGAGAATTGTTAGCCACTCTATTTTGGTGCTGGGAATCCAATTCCGCCCTCTGGAAGAACAGCAAGTGTTCTTAATTGCTGCGCCATCTCTCCATCTCTAAAAGATTTTTTTAATGCTCTTAAAATGTGAAATTACCTCACTCCATAAATTAAAGAAATAAAACTAGTTAAACTCAGCAACTTGCTTGCATTCACAGCTAGTTTTGAAATAGACCAGAACTGTAGAACTCAGATTATTCATTTATTTATTTAAGCTAGACTACTTATCAATTGAGTGTGGTGCTGATGGGGTTAGCATGGTTATGCATAGAAAATTAAGGCATCCCCTCTCATGATTATGGTAGATTGTTTGCAGCGCATGTGTTTATATACTCATGTTTGTGTGTTGTGTGCAGGAAAGTGCAGGTTTACACCTGTGCATATGTGTGGGGATGTCAGATGTTGGATGGCACTCCTCTGGTTCTATCCACCTTTTTTTTTGAAAGGTTTTATTATTTGTATTTTGTGTGTATGAGTGTTTTGCTTGCATGCATGTAATTGCATCCTGGTGCTTCTGAAGGCTGGAAGAACTGGAATTACAGATGGTTGTGTCATTATGTGGGTACTGGGAATTGACCCCAGATCTTCCACGAGAGCAGAAAATGCTCTTAAAACACTGAACTGTTTCTCCTGCCCCTTATGTTTGTTGGTTTATTTGTTCATTTGCTTGCCTTTTGATACAGTCTCTCACTGGCCTGGGACTCACCAAGTAGTCCAGGCTGGCCGGCCAGGGATTTTCCAGTGTCTCTCTTCAATGCTTGGATAAGTGTGTACCACCATGCCTGACGTTTTCTACATGGGTTCTGAGACTCAAACTCAGGTCCTCATACTTACAAGGCAAGCACTTTCCAAGATGATGCAGTTCCCTAGGGTTTGGTCACTCTCCTTATTTATTTATTTGACTTTTTTATGCGTATGGGTACACTATCTGCATGTAAGTTGGTGCACCCATGTTGTCCAATGCTGCGCAGGTCAGAAGAGGGTGTTGGATTGCCCTGGAACTGGAGTTGAAGACAGTTGTTAGCCACCATGTGGGTGCTGGGCATCAAACCTGGATCCTCTGCAAGACCAGTCAGTGCTCTTCACCACCGAGCCATTTCTCCAGCCCCCAAATCTCCTGCTTCATATGTCTGATTCTTTTGGTTTAAAACATTTTGATATTAAAATAATTTATATGTGCAAATTTATAAATGGTAAAAATAATGTTAATTAGAACAACTTTATCTTTTGGGGGGAGTATTTTTGAGACAGGGTCTCCCTTTAGTCACAGCTGGCTTGGAGCTCACTGTGTAGAACAGGCTAGCCTTGAACTCACAGAGATCTGCCTGCCTCTGCCTTCCAAGTGCTGGGATTAAAAGTGTGAGCCACCATGCCTGGCAACTTTATCATTTTTAAATGTTTCTTTTTCTGTGTAATAAAATCCTTGCTCTTAGTCATTGCATCTGATATAGTAAATCAACTTTCTTTTGGATATGGGGAGCCACTATATACTCTGAAAAAATATTAAAGATTTCTCACAAATAGTTTAATTTTGGTAGGTTATATATTAGTACAGGGAAACAAACAATTTTTTTGTTTTGTTTTGTTTTTCTTTTTAATTAATTAATTTTTTAAGGGATTCTATAATACAATGACACAATTGTTTGCAGATAGCATTGATGTCACTAATTATGTCATACAATCAGGTAATTGGTGCATTTTGCAAGTATCTATGTCCAAATTTTGAACAACCCAAGGTTCCCATAGACCAGTTGGAGAAGCTTGTATGCACAGACATGTTGATCAATCAGGAGTCCAGACTATATTCCTGTAGTCTCATGATTCACCCCTATCTCTCCACAGCCCTTACAATCTACCACGCCTCCTCTTCCGCAGTTTGTTCCCTGGGCTTTGGGAAAGGGGCACAAGTGGGTGAGAAGAAAACAGTCTAATTTCTTTGGAGTTGTCATTTTGGACTCCAGTCTGTTCAGGTTGTTTCCCTTCATGGATTGACAGCTTTCCCAGTGATACCCTTTTTAGTCATACTAACAAAGCACAAGCTAATAAATAAAACCAATAACGATTATATCATTCCAATTGTTCATTGTATTAATTTCCACCAAAACCTACACCTAAATTTAACTAATCTAAAAATTCACTAAGCCTTAAAATATCCTATACTTGGTGGATAAAGCTTGGGGCAGAGTTGAGTAGACCTGCAAATAATTTTACCCATATACACTTTGCTCTTTAAGCTATATGACTGGACTAAGACCTTCTACTGGTATTGGGAAGTAAATTTTAAGCTTAATTCCTTTAAATTGTCCCTACAAGTAAAAGAAAGTGTTACACTGTGATGTGTGTATTTCAGAAAAATATAGACAACCCAATACAAACTATAAATAAAACAACTAGCATTTATATTCCCAGTTAGTTCAAAGGTCTGTATCTAGCTCCTTTTTTTTTTGTTGTGTTGCACAAGAATCCTTCATATACACAATTTGCAAGCAGGTTGTGCCCCAGCCACACAGCCCAAGGCTCCCACCATCCAGTCGGAGGGGCTTGAATTTCAATCAAGTGATCAAATAAGTGTCCGACTATCTTGTCATAGTTTTTACCGTTCACCCCCTATCGCAGCCCCTACATATACCACCTCCCCCTCTCTTCCACAGTATTGTTCCTTAGGCTTAGAGATGGGCACAGGTGGACAAGAAAGCCAACAGTCTACTTTGTCTGGATGTCATTTTGGACTCTAATCAGTTCTGGCTGTTTCCTTTCATGGCTGACCGATTGGCCAGGGACAGGCTTCTTCAATCATCTAATGAAGCATAAGCGATCTAGATATATATGTATTTAAACATTGCTAGTTACTTTGGTAGGTTACTTTGGTAATAGACACAGATGTCTGGATGGTGTGTTTAATCCTGGATTACTTTTTTTTTTCCTGAGAGAGATGACAAGCGTATAGTGGCTATAAATCTCTAATTCACTAGAAGGTATAGCCAGCTGTGGCGACATCCCAGAGTTTTCCTACCAAGGAGAGACTAATAATCAAAATAAGTTGGGATATACAGACATAGGCTGCCATGCTGCACAGTATCTCCAAGCATTTGGGGTGTAGCTGATGTTGGTGGAGTGAGTTTTGCTTGACTCAGGAGCAACATTGCTTTATTGGTTCAGTGGCCTGGTAACTCTCTGTTTCCAGAGCCAACTGTATATCTGTCCTACATCCTCAATGTCATCCTGCACTGTACGCATCTCGATACTACCTCCATGGTTACATCAGGTCATTGACGCAGGGCGGCCACCTTACCACCTCTTTTCTTGCGATATCCAGTTTACAGGCAATAAGCTTAACTTTTGGGAGGGGGCTTGGCCCCCCTGGCTACATCTCCTTGGCAGAATAGTCCTTGGCTCATCAGTGCTCTCTTGTAATTAATTATATGAACTACTTAAAGAGACTTTAGTATTATATGTTTCTGAATAACAATATCCTTTTTACAGTTCCTATGTATTTAGTCAATTAAAGAAAGCAGTTTTCCAGTTATAAGGATTACTTCATAAACAGTCACCCTCTAATTTACCATTAAAGGGAGGTTCATTACCCACCCTGTTTTTCTTTGTTCTATGAAAAAGGTAGGGAGGTCTCTCGTATTGAGACTGTGCTGGCACCTAGAGGTAAATTTCATTAGGACTCACTGTAACAGATTGTTATCGATCAGTCCTCAGAGTGGTTTGATGCCTGTAGCAGTTCGAAGGCTTCTTCCTTTTAGTGTTACGAGATGGGTAACTTCTCTGCTGGTATTTCTTGGTACAACCTACATGCACGGAAGGCTGTATCTTTTCTTTTCTCAGCTTTGATTGGTGACGTTTTGACTGTAGGGAACATACAAATCTTTCCCATAGTTAGTCTTAAGATTAAATTGAAAGTGTTTTGACAAAAGGTTTAATATGTAACTGTACTCCCCTTTTTAATTTTATTTTATTTTTTGACCCATGAGTTTCAAAAGGCAGTTGTGTTATACATACCTATAGGCAGGATCAAGGTGTAATTTCATCAAATTTGTCCATTTTTGGGGGGGGGTGAGTGCATGTGGTTAATTTGGAAAGCAAAACTTAATCTTAAGTTAATTATCCTACAGGTAAAGAGAGGATGTTACAGATTGATACTGCATAACACAAAAATTTAGACAACATTTGTTTATGTTAATCCCAAAGTTATTGTTTATAAATTTTGAGTAAAATACCATGTAATTTAAATTAAATATACATTATAGAATATAGACCACATCCCTCTCCCACCACCCCTCCCACCCTCCCCGGTTCACCATTTCAGTCAGTTTTCTGTTGTGTTCCTGTTTTCTGTGTTTTTTTAATATGCCATCCCTCTTACAAGAAATATTATGACTGGGCTTTGCTGCTAGCTCCACATATGAGGGATACCAATCATCGTCTTTGTTTTTCTGTGAGTTGTGTTCTTCCTTATATAATATCCTCAGCTCCATACCATTTACCTGCAAGTTCATGGATATCCATCCTTCTTTATTGCTGCATAGAATCCCATTGTGTAGAATGTACCACTTTTTTCTATCCACTCATCAGTTGAGGGCGTTTGGGTTGGTTCCTGCTTTTTGCAATTGTGACAAGAGCTGCAATAAATATAGCTGTGCATGTATTCTGCAGTAAGATGATTCTGTGGGTATTACCTAGGAGTGGTATGACCGGGTCATGGCAAGCTCATTTGAGTCTTCCAAGGGTTCTCCAACTCTGCTCCACAGTGGCTGTCAAGTTTACATTCCCCAAGCAATGGATGAGTGTTCCCCTTTCCCCACCTCTCCCAGATTGGTATCATTTTTTCTTATCCGGCCATGTCTTAGTAGGTGAGGTGATATCTTAAAGTGGTCTTAATTGCATTTCCCTAATTATTAGTGACGTTTGAACAGTTTTTAAGATGTTTCTCCAGCCATCTTCTAGTTCCTCCTCTGTGAAGTGTCTATTCAGCTCTTGCTCCATCTTTTGAGTGATTCATTTTTTTTTTTTTTGTTTTTTTTTTTTTTTTTTTTTTTTTTTTTGGAGTCTTTGTATACTCTGAAATTAACGCTTTGGTCAGAGTGTTCTGCAGTAAGGTTCTTCCACTCAGTGGGTTTTCTTCTTTACTTCCTTTTATTGTTCTTTTGATGTCACAGAAGTTTTTGAGTTTAATGGGTCCATTTGTCAATTGTCGATTCTTATTTCTTGTGCAGCTGCTGTCTGATTTAGAAGTCTTTTCCTAACCTATGTCTTGTAGTCTGCTGCAAGTTTTTCTTCTATTACCTCCAGGTTTGGGGTTTCACGTTAAGTCTTTACATCGCTCTGGAATTGACTTTTGTGCAAGGCGAAGAGGTAGGGGTTTAATTTCATTCTTCTACAAGTGTGATCCAGTTTTGTCAGACACCACTTGTTGAAGATGCTGTCTTTCCCATTGTGTCTCTTGGCCCCTAGTCAATATATGAGGTGGCGAAGTTGTATGTGCTCAGGTTTGGATCTTCACTTTTATTCCATTTGGGTCAATCTGGTCTGTTTTTTGTGCCAGTACCAAGCTGCTTATGACTATATCTGCCCTGTAGTATAGTTTTAAATCTGGTATATCCCGGATCCCCTGTATTGCTCCTTTCCTCAGGTTTTGGCTTATTCGGGTTCTTTTGTTTTTCACAATGAAATTGAGGATCTTTTTTCCAAACCGTGAGAGAAGCTCTTGGGGATTTTGATTGGGATTGCATTAATCTGTATACGAGTTTAGTAGAATGGAATTTTTTACTATATTTATTTTCCCAATCCATGACATGGGTTGCTCATTCCTGATGTCTTCTTCCAATTCTCCTTCTTCAGAGGTTTAAAATTTTTGTTGAGATCTTTGGTGATCTTTGGTTAGGTTTGTTCCTAGGTATTTTATTTTTTTTTGAGGCTATTTTAAGTGGAAGGTCTCCTTGTATGTCCTCTTCAGTGCTCTTTTTGATGTAGAAGGCTACTGATTTTTCTAGATTTATTTGCATCCTGCCACATACATGAAGTTCTTATCATTTTCAGGAGTTTTATTGGTGTGGTTCTTAGTCATTCCTTAAGTTAGACAATCATCATCAAGCAAAAGGGTATAGTTTGACTTCCTCTTCTCCATTAGTCCTTTTAATTTCGATTTTTGCCTTTTTGCCGCCTACTCAAGGTGTTCTCAAGCACTATATTGAAGGGAGGTAACAGGTAGCCTTGAGTTCCTACTTTCCTTAAAGAATGCCCTGTCGTTTCCCCATTTGATGATATTGGCTGTGGGTTTCCTGTATATGCTTTTGATACATTAGGAGATGATCCCTCCAATCCAATTCCCTACGGACTTTAAACATGTAGGATGTTGATTTTTTGTCAAAGGCTTTCTCCGCATCATTGAGATGATTGTGGTTTTTGTCTTTAGTCCATTTATATCTTGATGAATTTATTGATTCGTATGTTGACCATCTCCTGCATCTCTGGTATGAACCCAACTTGGTCATGATGGATGATCTTCTTATGTGTGTCTGTATGCATTAGCCATACCTGTTTAGATATTGGCATCTGTGTCATTAGGGAGATGGGTCTATAGTGCGCATTTTGGTTGCATCTTTGCCTGGTTTTGGTATTAGTGTGATGCTGGCTTCATAGAAGGAATAGAGAGAACTCCCTCCAATTGTATCCTTCTAAACCAGCTTGAGTACAATGGTTGTAGTCTTTTTGAAATATTTATAGAATTTCTGCTGTGAAACCATCTGGGCTGGGCATTTTTTGGTTGGGATGCTGCTTATTACATCATCAATTTCTTCATATATTATTGGGCTGTTTAATGCTCGATCTCTTCTTGTGTTCAGCTTGGTGATTCCCAGGATTTCAGATATCATCATCCATTCTCTAGGTTTTCAAATTAGTAGAGTATAGGTTTTTGAAGTAATCCCTTATGGTTGTCTGGATCTTTTCATTGTCGTCGTGTGATATTTCCCCTTTCTCACAGATTCTATTGATTTGGAGTTGTTCCTTTTTTTTTAGTTAACTGGGCTAGAGGTCTGTCTATCTTATTTATTCTCTCAAAAGAACCAACTTTTTGGATTGATTGATTTTTTGATGGTTTTCTTTGTTTACTTCATTTTGATCTCTGCCCTCTGATTCTTTTTGTTTATTTCTTTTGTCTGCTGCGTTTAGGTTCATTTGTTGATCTCTCTCAAGTACTTAGTTGCTGCGTGTTAGATCATTCACTTGTGCTCTTTCTGTTTTTTAATTTAGGCACTTAGAGCTATAAACTTCCCTCTTAAGGACCTGCTTAAAGTGTCCATCAGGTTTTGCGTGTGTTGTATTATCATTGTCATCTCAGTTCCAGAAGTTTTTTTATTCTTTTTTTATTTCTTCCTGACCATTCATTATTCAGTAGAGTGTTGTTTGTCTCCATGTGTTCTGTATGGTGTAGGGCTTATCCTGGTATTGATATTGGACGCTTTATGCACTGTGGTCTGATAGAATGCATGAAATTCAGATCTGGAGATAACACAGAGCACCTAAAAAACCTCAATAAAGATTATGAAAATTTAAATACACAAAAGTGAACAACCAGAAATATGGGACACCTATGAAAAGATCAAACCTCACATAATAGGAATAGAGGAAGGCGAAGTATTCCAAGAGATAGTATGATCATATCTTCAACAACATAATAGATTGAAAACTTCCCCAAACTGAAAATAGACAAACCCATTCAAATACAAGAAGCCATGGACTCCAAATAGACAAGATCAGAAAAGAACTCCCCACGCCAATATCATAGTCAAATGCTGAATGCCTTAAAAAGAAAATATAAATTCTGAAGGCCACGAGAGAAAAACAAGTCACATACAAAGGGAAACCCATCATAATACAAATGACTTCTCGCCGCAACCATGAACAAGCAAGAACATGGAGCAAGCATTTCCAGTGTTGAGGACTATGGATCCTACCCAGCACTTTACCATTTACCCAGCAAACATGTCGATTAACAGTAGTAGAGAGGGAAATGATCGTGCCATGACATAAGGCAAGATGATAGAATACATTTCCGGAAAACCAACTCTCCAAGAAAATACTTGAAGCAATAAAGGGCAGAGAGAGAAAAGCAACTATCCTCAAGCACTAGGAAAAATCTAATAAAAACTATCATGGGAGTTAATCAGAGACTAAAAGTCCAAATGGATAACAAGGTGAAGGAAGCAACATCCCATCTTTCAATTATAACCTTAAATATTAATGGGCTGAACTCTCCAATCAAAAGGCATAGACTGGGAGAATGGATTAGGACACAAAAATCATATAGCTGTTCTACAAGAAACCCATCTCAATTTCAAGGAAGCACCAACTTAAGTGAAGGGATGGAAGAAAATATTCAAGCAAATGTACCAAAAAAGCAGGTGGCATTCTAGTATAGATAAAATAGACTTCAAAGCAAAAGAATCAAAGAGACAAAGAGGCCACTACATCTTTATTAAGGAACATTAATGATGAAAGCCTCACAATCATGAATATATATGCACCAAAGCAAGCGCACCAAACTTTAAAGACAACTCTTCAGGACCTTCAAGG